>BSBK01000820.1:375000-780000 GCA_027943335.1 Chamaecyparis obtusa | reverse complement strand
ACTTTAATTATCAGTTCTCTTATATTCAAGTAGTCTACCAATTGGAGATTGAAATCCCTTTTAGCAAAAATTTTGGAGTTATTAATATTTTTTTAGAATACAAACTTTAATCACATTTATAGAGAAGGTAATGTTATAGCAGATAGATTGTCTAACTAGGGAGCAGATGGACAAATTATTAGAAAGCTAAATGATTATTCTCTTTTATTCTTCGCTTCATAAAATTTAGTTGAAGTAAGAGGAAAATTGGAATGAATTATGGGGTTCAAACTTGAAATTAGCAAGGAATTTTATATTCAAAGGATTTTTTATTAATAATGTTAATTTTGATTAGAAAACGACAGTTATTTTTATCCCTCACTTCATAAAGGAAAGCTAGCAAGAAATGTTGCAAGATATTTTAGATCTATAAACGTTTTTTGTTAAAAATATTTATTTTGTAATTGTTTGGAGGTAGAGGAAAAAAAAAATTTGTAACCATTGACATATGGCTTTTCCAACTCCAATTTTCAATTTGAAGAAGTACATTTAGAGTAGTACATGACTTATCTTTTCCATTTGCATATTCTTTGTCATAATAGGAAAGTTGGGATCTGTGGTAGCCAGGAAATTTTCTTATAGATTTTTTATAGAATCATGGGAAAGGGGAGTCCCATGAAAGCGTTCCAAAGGGAGTAGATAAAACATCTTTTCAAAATACAACCGATGGATAGTGAACATTTTAATAATAATTTAGAGTTATTCATTATGGGTTGCAGATGAATTGCCTTTGCAAGCATATGATAATCTCCAATTTAGATTGTTGATATTTTCAAGACATCTGCAATCAATCATTGTATGTATAATTTAGTCGGAGATTTGAAAGGAGTAGGGAGTAACTAATGAGATGTAATGTTGTCACAAATCCCATTTCTATTTCCCCACACAACTCTTATTATAATAGCAAAGCCAATACGCAAAGGAGAGAACATTTATAGTAAGATAGGACATTAGTTTCATAACAATCCAAGTAAAGAGAGAATAAGGATCATGGAAATCATGGCGGGAAAGTTAAAGACTTCAATGTTGGGAATGTTGCTAAAATTAGTACATTTGTGGAACCGAAGGGATATAGATAACAGATGTAGTGAAAGAAAAGGCAAAGGATTTGAAATGATAAGGAGAGTTGTCAATTTAGCAGGTACTAAATTTTCTTGATATCTCTACTAAATTGGTGTGTGAAAACTCAAACTGAGAATTGGCAAATAAAACAATGGATAAACATGTTGGCATAAGGGAAATTGTTAGAGAAAGGAATTTGTTATAAGTAAAAATCATTTAAAAGATTTCCTATATGGCAACCTCCAACATTGTTTTTTTAGGACAAATAAACTCATTGTTTACAAGTTTTAATATCACAAAGATCCCTTTTAGCAAAGAGTGAAGGTCCAAGATAGGTTATCGGCACCAGCAAAGATGTTGAAGTCTAGTAAGAGATGAGAAGCAAAAATTTGAGGATTGTTGAAACAAGTCTTGAGGAATCGGGTGGTGGAATCATGGAGTCTTCAATTCTACTAAAAGTGGCAAGACCTAAAAGATAGGTCGCTTTTTTAGGGGAAGTGATTGATCAGAGAATGTAGGAAGATTAGAGAATGTAGGAAGTTCTACTTGATTTGCATATTACGATGGTCAAGACTGTTTTAGGGATTCTAGGCAAAGATTTCATCATGTCAGATCACAAATATAGTTAATACAAAGATTGTTGCAGTGTTTTTAGGGACATTGCTTCATGTGGATATGAGCATAAGGGTGGCAAAAAAGCTTTGCAGAAAGGCTTTTCTTGGGGATCTTCTAATATATATGATTGGAAACCTGAGGAACATAAACAATAATCTCACAATTCTAAAGTAAAGGGATTATAATATTGCAATCATCAATGGTCGACCCCCCAAAAGATATCCAATACTAGAGATTGAGGATCAAAGGATTTCCAAATACAAAAGATTGGGGATTCAATGTAAGATTGTCCTTCTAATGAAGCTCTATCATAACAAAGGCCCAAGCTGGGTACGCAATTTTCTCAAAAGAGAAAATCTAGTGGGAGAAAATGAAGGAGACTAAAGGTTGTGAAATATGTAGATAGGTCTTCTAATAATATTTGATTCTCAAGGTCCACCAAAGGACATTGAAGAATGGAATCTAGATTGGTGTGTAGAGCATGTCGTCATGACAACTCAAGAACATGTGAGAATCTCGTTGCAAAAAGGCTTGTCAATGGTCCATTTGCAAAGGACAATAGATGCAGAGGCAAATGTAGCTAACGGGAGCAAGAGAGGAAGAGGAAGAGCTCGTAGACACCAAAGAGGAGGCTAGTTAATTTCTTCTAAAAGTTTTAGATCAGCTTGCTTAGTCCCTTTTTGTCAATTTTTGGGCATTCAATTTTGAAGTGAAGAAAAGAGCTTTATGCTTTCTGTGTAGACCAATTTTTGGTCACTCATTTTGGATAGGAATGGATTGTCGATAGGAGTGGTTTAAGTAGAGATTTTATCATACTTTAGTAGTAGTAGCAACATACTAGTGGCAACTTTTATCTACTTTCAAATTCTTACTTGCTTATTCAGTATATTTTGGACATATTATTAATAATATTATCCTAGTCTTAGCCTTTTACTGATCAAAAAAAAAAAAGTAACAGCATTCCATAATAACAAAGTTACACAGTAATAATGTCTTTTGATTTTTGAAATCATAATATAATGTTTCTAATTTTTCCAAATTTATTCGAACTCTTCAAACATGACAACCAATATATAACAAAAAATATTTTAACATACAACACTTCAAAAAAATTTCTAAACTAAAAATAAAATAATAACACATTTTTAAAAAAATTCAATGAAATAAACAAATGAAATATTATTAAATATGTTTATAAAATAATATTACATTTAATAAACTTCAAAGCTCAACATTTGGACAATTTCCTTTAAAACTATAAATATGCAATTTTCATCTTACAAATAAAAGTAAACAACCAAGTCAATAAATGTTAGATGAATTTTAAATTTTAAATTATAAGTAATGAATTTAATAATTTCATCAACAGTTGTAAATATCTAAAATTATATTATTGTTTAATGGTTTAAAAACTTTATAATCAATAATATAAGAAAAGTACAATATATCTCAATCTAATTTATATTTTGAAAAGAATAAATAATCAAATTTTTTAAAACATTATAATTTATATTTTAAAATAAATAAACAATTTTTTTACAGCTCCAACTAATCTTCTGAAAAATGCATTTTAAGATCTTAAATTTTGCCATTCAATTATACCAGGGCTATACTGAACGACTTATACTGAATTATTTTTTTAAAAATTAAATATACATAAACATGTTTTTTACGACCAACATTTGAAAACGATTTTATTCTCTTATTCGAAAATTTTACGATAGTGGTACTTTATAAGTTAGACTCGGTAAATTTGGTACTCTCTTGGAGAAAATAATTGTCTTCAAATTTCAGACATGGAATAAAGGAGGTTAAAAAATAAAACAATAGTACCATAACTGTTTACTTACCCATTCTAAATACACAATATACCAGCGAAGGGGCAACGGATGGTTTGGTCATAGTTGACCCTGCTCTGATTTCAAAATATACCATATTACAATTGAATATTACCATAATTTTGCTTCTGTAAGTTTTTAGATATCATACCAAAGGTATAGTAATCCCAAATGTCGAGTATACAGTCCACATAAAGAAAAACATAGCTACACCTTGGAATGGTAGCATACAGTTTCCCCAACATGGAAAATGAATGGAAACAATGTCAATGTGAAGCTGCAAACTCCACCAAATGAGAATATTGTTCATCAACATAAGACTTTACCTTGAAGTTCGAAGCATCACGTCTTTTCTCATGTTCATTAAGTGGAGAAGTATACTTGATACCAATCACAGTTGCTAAAGCTGAAACACATTTGACACAAAAATCTTAGTTCTTCTACATCTTGTATACAAAAAGCTGTAAATCTAATATGCAAAATAAAAACACCTCAAATCCAATAGCCGAAATCTATCATCATTATGAAACTGCAATGAATGTATAGGACAGCTCAATTTTGTGAGTTTTTAGTTACAGTGCTAGTTCCAAAACCTACTTATTGGTATATTCTCACTTGGAAATCAGTCTGCATAAAGCAGAAACAAAATCCAAGATCTTCATACAGAAATATATATATAAACAATCCTCCGGAAGATGAGAGATCATACACATGCGAGGCTAAAGAATTTTTATGTACTAAACAAAGCTACCAAAGGAACGAAAACTATAGTTCATCAACACAAGATAGAAGGCTTGTGAGCAGAATATCACCTATGTCAAAAAGCTATTGATATTAGAACAAGACATCCTACAAAACCCATCATATTCTCAAGAGAATAATACTCAAGATATTTCACTTAACATTATGAATTCTTCCATAGAAAACTGCAAAAGCCACATTGGATTCATTGGTATGCACACTAGTAGAGACTCGTTACTATTATATTTATGAAAAACTAGACTATATATTAAAAGAATGGCATAATTAAAAAAGACTGTCGTTTGCTAAAGAATAAATGATTGAATGGCGACTAAAACAGCAATTACCAAGATACAGAAACTTGGATGTGACCAAATTTACCATGAAAAGGCAGAGTAACATTTATACAACCATCATTAAACACTCAATTACCATGAAGATTTAGAAAGACTACTGCAATAAAGCAAGCAAACAAACCATGATAAGTTTCAAACAGCTGTTAGTCAGTAGCATGCATTACATGTCCACCTTCATTCCTTGTGACTGCACGAGAAAAAATAAATAAATTGATGGTCTTGAACAAGATTTAAAGAGGCTATGGAAGCAGTCCCCTTAATGCATCTGCTGGTTCATAACAGGTGAATAAGCAGTCATTACCTAGCATTTTGCATGAATGTTTGACTGCATAGCCACAATAAACTACCCCTTTTATTTGAGTAGTGGAAAAGATCTCCATCGCCTCCACTCTGCTTTGTAAACTCATAAAATTGTGGGTGTGGTGGCAGATCACATGCTTTCATGACATTAGGAGGTGATGAATACTTGGAGATTGCTTGTGCAGACAGTTACCCAGCAAGTTCATTCTAATCTCTTGCCTTTATTTGTCAGGTCCTCGAGCCTCAATTCTCCTAGCAAACTCTGGTATAGCTGCATCTTTTCAATACTTTGAGAGGTTGTAACTCTTTCAGTTTACTGATGTGAACATTTGAACAGTAACTACATTAAAATCTCTTATATTCTTCATCATATCCTTGAGCCAATCCTTCTAGCAATCTCCAGCAGGGCAAAATTTATATCAGACAAGACAAGCTAGGAGTTGGTTTTATGCAGGCCAGAAGCTTGAAGATAGCTTAACAAATTTACAATGGTTTTCAAGCAATATGTTCCTTGATGGGTTGATTCATGAGTGGGATTTATGACCTGGCTTAGAGGATTTGGAGTTCTGGGGATGACAAAGGACGTAGGATGTAGTGCCATGTGTCACCATGACAGGGTGGTTTCCACAGAAATTTGTTTTGTAATTGCATGTAATATGCTGCCCTGTTTGTCTTGTTTTCTTTTTGTGTTTTGTTGTGTTTCCAAGGGTTTTTGAATGATAAATGAAGTGCACATAATATAAATATTTTCACCAAACTAGTAACTCAGAAAATTGACAAAACTCAGATATACATTAAGCTGAAAATTCCAGATTTTATTTCTGATCTGAAAATACTTTTATCAGCGCTAAAATCTGTAATGACCCTTGCTATAAGGATTACTAAAACACTGATATGGTATTATAGAATTTCGTCAAACACTTGGCATGCAATCTGAATTTATACTGCTGTAAGTAAAGACTGAATATGGAAATTGTTGAGCAATAAATCCACTCAACTCAATAATGCAAATCAGTGCCAATATATATATATTCATTCAATGAAGATATTGACTCCCTTACAACAGATTGCAACTTTCAGATTTTACAAATTATTTGGCACCTTAGAATCTAAAATATGCTTGTGAGACACAAGGAATATTGTCAAACACTTTGTGTGCAACCTTCCAGCTTGCTGGTCTAATAATATCAGTCTGATATGTACTTTTAAATGACTATAGATAGCTTCCAATGCTTGAGAATCAACACATCAAAACATAAATTATCATCTAGATGCTTAAATGACACTTTGGACCCTTAACCAATGCATAGAGATGGATTTTCAATGTTACATATGCACTTACAGCCAAGTGACATTTTGACAAACATTTGTCATGCAACTCAAGAACATTACGTAATTAGAATGCAGCCTTATCTCTCTATGCAACTGAAGCATTAAACTGATTTCAAGAATATTTATCAAATGGCCTAGTCTCTTGACTTTCAACTACAAGTTTCAGAATTTTCCAAGTACAAAGACAGCCATGATTTCATACATAAACAACATTAAAACTTATTGAAATAAGTGCCAAATGAACTTGAAATGAAGCACCTAGGAGTGTGAATGAAGAAGCAATCAATATCACTCCACTTTGAGCCTTCTTCTTGCCAAATTGAATTTTTTTTCAAATTCGCCCCTGTTCTGATATGAATGCCAATAATAAATAAATGCAGCAATAAAAGGTCTCCAAATTCGTATAGAAATGATTGCCAAGACAATAGCAATTGATTCCTCAAATACCCATAACCAAAGGATGCCTCCAAGTGAAGTTATGAACAAAAATGTGGGTCCAAGATGAAAATCGCAGTATGCTGGAAATGCCACAAAAACTACTGAAATGGTCTTCAAATAATGCCAATGCAATCCTCTTGATTAATGGATGAAAACAAATCTTTTGACAACCCAAATTCCAAACCCTCAATAAAGTCTGAGGACTTCAAAATATATCAAGACTCAATCCAAATCTGAATACTCAATAATGCCCAGCATGAAATGGTTGAATACCACTTCCAATGTGCAACCCTTCAGAAGATATTTCACCTCCTCAGTTATGCAAACCCTTAGGAGTTTCCGTTCCTAAAGATCAATTGAAAATTTGCAGACCTAGATGGTACCACAAATGCTCATAGAGAAAATATAGTAGAATCATCAAATCAAGTATATCCAAATGAGAGGCCAATCCCTCTATTTATTCACTTTCCTAAGAAGTTACTAAGAACTTCTAGAATCATCCATTATAAAATTCCATTATAATGCACTTTTCATATTAAAATAACTTTATAAAATAAAAAGTGCAACTCTACTTAAAATTATAACATGTGGGCCCCGCATAACACATAATAATAAAAAATAGGCTCCAAATCATCTCTCCAAGAGCAAATAAGACCATCCAATCTCCAAATAATCACCAAGATGACTCTCTCACCAAAGCCATCTGCCTAGGAGAGTCCATGATAGGCAAATCCACTGAAAAATAACATGTCACTAAAAAGGGGACATGACAAAATCCAGCTTTGGGCTCACATAAGATATGTCCGGTCGTTGCTCTTTATCTTCCTTCAATCATAGGTGCTGATTTTAATTCCATGCTGAGTTTGGAGGAGAAAAGAGGGGGGCTGCCTAGGTTAGGTCCAGCCTCTGATCTATTTCGAGCTTATGTGGATTCTCTTGCTTTAGTGTATGTCAAGCCTTCTAATGGGACTTTCACTTGCAACAATAGACGGAGTGGACAAGAGGCAATCTCTAAACTGTTGGATAGGTTTCTCGTCTAATATTTTTTGCATTGGCGATGGCTTGGTTATTAGTTCTGAAATTCTTGACTGGAGAGGTTCTGATCACTGGCCAATTAAATTCTCTACTTCTTTTGCTGGTCCAAAGAACCCTCCTTTTAAATTTCAGCTTATGTGGCTTCGAGGCTCTTCGCTGCATGATTTAGTGGCCAAGTGGTGGAGAGAAGGTGGCCATGTTTATGGCACTGTCGTGTTTGTCTTTGTGAAGAAACTTCAATATGTCAAATATCACCTTAAGAGATGGACTACATCCGGTTTCGGTAACCTTCACTCCAGGAAGAGGAATGCTCTTGACCATCTTGCGGTGATTATTCGCCAAATTCGGGATTATGGATCCTCAAATGCTCTTGGAAAATTTGAATTCCAAGCCATGCGAGAGGAGATTTATTTGAAACAGAAGGCTCAAATTGATTGACTGCAAGAAGGGGATGGAATACTACTTTCTTTCATCATTCTTTTTAGACTCATCATAATAAGGGGTATATTTCCTCTCTTGTTACCTCTGAAGGACTTCAGATCTCTTCTCTGTCGGCTATGACTCACGAGGGTCGTCAATTTTATTCTACTCTTTTTGCTCAAGATTCCACTCCTGCTACTGCAGAGGAGAATTTGGTCATTTCCTACATTCCCTCTCTTGTCACCAATGCGATGAATGATTCTCTCATTCGTCTGATTCTACTGCCTAAGTTAGAAAAGGTTGTTTTTGGGATGAACAAAGGTAAAGCTTCGGGCCTAGATGGCTACTATGTTGAATTTTTTCAGGAGTTTTGGGATATTATTAATTTGGATCTTTTGGAGGTTGTTAGGGAATCTCTTTGCAATAAGAAGATACTTCGAGCCTTGAATTCTACCTTCTTGATTCTCATTTCCAAAAAGGAAGGTGTAGACAAACTTGAATATTTCCAGCCTATTACTCTTTGTAATGTGGTGTATAAGATTATCACTAAATTGATTGCAGAGAGGCTCAAAACTTGCCTTCCTGTGGTGATCTATGAGGAACAAGGGGGTTTTGTGGCTGGTAAACAGATTCTAGATGGGGTGGTGGTGGCTCCTGAAGGTTATTCACTCTATGGCAACTTCAAAGGAGAGATCTATGTTCATTAAATTGGACATGGCCAAGGCTTATGACAAAGTCAAATGGAGTTTTCTTCATAAAATTCTCTTAACCTTTGGTTTTAGTGCAGAATGGGTGAGTTGGACTATGAGTTGTGTTACTTATGCTTCTTTTTCGTTTATTGTGAACAGAGAACCTTCAAAGCCTTTTGGTGCTTCCAGAGGCCTTCACCAAGGGGATCCTCTTTCCCCTTACCTGTTTATTATTTTGGCTGAGGACCTGGGCCGTTTTCTAAAATTTTGTGCTTCTCAAAGCTTGATTCATGGGTGGCATTGGGCCAATGGCTTGCCACAACTCTCATATCTCCAGTTTGTGGATCACACATCTCTTATGGGATTGGCTCATCTTTGGAAAGTCGAATCTTTTAGGCAAGCCTTGGATGTTTACCTTGCAGCTTAATGTCAAAAAGTCAATGGGCATAAATCCTCCATGTTCTTGTTTAATACCCCTCAGACCATTCAGAGGCGTATTGTTGACATTCTACGGTTCCAGATTGGGTCTCTTCCCGTTGTTTATTTGGGCATTCCTCTTACTGTCGGTAGACATCCTAGGTCCTCTTGGCAGATTTTGCTTGACAAGCTACATCAAAAGGTTAATCATTGGACTCATTGTTGGTTATCTATTACTGCTTGTTTGACTCTTTTAAAGTCGGTTATTTAAGCTCTTCCTATATACAAGTGTTTTATACAGGCTATTCCCATGTATTTTTTTCGGGAATTTGATGCTCTCTCATCAATTTCTTTGGAGTTGAAATTTATCGACTGCTAAATGGAGCCGTGTTAAGTGGAAACTATGTCCAGACCTAAGAATGAGGGCAGCCTTGGCTTACATTCTGCTATTTTAAATGGGCAAGTTATTGCTGTTAAGTTATATTGACGCTGGTGTACTAGCCAGAATCATCTTTGGGCTTGTATTCTCACCCTTAAGTATCTTCCAAGTGTTAATTGTTTGATGTTCCCCGCTTTCCTTTGGTGTGAAGATGTTCTATGATCTGGAACACTTTGAAACTTGGGGCTTAGTTTGTTAAGAATGGTCTCTTTTAGATCTGTCATACGGGATCTCAAGCTCTTTTTTGGCTGGATGCTTGGGATGGTCATCCTTCTATCCTTTCTACTCATCCCCACCTTCAGGCCCTTTGTGATACCTTTACTACTACAGGATGGGACATTGTTGACCATTAAAAGATTGCCCATAAATGTGGGTTGGCAATTCATTTTCGTTGGAAACATCCTTCCGAATGACCTCCAAGACGATCAGAGGAAGATAGGCAAGAGTTGGCTCAAATTCTGGTATCTCGGGTGTGCACTACCTTGGTTGGGAATGATGATATGGCTTGGGCAAGCAGTGGTTTGTCTAGAAAGTTTTTTGTTTTTGCAAGTTATGTTGAGCTGGTGTGGCAGACTTTTCGAGACATTCAAGTTCCTTGATGGAAACAAGTCTGGCACAAGTTCTCATGGCCCAAGTGCAATTTTTTCATGTGGCTGGTGGTCGATAATCAATGTCTTACTTGGGGATAATTTATGTAAGTGTGGCTTTCAAGGCCCCTCGATGTGTGTGTTGCATCGTAACAGTGAAGAAACTGTCTCTCATCTCTTTTTCCAATGCTCCTTCACCAGACACATTTGGCACTTTTGATGGGATGTGTGGAATCAAGCTTATTGGCATGTCTCTTCTTTCGCTGAGTTCTTTGTTCAATAGGGCAAGGCTCCTATCAAGACTTCTTTTCTTCATGTTGCATGGACTCTTGGCCCTTCTTTTATTATTTAACATATCTAGTTGGAGAGGAGTTGTCGAATCTTTCAAGATGTGTTATTAGGGGCTCACCACTTGTGGTGGAAAATTCTCCATCCTTTGCAAGAAACAATTTCGGCTAAATGTGACTTGTCGAAGGTTGTGGATCTTGGTAATATTATTTTCTATAACTATCTCCATATTCCTCCTCCACAACACCAACTCAAATAAATGCAGACACCCTCTTCAAAAGATAACTATGGTAGGGAGGCAAAGTCCTCCGTAGGGCATTCTAAAAATCAACACGGATGGGTCTTCTCAGTGAAAACTAGGTCCTGTAGGTATTGGTGGAGTTGGTAGAGATAGCTTGGGGATTGTTTAAATTATATTTTCAGTTTATTAAGGTCATCATACTAACAATTTGATGGAGGCTATTGCTATTTTGTATGCTATGGAGTGTGATTGTGCTCTTGGATGGAGCGGGCTCATTTATGAAGCTGATTCGTAGGTGGTGGTGCATTTGTTGCCTCGGCAGCATTCTGAGGATGTTAGTTGGCAATTGGCTTTGGTTGTTAACTAGATTCTTAATTTGTGTGCTTCTTTCGATTATGTTACTTTCACTCATATCCACAGGGAGTGGAACGGAGTAGCAAATTGTCTAGCCAAATGGGCTTATGATCACATGCTAATTGGAATATTGTGGATAAAGGTCAATTACCTCTGGGTTGTCTCAATAGTTAGAACACTTAGTGGATCTTGATAGGGTTGTTTGATGCATGTGCTCGGTATTTCTTCTTGTTTGAATAAATTTTAGCCCCTCTTTTATTCCAAAAGAAAATACTTTTTTTTTTCAAATATAAGAACCCAAATCATACCTATTTCAAACATACCCAAAAAATACAGCATTGAAATGGCTTGAGCTGTTGACAAAATATGCAATCTAGAGATGCCCAAACCTAGGTGCCAATACCAAGAAGCTCCATATTGGACGGCTAGAAGCAAGAGAGGAATAAGCAAGTGAAACATTGCCACAAAACATTGATAAAACCTCCTCAAAACACAATCGATGTCTTCATAAACCCAAACACCACTCTCTAACAATGTATAACCCTCTCGCAAAATTACAGCCAACAACAAATAGACCCAGAGATATGGAATGAACTCTAAGCACCTCCTCAATCAGTTTGCATGAATAACCTCAAACACTACATCTCTGAAAACTAAGAAGGAAGAAGATATCAAACATTGTAGCTCAGTTGCGATCTCTATGTGACATCACAAAGATATTCTCCAAATTGTATCTTTAAACCATGTGAAAATGTTGTCTATAAGAGATTTCGTCCTCACAAACCAAAGTTAGAATAATGTCCTTGAGTAAACCTAGGTCTTGCGAGTATTGGAGTTGGTAGAGATAGCTTGGGGATTGTTCAGTTTATATTTTTTGTTTATAAAGGTCATCATACTACAAATTTGATGGAGGCTATTGTTATTTTGTATGCTATGGAGTGTGATTGTGCTCTTGGATGTATCAAGCTCATTTGTGAAACTGATTCCCAGGTGGTGGCGCATCTGTTGCCTCGACAACATTCTGAGGATGTTAGTTGGTACTTGGCTTTGGTTGTTAACTAGATTTTTAATTTGAATATTGTGGATAAAGGTCAATTACCTCTGGGTTTGTCTCAACAGTTACAACACTTAGTGGATCTTGATAGGGTTGTTTGATGCATGTGCTTTGTATTTCTTGTTTCAATAAATTTTAACCCCTATTTTATTCCGAAAGAAAATACATTTGTTTTTCAAATATAAGAACCCAAATCATACCTATTTCAAACATACCCATAAAATGTAGCTAGAAGCGAGAGAGGAATAAGCAAGTGAAACGTTGCCACAAAATGCTGATAAAACCTCCTCAAACATTCAATCAACGTCTTCATAAACCCAAACACCACTCTCTAACAATGTACAGCCCTCTCGCAAAAGTACAGCCAACAAGAAATAGACCCAGAGATATGGAATGAACTCTAAGCACCTCCTCAATAAGTTCGCATGAATAACCTCAAACACTACACCTCTAAAAACTAAGAAGGAAGAAGATATCAAACATTGTAGCTCAGTTGAGATCTCTATGTTACATCACCAAGATATTCTCCAGATTGTATCTTTCAACAATGTGAAAATGTTGTCTATAAGAGATTCATCCTCACAAACCAAAGTAAGAATAATCTCCTCTGAAGCAAGAATCAATATCAAATATCAAATTCAGCATGGTGCAAATGAACTTCAAAAACCCTTTTTATATCCTCCAAGAAGGGGTTGACCTCTTCCCTTTTGCTTTTTGAAAAAAATAAAATCACCTTTTTAATAAAGTGGTGTTTAAGTTTGCAAAAGGCCCCTTTCAAAATTACCACTTTACTTTCATATTGGAACCCCAAATAGTCATATTAAATATTAAAATAACGATAAAGTTAAATCTTTAATTTAACTTTATAAAATATTAATTTATTGTTATTTTATTTAAAAGCACCAAATTATAGTAAATATTAGAATATTGATATCCACATCTCCCACTAACATTTCTAAAAATAGTAACCTTGTTAGCTGGCTCAGTTGGTGCCTAAAACTGACTTACTAAATATAGTAAGTATTGGAGAACTCAACCAAAATCACTCCAGAAAAAGGCATTATGCTCATAACAACAATCAGACCTCAAAAAAACCTCTGATACTACCATCATGTTGGATCAACTGTCTCCAAGGTTTCCTAACACTAACACATTTGCCTATGGAAACCCACTAGATAGGCTAACTGTCCAAAAAACTGAACTTATTAGTAAGGGACGGTGGAACAAAGGGCCTAATTTTGGGGATGGCAGCGGTACGGCGACACGGGGGATAGTGTTGATGTACATATAGTACTTGAGAAACTAGTTATGAAAATATGTATAAGAATTACATTTCATATAAAACTTTGACAAATTAGTAAAATAGCAAAATTGCAAATTCTAAATATTAAGATATGAATTGCATCTATAAAATATCTCAAATATGACTGCTGATTATGATATATATTTTATGGACAGTCATACTCTCATTCACCACTACTTATATGAAACTTTTATACATTGAAATTAACCATATATGTCATGTCCCCATTTTGGCTGACATCATTTGGCGTGCGGGATCAGTCTATCACGGGCTCTCGTAGACTGATAGCGATGAGGAGAGAGTCATCTCGTGATCATTTGGAGATCAGTTGATTGCATAATGCTGTTAGAGCCTACGTTTAGTAGAGCCTACATTCAGTTGTAGTAGAGCCTACATTCAGTTATGAGCCTACATTGTTATAATTTTGAGTTGAGAAAAGCACTTTTATATTATAATGTTATTTTATTATAAAGTGCATTATAATTGGATGTTTCTAAAAGTTTTTAGTAACTTTTTAGAAAAGTAAATAAATAGAGGACTTGGGCATTCATTTTGACATGCTTGGATTTCAGAATTCTTCTACTTCTTCATTGTGAAGCAATTTGTAGTCTTGGTCTACAAATTCTATTCGATCTTTGGGAACGATCACTCCCCTAGATTGGCATAACTGAGGTAGTGAAATATCTACTGAAGGGTTGCAAGTTTGGAGTTGGTACTCAGCCATCTTATTGGTACTTCATTGAGAAATTGTTAAAAGGGTTAATTTGTGGTTGGAATAAGGGTTTGAATTCACCTCTTACATTGGTGAATCATTTTGGCAAAGGATTAAAGACAGTTTGGCACATTTTCAGACATTCCATATCAAGGTCTAGAATCAGAATTCTGCTCATAACTCCCTTGATACTTGGAGTTAATTTTCGTGATTTGGAGAGGACCTAAGTACCTCACTGGCGGTCCCATTGGTGGCAAATTGGGGTGTCAAAACCCTTCACTGATTTTTCTACAGGAGCCGTACATGTATGGCCTGGTACGGCAGGGTTATCTGTGCACAGCTGGGGCAGTTTGTGACCTGTTTTGGCCTTCCTTGCATTGGTCTTCATCAGCCTTCCTATCAGGGTATAAGGAGCAGTTTCCAGGTGCATTACATGAGTTTTTGTTGTTATTGAATGCCAAAATTGCATATAAGTTGTATGTAACAGTCACTGTTATACAAGTCTGAAACAGTACTGTTCTTCTATCATTTTGTAATTGAAATCAGTCATTGTTATGGTCAAGGAATCATCGTATTGATAGTGCATTATTAGGCCTTGTCTTTACCAAAGTTTCTTGTAAAGTAACAGTCCATATATGTGCTCAGATAACAGTCCATTGTAATCAAACTTTGTTATTTTGGATTGATATGATAGAAGGTGCATAGTAAGTTCATAGTATTAGTGCTCATATGAAAGGGTTTGTAACAGTCATACATTTCTACGAAATCAGTTTACTGAACGTTGCAATCAGAATTAAGAAGTTCATGATCCATATTGGCATTGAGTCTTTGCATTGTTTAGAGATTCATTGTTGCTCATTGTATTACATTTCTATATTGGTTTTGTTATCTCAATTGCAATTGGATGCCAAAAACAATAAACATATTGAAACACATCATTGCAAGCAAAACATTTCAGTGCATGCCAACTGTTTGACGAATTGCCACAGTTCAGATTTGGGGTGTTTTAGTGATCCTATTGGTGAGGGTCATCTGTAATGACCCTTACTAATAGGATCACTAAAATTCCCCAAATCTGATCTGTGGCAATTCGTCAAACACTTGGCATGCACTGAATGGTTTATTTGCAATGAGGTGTTTTCAATGTGATAATTGTTTTGGGCATCAAATGCAATGGAGATAACAATACCAATTATAGGAAAGTAGCAAAATGAATAACAATGAAATACTAAATACCACTCAGAGCCATCATATCCTGAATTTCTCCAATTCTGATTGCAATGTATGACTGTTTCAACTATTGAATATAAATACTGACTTATGGACTGATTACAACACAAGAGCTAAAGCATGAGATATATGCATCTTCTTACATGCACAAATTCCTATCAATGCACTCTTTACTATACCAAACCAATAGCAATGTCTGATTACTGTAACTTATCCCTGAATATATATATGGACTGTTACATAGCAAGAAACTTGATAGAAACAATGACTTCAAGACCACAACAATGACTGATTCCAATACAAAATGATACAAGAACAATACCGTTTCAGACTTATATATCAATGACAGTTACATGCATTTTTTGGCATTCAATAATATCAAAAAATAACTCATGTAATGCACCTGGAAGCTGCTCCTTATACCTTGATATGAATGCTGATGAAAACCGATGCAAGGGAGGCCAAAACAGATCACAAACTGCCCCAACTGTGCACAGATAACCCTGCCGTATCAGGCCGTACATGTACGGCACTTGCAGAAAATTAAATGCAGGGTTTTGAAACCCCAAATTGGTATTAACCTGACCGCCAATGATGTACTAAGGTCCTCTCCAAAGCACAAAAATTATCTCCAAGTATCTTGAGAGATATGAGCAAAATTCTGATTCCAGGCGCTGATATAGAAAGTCTGAAAATGTGCCAAATTGTCTTCAATCTATCACCAAAATGATTCACCGATGCAAGAGGTGAATTCAAACCCTTATTCCAACCACAAACAAACCCTTGCAACAAATTCTCAATGAAGTACCAATGAGATGGCTGAGTACCAACTCCAAACTTGCAACCCTTCAGTAGATATTTCACTACCTCAGTTATGCCAATCTAGGGGAGTGAGTGTTCCCAAAGATCGAATAGAATTTGCAGACCAAGACTACAAATTGCTTCACAATGAAGAAGTAGAAGAATTCCGAAATCCAAGCATGTCAAAATGAATGCCCAAGCCCTCTATTTATTTACTTTTCTAAGAAGTTACTAAGAACTTCTAGAAACATCCAATTATAATGCACTTTATAATAAAATAACATTATAATATAAAAGTGCTTTCTCAACTCAAAATTATAACAATGTAGGCTCATAACTTAATGTAGGCTCTACTACAACTGAATGTAGGCTCGGACTGGATGTAGGCTCTACTGAACGTAGGCTCTAACAGCAATATGCAATCAACTGATCTCCAAATGATCACAAGATGACTCTCTCCTCATCGCTATCAGTCTACGAGAGCCCATGATAGACTGATCCCGCACGCCAAATGATGTCAGCCAAAATGGGGACATGACAATATATGAAAATGGAATTGGATAATGAATTGTTGGATAAATATGACAGAAGCAATAAACATGGAAACACGAACAAAGAAAGCCCAATTTTGATTTTAATTAGGGTAGCCAGCATAACCAGCAACAACATATACAATACAACCTACAAACCCTAATAAATTCCCCATATTAGGTTTGCAAATGCATGTATTTACAAAACAGGAAATTAAAAAAAAATACACTTTTGAGAAAATTTTGGGGACAAGAGACTTCCCGATGTCTCCGAGACACTCAAGGAAAACCTGGGTATCCCAGAGTTGTCCCAGGGCCACTTGGAAATCTTTGTCGTCTCCGTATGTCCTAGTGGCAATAGCGGTGGTGAGGACGCCCCATCCCAGTCTCGCAAACGCGGGGCTTTGCAAGTGGGGGGGAACGTAACCCCATGTTTCACTGAATTATAGCGAACAGTGCTCTAAATGGACAACCCAACTTCAGAATTGAGGAAAAAACTCTAGTTAATCTTTAAGAAAAATCAAGTGAAAAGATTTTATTGTGCATCCTCAACTCTTTAGAGCTGGAACAATCAGCCTAGATAGTTATTTTCTTTGTTTTGCCTATAGCTAGTATAACGATTGAAAACATTTTTTGCATTTTTATTATGTAGTGACAGCTTGCAGGTTATCGGTGTCTGGCCACCCCTCCAATGATCACATCCATCCTCACCCTTTCCCATGCCCTTATATTGCCATTTCACCTCACAAATCTGAATCCAGTTTTGAGTATCAGTAAATTCAGACATTTTATTAGTCTCTATTGTTCCCCTCATTTTTACCTTTGTGGGTATCCATTTGTTTAAGAATTCTTGATGCAAGAAGAAACACCTCTACCTACAAATCTAAATCTCATAATACAACAAAGGAAAATGGCAAAGAATCTTTGGAGATTTACACTTAGTTTGCAGCAAATAAGAAATATAATGTTATTCAAAAACAAATCCGAGAACACCATATTACAATTAAATCCTTCAATGCCATCTCCCTCATCGAGACCGTACACCTTAAGTTGTTTTTGTCAACCCTGCTCATGATCAAGCTACATCTTCCAAAGACCTCTCACAAAGCAACCATCGTTTCAATTTAACACTCGATCCTCTCACTTCACCTCTCTTGCAATGCTGAATACACAACCCACATTGAACAGAATGACCAAACCATCTTGACCCAAAACTCCAAACACAGATCTCATATCGGTCCAGCCAAAGAGATCAATCCCATTTCCAATATCGAGGCCATCCCACTTGTCATGATTCCGTGACAGCCCACAACCAGCTTAGACAATAAGCATCGAAACTGAGGAAGTTCACCATGTCAATGGATCTTTCACGTCGGTGTTGAATCTTTTTCTTCCCTATGTAGTGCAGCCTTAGATGCCTAGCACGCACTCAGGAATCCTCATGCAGCTTCTTCTGTCAATCTTCAACACACCTCTTCCCTGGCTTCTTCCTTTTACTACCATGCACCCACACCTCTATCTATCCTCACTATCCTTCACAGTTGTCTCACATCTCTTGGACGATGCTCCTGCCTTCTCCTATACTCTCTTCCCACAGCTTCCTCTTGTTCCCCACACTTCTCCCCTTTCATACTTTGATGCATTTATTGGGGTTTTATCAGCTGCCTTCCCCGTCTTCCCATTCCCTCTAGCTGCCTTTAACTCTCCAATTGATCTTCTTGCCTTACCCCGAAAAGAAAAACACTTAGGTGTTTCTATTGCTGGCCAAGACCGTGGTTTTACACCTGCCATTTGCATTTTCTTCCATCATTGCATTCCATGGAACATCTCTTAAACAATTAAGGTGTGCTGTCTTAATTACGCACTTCTGCAGAAATGCCTAACAACATGGTTAGGACTACAACATCTGACAAACCTATGTTGAAACTCCCCTTTTCACGGAGGCTATATGGATGCTGACAAAGAATGTGGAATCTGTCTTTACCATTGCCAATTTCATTTTCTTTAAAGAGCCTAAAACCTTCTCAACAAATTTAATTTTTGAGCATATCTTAAACAACTGATCATCAGAGAGCAGCAGTATCACAGCTAACCAAGGAGGAAAACCCAACACAACACATGGTGGGAAGCCAACCTAAACTAAAACAAACCAAAATTCAAAGCAAACAAACAGAAAAAAATTCATCGATGTGGATTGCCATACACTCGGAATGCTCCTGCATCAATTCCACTTTTCTAGCTCAACTTGCCTCCATTGAAAATTGTGGACCTCAACCCCTCATTTTGTGTTTACATCTTGGTGTTTTCAGTCAAAACGTTTTTTTGTATCAACTAAATGAGTCTTTGTTGATCTGCATCAGTCATACTTGAATTTTACATTTCTTGGTGTTTCTCAGTAAACCTAATTGTGTCACATTCCTACCTCAGTCACCTTTTCACCCCCATTGTCCATTTGCGGATGTTTATCTTAGTTTGATGCCATTTTGACATCCCCCCCAATCAACCATTTGATCTCTTCCTTTCGATAGCCAATATACCAAAATATAATGTTTGTGATTAGAATGGTAAAACATTATTTGTATGAGCGTATTTTAAATTTGTATCAATTATATTCATGAGGTGGAACTTTTTCTGAAAGCCCACAAGCGGGTTGACTAAAGCAGAACGTCCTTTAACCCTTTGTTTTGCTGTCCTCATCTTACAAGTCAAATATGGAAAAATCGGTAAAGAATATCAAAAAGTTCCAAGACAAAAGTGGTCTTCAAACCACCTACCAAGAATTGCTGTAAATTTGCAATCAGTTCTGAAAGTTTCATTTTTTTATTAATTTTCAAGACCTAATCAACATTATAAAGATTTGTTACTTGTTAGATCTCCACAAAGTAATCCATACATGCGCAGAGCCTGAGCCATTGAAAGATGTATGTATTCAAATCTATTCCAAGCCCATACCACCCCATCAACCAACCTCCCCTTCAAGTGCATCAATGACTACTTATTGCTTTTATTAATGTAGTTTTACTTTACATGTGTGTAGTTTGACCATGCATATGACTGGAATCATAGGTTAGACCCAGGTCCTAAGATTTGTCATTTGTTGTTTTTAAATGTTATTTAACTACTATTTAACATTTAAAATAAAGGAAAATATCTTTTCTTTGTATCTTTTGGTAATGAGTGGCAATTGTTGACTGAATCAAGCAGAAATGCTTTAGTAGTGGGTATTTGAAAGAGATCCCTCACGGATATGACTTGGTTTGGTCTTGTATACTCACCTTCACATGTGAAATCATTAAGTGAAGACTGAAGAATCATTATGCTGCAAGAAAAGGAGACTAGTTAAAGTACTACTTGAACCTTGAAGCACTATTACAATCTGACAACTTGTGATGCACCTAGCTCAGGATTATGGCTTCTCTTCATCCAATCAAACCACCTTAGAAAATACGCAACTTTTCCTTAGGAAATACGCAAAATTGTTGTGATGTCTTCAAACAAACAGCCTCAGGAAATATGCATGTTTTCTTTAATATGTGCGAGCTGAAATGATAAAAAGTACCGAAGTGTAGATCCCAAACCCAATAAAATTAATGTTAATCAGTGATATTACAAACTTCTAAACCCTTATCAACCAAAATGCTCAACTATGAACAATGGCAGCATCCAACTAGCTGCTATGATTCTAGAAATCCTCAAATAACAAAAATATGATAAATACACTAGCAGCTCAGATGTATAACAGGAGGTAATTTACAAAACCCTTATTACCATTCAACATGAATCCTAAACTATGTACAAGGACAAATATGATCCTTATGGAAGTAATTCAAGAAGACAACAATGAATAATCAGCATTTAAGTAGTGTTACAGCAAAAAATAGATCCCAAAATACAGCTTCAGAATAAAATCTAATTTTATGCAAAGTTCAGCAAGAACATGGCAAACCATACCGAATTGTTGATGATGACAACTAAATATTTATTGTGATAACAGCAGCTCTGCTAACCATATAAATTCAAAACATATTTTACAGTCTTACTCACACTTCCACATGCAATAGTATGAATCAGCAAATTCAAGAGAGGTGGCAACTATACATGGTGTGACCTATGTTACACGGGGACATGTTTTCTAATCCCAAAAGGACTCGTCCCCATCCCTGAAATGTTTTGGGGATAGTGGGATGCAAAGAAAACGTCCCCCAGCCGTCCTCGATTTAAAAAATTTGCAGGAAATGGTAGGAAACATCCCCTGACATTTGGGTACACCTAACCATCTCCGAAATGCCTAGGGGACACCCGAAACGTCTCCTATCTGTCCCTGAAACAAAACATCTCCCCTACACATTCAGATGATTTTTGGCATTAAAAAACAAAAAAAGTGTTTTTTTTAAATTCTTTTTGCCAAAGTAGTAATGTGGGGGGCCCACAAGGTTCGAATTTGTCTGCGGACGATAAAATTCAAATAAAGTTCGGCATGGGAAAAAATCGGCAAAAACATTCGTGATTAAATATGTTTAAATTTTTAATTTAAATAAAAATAATATACATTAAATAATAAATATTAAAATATATTAAATAATAAATCTAATATTAATTTAAATCTTTTAATATTCATCATAATAAACATATTAAGTTTTACGTATTAAATAAAACTATGTTAAAAATTGTATATATTATAATTATAAATTTAATTTGATATCTTTTAATTTTTTAATTATTAAAATAAAAAACAATTCAAGTAGATATTGTTTACACACACACACACACACATACATATATAGATATAGATACATATAGATAAACTTGAGAAACAAACTTACTTCAAAAACGAGCTGAAAAGCTTTTGTAGCTCGTACTGTTTTGAGACTTGAGGACCGACAGACTACACAGTATAGATTGATACCAGCAGCACAATGGGATGTTGATCCTGAAGATGTTAGGCAGACTAATGAGGAGAAGGTGCAACCAGGACTGGTCGGGCTACCATTGGATGATCCACTGCTGTCAGAGGGAAATAGTGACTCGTACGATTCTGAGTCTTTGGATATTGATAGCTAGAATGAGGCTTAGTTTCCTAGGCTGTGCCTGTAGCCTGTTATATTTTGATGTTTGAAACTTCTGGATAAATGTTTGAGACATTTTGACTTGGATATTTATATTGATAGATTAAGGTTTTGATGTTTGAGACTATTGTTATAATGCTGTTTATAGTGCTGCTATTATCATTTATGTTGTTATACTACTGTTGTAACTCATGAATCCATGATTTATTTGCATATTGTCTTGTTGTTGTCAATTATTGACATATCTCTCTCTCTCTTTACCTCCCTCTATCTATAATATCTTTAATATATTTTGAAAAATTCATATATATATATATATATATAGTATATTGTTGTCCCCTGCCTCCCCAATTTTTAGCCCTTCGGAAAATGTACCAGAAATGCGCCCCCCCGTCCCTGTCCCCAAAATACCATAGAACATAAACTGTGACTCATTTCCCATGGGGCACAAAAGTTTCAGGTGGTTCAACTGGGTGAACAATAAGCTGAAATCCCTTCACAATTGTCTGCAAGCCCTCTTATATCAACAGCAATGACTGAACCTTCCCAAAATCAAGCTTTATGCTGGTATCGCAACTGGAATCGTGGTAAGTAGCACATCTGAAGGCTGAAATCCTCACAGACAGCAGCAATGCTATGAAATCAACAATCCAATTACAAATATGAATGGATTTGTTTGCAAACACTCTTTTAATCCAAGCTTCAACTATTAAAACTTCAATTGATCTTCAACAAATCACCAAAATTGTGATCCCTGGACAAATTATCTCAAATGGACAAATGGGCTTTTGCCCTCAAACCCAAATTTGAAAACCAAAAGGATTTCCATCTTCCAAATCTCGCACACCACGGATTTTCATCTTTGAATGCTTGGTTTTTGTCATCAATCCTAAAGTTTTAAACCAAAAGGGTTTTCGTATTCTGAATCTCGGACACCAAGCATTTTCATCATTTAATCCTTCAATCTCCATGTTGAAAGGAATATTGAAATGGCAAATATGAGTGATTTATAGTAAATGTCTTTCTTTTGAAGTTGCCCCTGGTGCTCTCCTTTTGAATTTTCTTTTCCCTCCAAATGTTTAATAAAACACTTTTTAAAGAAAATCCTAATAGGCCCTCTGTAGTATCTTAGTTGCCCTTTTGAAAATAAAAAATTATTATTGATCGCTACTCCCATTTTCACCCTTAGACTGCAGGTCCTTGATTAATTATTTTAGTTACAAAAAGGGAACATAACAATTGTGCAACTTTAGCAAATCCAAGTGGTATGACCTCTTATATGCAATGTATTTGTTGCAAAAATATGCAAAAGCCCTAAGACCTAATAGAAAGTGACTCCATGCATGTAATTAGAGATGTATACCTGAAAAGCTTGAAACACAAAACACATTTTGACATTAAGACTAGGAAGTAAACTAATGCTAGAGCATATTAGGGGTCCGGCAATCTTGCACCACTGAAAAAAAAAATTGCATTTACATTTCTGTTTGTGTCCGCATTTATGAAATGTGCATAAGTGTTCTAGTTTAGGAATCTATTTACATAACACAAAGACAAAAGGTTGACAAATTGGTGTCGCATAAGCACTCGAGCTGAAAAGACCTCTAAGCATTGGATATAAAGTGAATTCCAATGGAACCACTAAACATAAACCATGTCACTTGGGCATTGTGTGCTGTCAATAAGCTTGGAGAAGCTATCTAGGATCGACTTCATGCCTTGAAAGAGGATTAAGTGAAGTAACCATTCAAAAGCCAACACATGGGTAACAAAAAACACGTATTGTTAGTTATGTCAAATGGTCGCCAAAGAATCAACAAGTGATTATGGAAATTGAAGCATCATAGAATCTTGCTCTTTCAATCAAAAGCTTATGGTCCAAAAGTGGCATTTGCATTCCTACATTGGTGAGGGAGCTCAAACATCATTGCATGAACTCAAACGCAGTCCAGTATTTTCAAAAATGGGCTATTGATGTTTATACTAAATTCAGGATTGAACCTGACAGTTGGAATTGCTCGTAAAGCCGTACCAAGTTAGTCAATGTGGCATTGAGCATGTAGTCTCCACAAGTTAAATATTGTTGATTGGGTAGTATGTAACATCCTCTGCCTGGGATTACTACTTTCCTTAACAGGAAGACTTATTTCCTATTGTTGCTGTTAGTTTCAAATCTGATATTTTATAGTGCTTCAACTCAGACAATGATAATGAATGATCTACTCAGGAACAATTACTCAGAAAATCATTCACTCAGTTACAGTGAAATAGAAAAGTATGAACTTCTGAAATATATTTATATCACATAATGTAACTTGCCTGAATATATGCATCCACAAAATCTTCTTGCATAAAGATGAAACTGTTTGCACAGCGGATTGGAATCTTTACTCACGCTGCAGCAAATGGGCAGGCACTGGAAATCAATGAATGTTGGGCACAATATGCAAATACGTCAAATGAATAAATCTTGTGATTGAGTGATATGAACTGCCACTTCAATTCTTTGTTCCAATACAAGAAGAGTGAAATATAAATCGCAGAAGTATTCCCCACGATAGTTAATACTCCTTACTGACTCTTCGAAAACTTTCCGTAGCAGATCCTGATTCCAAAATATGATTCGCACACAATAATTAAAGAATCAGTTCCAATAATTCCGTCACATATCAAACATACTTCAATATATCAAAGACTTAAACATTCGTCAACTATATCAAATATTATGTTTGCACTCCCTATAAAGTAAGAGGCCCAACAGATTTGGGGTTCACCACTTAATGTGTTGGTTAACTGGTGGTGGTGTTGTCGTCCCACTCTAGGTTGAAACTCTCGTTGGACGATTGTGATCGCGGGCATGTGCCTTTGCTGATCCGATGTGCTCGCAGGTTTGGACCACAGCTTTGTAACAAGGGGATGAGGTCCCCCATTTGTGTCCTCATTGGTTCATAGCTCCAAGTCAAAAGCACTTCTCATGGATCCGAAGGGCGTGTCGTACCAGCATCACCGGTCACGCTAAAAAGTTTACCAAGCACTTTAGAAACACGAGGCCCAACAGTTTTCTAGACCTTGGTTTCTAAATAAGCTCCCAAGATATTATTCAAAATAATCTTCAATATTTGATATAAAACACATTAGGCACATGTATCCTCTACCTGTGCAGAGATACAAAGTCCACTTTATTCTTCCACAAAGATCAGAACATTTGTCAATATTATTGCTGAATGATAATATTTTCACACCAAATCACTATGTTGATACAAACAAATATTCTACAATTGAATCAATCATAAAATTTGTCTTTGAAGGAGACTTCACAAATTTGATATCAGGCAAAACAAGGTGAGGAGTAACTCCCACAAAAATTGCAAACCACCTTCAACCTTCAGCTTGCAACAAAACCAAGAAGAGATCAAATACTCCCGGATGCATTATAATGCCCGGAAAATCCCCTTACAAAAGGCTCCAAGAAGTATCCAAAAGATTACAATACGCCGAAATTATTTTATTATTTTATTTTTTTAATTTATATTAGATTAATTAACTAAATAAGACCTTGTGATATTAATTAAGTTTTTGGACCACTTGATTAATTAACTTATAATTCACTTTTAAATATTTGGCGACATTACAATGCTCCCAATCCAAAGATTGCCTCCCCTCAAGCAATCCATCATACTAATCGCCCTCTGACGAGATCTCGGGTCCCAAACCAAATGTGGTTGTCGGCAAGCATATCTACTGGCATCTATGTTGCATCATGATTATAGGTACTACCTCGGCACTATTGGCAATAAGCTAAAGAAATCCTCCAAGGTTGTGCAAGACCTAATCAAGATTATGTTGCTCTACTCTAATATAGCCATCGTCATGTCCAGAGTTGTAAAGCAACTCATCAAGATCCCACTGACAAAAAACATCAAACAAGTCGATACCACATTCCCCATCCATCATGTTATCACACCATTCAGTTGTCCAAAAATGATAATTTGGAGTTTTAAAATTTAGTTGTAACTTGCTTCCTCAATGTAGATGTCACTCATTGTGACATGTGTCAATCATGCATGCCTCATGCCCAACCCAAACGTGCATCCCCATTATGTTCTTTGCCTCCAACTAAAACCATGGTGAAGCAGTCATGACAAATCAAACATTGTCATATTTTAGGACCTTATTGTTAGGCCATGTCCTAGTCTCTACAATTAGCTCTCAAAGGCAAAATGCCTCATATCACCTCAACAAGTCTTCTTCCCAAGCAACTATGTATACAACAGGTGAATTCAAGCTTGCTACAAGACCAAACATCATCACTATCCACATTACAAATTGTTTCCTTACCAATCAGTTGTAGAGTTGGCTCATGCAAGTGAATATTGGTAGGATCCATCTCCCCATAAGGCTGATCAATGAATGTTGGCATGGCGAACTTCGTCCAAGCATCTTTTTCAACCACCTTGGGGCTGTCATGTAGGCTTATGTGTTCTCCAATTGTAGGTGCAATAGTTTGTCCATATCCTCATGTGTCTGAAGTGAACTTGTAAGCATGTCTTCATCCTTCTTAGAGCTCATGGTGTCGTGTAGCCTATCATCTTCATTGCAAATCTTTCATCTCAAATCATTGTTGTAGTCTCTATTACCCTTGAAGGGTGGATACTCTATCCTTAGGTCTATGCAATCTTTGAGAGACATGTACGGCTTGAACCCTCCATCAAGCCAATCCTACTTGAATTGACCTTGCAACTCAACCAATGGGGAAAGTTGATTCTCATATTGCTCAGCCTTATGGGGGAAAGTCAGCATTGTCAGCCTTGTATTGGACTAATGTATGTGTGATCTCCCATTACCTCCATTCATCCCTCTTACTACGAAGAACTTGAGAATCTTGCCAGTTTGTTGTTGTCTTCTTGCTAGGGTCTTGCTAAGATGTTGTTGCCCTCTTTTAAAGTCCCTTAGTAAGGCCATCATGTCCACCTATGCATCTCCCATTCCATCATCAATGCCATGCTCCGATCCAAAAACTGAACTTCCCAACAAGCTAGCAAGTTCACCATCTCTAATACAACCATAATATCCTAAGTTACCAGGTTTGCACCCTAAGCCCTCGAACCGGGTCCGTGCTAGGTATGCGCAAGGTGCGTGACTAGCAGTGTGGGTGTGCCTGAGTTTGCACACCCGCAAACCCGTGCACAACCATAATATCCTAAGTTACCGGGTTCGCACCCTAAGCCCTCGAACCGGGTCCGTGCTAGGTATGCGCAAGGTGCGTGCCTAGCAGTGTGGGTGTGCCTGAGTTTGCACACCCGCAAACCCGTGCACAACCACAATGTTGGGCGCGCACCCTGTGCGTACCCAAAAAGAACCCAGGAGCACCCATTGAGTACCTGCGCAAACCCACTGAGTACCTGAGCGAACCCATGAGAACCCATAGCCCAGAGTTAGAAAAGTGGGCCCAAACTTGAGTTAAAAACATTTTTTTATTATATTTTAATTTTTATTCCTATGTAATGATTTTCATTAGAATCGTGAACATAGATCAATGGTCAGGTTTTTAAATTTTTAATGTATATCTTTGGCATTTAGTATTGATCAATGATCAAGCATCATACTATAAAATGATTTAGTTTTACAATTCTGTATATTTCTCTTAGTTTTTTTGTGTATATATATGCACACACACGTACCCATACGTAGCCAAACACCTAAAAAAATTTCACGTAAAGTACTAGTTTCTCGTACCTGAACCTGTCCCCGAACCCAAACCGGTAACTTAGATAATATCCCATGCCTGCGATTACTACATTCCTTTAAAAAAAGACTTGTTTTCTATTATTGTTGTTAGTGTCAAATATAATATTCCATAGTACTTCAACTCAGACAATAATAATGGATTATCACTTCAAGAACAATTACTCTAAGAATCATTCACTTGATTACAAAGAAATAGAACAATATGAACTTCTGAAATACTTTTATATCATACAATGTAATTTGTCTCAATAAATGCATCCACAAAATCTTCTAATTTAAAGATGAAACCGTTTGCACACTCGATTGGAATCTTTACTTGCACTACAAGAAATGGACAAGCACAAGAAATAAATGAACGATGGGCAGAATATGCGAACACGCCAAATGAATGAATCTTGTGATTAAGTGATGTGAACTGCCACTTACAATTAAGTGTTTTGATACAAGAAGAGTGAAAGCTCAAGCCAGTGATTAATATTAACGCCAAAGGAGGAGAAATACAAATCACCCAAGTATTCCCCATGATAGTTTATACCCCTTATTACCTCTCGGAACAATTTTCATGGCAGATAGTGATATTCCAAAATATGATTCGCTCACAACAATTAAAGAATCAGTTCCAATTATTCCATCATATATCCAACATACTTCAATATATTAAAGATTTCAATATTCGTCCACTATATCAATTATTATCTCTAGGCTCCTTATAAAGTAAGATGCGTGACGATTTTCCAAAGCTTGGTTTTTAAATATAACTCTCAAGATATTATTCAGAATATTGTCAATATTTGATCTAAAACACTTCAGGCAAATGTATCCTCTCGTTGTCCCATGCTGAGATACAAAGTCCACTTTATTCTTCCGCAAAGATGAGATCATCGATCAATATTAATTATGAATGGTAGTATTTTTGCACCAATATCACTTTGTTGATACAAACAAATATTTTCCAACTAAATCAATCATTAAATTTGTCTCCGAAGAAGACTTTACAAATTTGATATCACACAGACTAGGGTGAGGAGTAACTCCCACTGAAACTGCAAACTACATTCAACGTCCAAATTCTGGCAAAACCAAGAAGAGATAAAATACATTCCATGATACTTTACAATGCCCAGCAAATCCCCTTATAAAGGGCTCCTACAAGTATCCAAAAGATTACAATAGGCCAACAATATTTTATTATCTTATTTTTTATTTTTTTTTATTTTATAATTAAATTAATTAATCAAAGAAGTCCTTATAATATTAATTAAATTTTAGGACCACTTAATTAATTGGCCTAATTAAGTCACTTTTAAATATTTGGGGACATTACATAGAAGTATATATTTTGGAGTAGTTCATAGAGTGTGTACTTTTTTACATATAACTAAAACCAACAGTTATTCAAATTCTTCTTGTTCTTCCTTAGTCTTGTGCTCGTCTCTAGGCAATTGTTACGTGATTGTTCATTCAACCTATCTACCAGTCCCTTCAAACATGAGTTCTTTAATCATTTGAAGACAAAGGTGAGTAAAGAGCATGTGTTGATGCTCCTTGATTTCAATAAGGATTCTCATGTCAACTAAGATGCCACGAATTGCAATCAATGCAAATATTAGCCAGACAACCAACTGCATTCCTCAATGATAACATGAATGATGTCAAGAAGTACTTGGTGATGACCAAGAGTTAGACACCATCATCCAAGGTTTGTAAAAGTGAAGGTGTTATTTGTTTCCCAATATTGTGATACATTGATAGCCAAGTGAAATTTCACTACAGACATTTGACATGGTCGAGTCATCACAAGTTTATTCATTTCTGCTGCAACATTGATCTAGCATGTCAAATAAGGTCACATATGCCTTGAATATGAAGCAAACCCTGTCCAAAATAGCTATTCAATTAGCGGACATAGAGAGAATAAAGGACTTATTTGCAGCAAATCTGGATTAGGCAAATGCATGAAAGGCATGCATAGAACTTAAAGTTCAATGAGAGAGAACCAGATGTAGAGGAGGATTAGAACCTTCTTTTCAACACAATCAAACTCTTATATTAGGATTTGGGAATGGGCATTGCTAGTTCCTTCACAATTAGGCCTATAGCCTACTAGCCCTCCCAATAGGCTTTTCTAGGCATAACTTCTTGTGCAGACTTCGTGGGTTTAAACAAAAGGTATTTTGAGATGCCCTTTTGGGCATTTAACAACATATCCAATTTGTGTATAGGGTTACTTTGGAACAAAGACCTCATTAATTGACTGGTAATCAGAAAGTAAGCCTAAAGGGAGCAACAACTTGGCTTTTTGTGAATAACTTTCAGATGACAACTCAATCCCATAATCTAAAAACTGTTTTGGATACCCTTTATGGAGTTCTACAACATATCTGGAAATGGGTATAGGACTTTGGAAAGTGGGTCAAAAAATGACTATCCCGCTACTTGACTAGGCGAAATTATGCAAATATGTATGCAAATGAAAGGAACAGTTACCTATAACTTCCACAAATCAAACAATTTGGCCAATCCCTCTGGTGAAACTGTAGAGAACCTTGTTACAGACATTTTCTCCAATTTTTGCAAGATCCAACAGTAGAAATGAGAGTTATGCTATTTTTCCCAAAATTGGTAACCCTGGGACAGATTCAGACAAGCTTTTGTAAATTTGCAATATCTTCCTCCGAACTCAATGAAAAAGCACCAAACCAATTAGAGATCAAAGGTGATTCAATTCTCTATCCCCTCCAATCAATTTCAGATCATTAGATGCAAAGTAAAATACGAACAAAGCCAGATAACAGTTAGATTTCCTGGAAAAACATTGTTTTAGACATGTAACCTTTGTATTTCCTTCATTCCATTCCATTCCAAAACCTTCCCAACCCTGGGATTCATGTTTACAATAAGTATTTATGCTTTTCCAAGCATTTTCCCAACCATATTGAACTGACTTTTGAATGACTTGTTGTGAGGTTTTCACACCATCGCCCCATTGCAAACGGGGACCCCTCTTTTTACTTTAGCAGTAGGAGTAATTGTCTTAGGTGGTCTTAGGCGGTAGCAATTTTCAAAGTCTCCAAGTCGAGGAAGTGAGTTTGGGCAGCTTTGGCTTGCTGGGAAGTCAAGCCTATTAGGGATATACGCGAAAGCTATGCTAAGCTAGTCAAGGAGGTGAGATTGGGATAAAGGGATTTGTGATGAAATGAGTTAGAACCTTTTGAAAATCCTTGTTCCAGTCTCAATTTGACCTTAGAAAGTCAAAAAAAAGTTGTGGGAGGTGACACTGCTGAAGACATGTTGAATTCTAAAATTTGGCCTAAGTCTTGATTTTTTTGGAAACTCCCAAAATCTAGAATCTTTATTATAACTCCTATGAAGCTGAAACCCATCTTATACATCTTGACAATATTTATATACAATATAATTTAAAGTATATTTTATATTTTATATAAATCTTCTCGCCTCATGAGCTGAAAATTTGACTAAGTTTGGATGAGTTGAGCAAGAGGTAGCGGAATTCCTCTCAGCCAAGGAATTCCCCCCTAAAATTCCTCTATTTCTAAAAAATCCGCCCTTATCGAACGTCAAAATCTTGATGGGGTCAAGTGATGAGGATAGAAAATTGAGGATCAAAGGATCAAAGTGTTGAGATTTAGAAGGCAAAATGAGAGTTTTGAAATGGCATGAAGGCTGGCAGAATTCCTCTGATCCTAGGAATTCTGCCCCAAGAAATTCCTCCAATACTAAAATTTCGCCCAAGAGGAAACACACCAAACATGGATGGGATTAAGATATCGATGGTCAAGGCCATCGAAATGATGAATTTGTGAAAGTAGAAGAGAAGTTTTGAGGCATGAAAAAGGCACACGAAGGGTGGCGGAATTCCCCTCAGCAAGATTTTGGGGATTTCCTAAGATTTCCGCCAAAGTAAAACATAGTTTCTTCATGAAGTCAAGTGGCCAAGTTGTGGGGATTGAAAGTTAGTGATTAGGGAGTTGAAAACGGTGAAGTGAATGAGCTAATAATGAGATTTTAGAGCAAGAAAAGGCAGAAAGAGGATGGCAAAATTCCTCTCGGCCAAGGAATTCTGCCCCAACATAATTCCTCTCCCCCAAAAATTTATGCCTCAAAAAAAACACAAATCTTGATCAGAATTAGATGTCCAAGTGAAGCAGATAAAAAAGTTGATGATCAAGGGGATGCAAATAAGGAGAAGTGAAGAAGTTAATATTGATGCAAATGAGGAGAATCTAATCTTGGCGGAATTCCTCTCCTCTCAGCCAAGGAATTCCACCCTACGAAATTCCTCTAGATCAAGAAATTCTGCCACTTCATCATGAACTAGTCTATGAAATCCACCAACTTGCAATGGTTCAATAAGGTTAACAATCCAGTTTTAAGAGGAAATGGGATAAAATTCGAAGGTGGAGTTAAGTCTTTGTCGACAAGGATAATGCATGATCATATCAGGTTGGAATTCCTCTCAGCCAAGGAATTCCACCATGAATTCAAAGACAAAAATGGATGCATGACAAAATCAAAATCACTCCTAGCCCCCCAAAATGATCAAGTCTACCAAACATTAATGAGGATTATCAGAAAAGTAAAGGTTTGAAGATGGCGGAATTTTCCAAATGAGAGGAATTTCATTCCTCAAAAACCAAAATCTCCGCCATGGCTGGAAATGAAGAATGGAAAAGACAATCTGTTGCCCGAATTCCTCTAGTCCCTGGAATTTCGCCCAAGACTTTTCCTCAAGTCTTAAAATCTCTACCATGGAGAATTTCACCAGAAAGAGCCTCAAAAACTCAAAGATTTCAAATCGAAAATTTTCAAGCAAAAATAACAATGTCAAGCAACAGGTTAGCCTAGAAAGTATTGGAAAGATATTTAAATTAATGACTTTATTGGTCCAAAAAAGGCCAAGTCAGCCCAAGGAGTGGGCATGCCCTTTCAAATTCTAAGTTGCCTATATAAAGGAGGCCATGGCAATTCATTTAACATCATTCCAAAACAACTTCCGCTCTGCTTAAGGCAGCAATTTCTCTCCTTGAGGGCAGCGAATTGCCTTATCCAAAGAACCCAAAACATTTCCTTATAGGCAGCAATGTTGAGCTTTAAGGCAGATTCGTCTTCAAAATCAGGGGCTAGGAGGTGGTAAAATAATGAAATCCGAGCATGAGATATGGTAAAGATCATTTGTTTTCTAGTTTTTAACAAAATTTCATTTCAAAAAATTTGCAAGAAGAAAGAGAAATTTGGTCAAATGCCTTTTACCTCTTGTTTTAATGTAGAAGAAGGTTGAATCTAGATGCATTTTCATCTCATGCAAGCATTCAGATTTCTTTCATTTCATATCATTTTGTGATCTTAATGCAATCTCTCTCTTGCTTTGCAAGGTAAATTGGAGAAGGAGAAGCTGTAAGGGCAAGAGATGGATATTCAGGACAAGAAAGTGGATGCTATGAGCAGATAGTTCAAGCTCGATGACTCCAAATGAGGAGAAAGATCCAAGTCAAGTTCAAGGCAAGATGAAGATCAAGTTCATGAAGATGCAAGTGATTCAAGTCATAGCAATGAGAAAATTAAAAATTTCCAGAAGTGAAAGATGAAGACGATTCAAGAAGATGAAGCATTTTGGGAATATACCATCACAATCGAAGGCTTGGCAATGTTGAGCATCAAGAGATATTTTATCATCACCAAAAGATTGATCAAGTCTACAAGACAAGGATGTTTACGTGGTGCCCACTTGTCTTCTACCAATTAGGGAATTCTAGCTACACATGTTTCAATCATATCATGCCAAGTATACAATTTTCTCAATGGCTTTCAAAGGCTTTGTAATTTTCTTAATGGCCCACGGGGTGGTGACTTCATGTAATTGGTTGATAGGGTGGCAACCCTAATTAGGGTTTGTAGGGATAAATCTTGGCCCTTCATTGTAATTGAAACCTATAAAAGGCCAAGGTCTTCCCATTTGTAATGAGTTAGAAAGTTAGATGGTAGAAGCATTAGATTAGAGAGCTAAAACTAGATTAGACTAGAAAAGGGAGAGAGTTGATCAAATTGTTGCTATAATGCTATCAAAGTGATTCATCATTCATTGTTGTGACTTGCATGGTGAATTACTTATTATTGCTTTGAAGTGTTGCATGGTTTCTTCAATCCTCACTTGGAGTAGATTTCATTTTATATTGTTTACAAGTAGTTTAGTTAAACGAAAGAAATTGTGGATGTTCACTTGCTTGACTCAAATACAAACTAGGCCACTAGCCTCTTGCTAATGTTAGGAGTGCCTTGTGTGCAGAGCTTGTGATTGAACTTAACTTCAATTGATATTCAATCTCTAGTTTGCATCCATTGATGAGATTGGAGAAGAGATATTGATTTGAAAACTGTTTGAGTATACCTTAAAACTTGCAATAAGTGAGTGGAGTCGCTCACAACATTGCTTCTAGTGGATTCCAAGTTCATCCATACTTCCATTCATAATTAGAAGTAGAAGTATAAGTTTGTAATGCACTGAACGACCTAGTGCCAAAACAAAACACCTAGCCATACAGTACCCACACGACACACCTTTCATATAAGCCTTCACCGTACACTTTACCTCTCACCGTACAGAAACTCTCTTTACCTCCTCACACGTATGGCAAGCACACAATCTTGTACAACACCCAACCACTCTCATACGGTGCTAAGCATCGTACGATAGCCTCTCTGCACTCGTACAGTCCACCGGTATGGCCCGCTCACTAGGCCTTTAGACTTTTTGTGCGGCACTTAATCCTCCTATCACTTGTACGGTCACACATCCAGGCTCCATACAATGTTTGCCTCCCTTGTACGGCTTACGTCTGTATGACGTGATTTCTACTTATCTGTCGAAAGGTTTATAATACGATTGATCAAATAAATGTCATTACTTCAAAGGATGAGTGAGTGAATTGAATCTAGCAATCTTACAGGCAACAAACAAAATGAACTGGATAACAATATAGATAGTTTCTTGATTAGTGGAATTTGACGATGAAGTATAAAGTGAAATATCCGAGCAATATCTCCAACAACAGACTAGGGTGAGGATGACTCCCATCAAAACTATAAATACCGAATTGGGAGGGTTTTGCACCTCCGAAACTGCAAACAAGGTTGAACTCCAACTGGAATTCGCAAATACAAAAGAAATATACAACTCACAATGCCTAATACAATACCAACCTCAGCCTTATAAAGGGCTTCGAGAAGTTTCCCAAAGGGTTACAAATGGGCCGACACGACCTATTAATTTATAACTAAACTATCTAATAAAAAGGGGCTTGTAAGATATTATTAATTTCAAGGTCATACAAACAATTAATTTAATTGAGTTATTTTATTATTTCCGGGACATTACAATACTCTTGCCCAAGAATTGCTTGCCCAAAAGCAATTGCAAACTCGTATGCTCCAAGATTTGTTCGCTCTCCCATGTGGCATCTTCAATCGATAGGTCCTTCCATCAAACTAGGAACTCCCTGATGATGCGTGACCTCAACTTTCTCGCTCTGACATTGATGATCTCTGTAGGCTCAAAAATAAGTTTTCCTTCTTTGTCAATAGGTGGGAGTTCCTTGGAAACCGTGACACACTAACCGACAAGCTTCCTGAAGCATGAAACATGAAAAACATTGTGAATCTGACTCCCTTCTGGAAGCTCCAATTCATAGGCAACATCTCCCATTCTTCGTACCACTTTTTACGGTCCATAGAAGTGTGGCTTCAACTTCTCAGCGCCACTTTTCTTCAAAGAACACTATCTGTACAGTTGTAGTCGGAGGTATACCAAATCTCCTACCTCAAAATTTCGTCCAACCCTGTGCCTATTGGCATACATTTTCTGCTCATTTTGCGCCAACTATAGGTTATCCTTGAGAGACCAAAGGATATCCAGACTCTCCTGCAACCAATCCTTAGCCCTCAGTGCGACTATCACCCAACGCTAGATCCACAAATGACACGGCCTCATAGCCATAAAGTACCTTGAATGGTGACATTCCTATAGACATGTGATCGGTAGTGTTGTAACAATGCTCTCCTAGATGAAGCCAACGGATCCACGCTTTTTGTTGCGTTGTGACGTAATTTCTCGAGTAGTCCTCAAACCACTTGTTCACAATCTTCATCTCACATCCGTCTATGGGCGATAGCTCGTACTCGGTGATAACTCTGTACCTACCAAGCAAAATAGTTCCATCCAAAAAGTGTTGACGAAATGGCTATCCCTGTCACTAACTATATTCGGCAAGAGGCCATGTAAGTGGAAAACCTCTTAGAAATACAACTCAACCACTTGACCTGCATGAAATCTCGTTGGAATGGCAAAGAAATGGGGATATTTGGTTAAACAATCCACCACGACATAAATAAAATCTTTCCCTTGCACTTGGGGAAGTCTCGTGATGAAATCCATCGAGATGTTTTTCCCATTTCTGATCGGGTATTGGCAAAGGCTGAAGTAATCCTGCAGGCAAGCTATGCTCAAATTTATTATTTTGGCAAGTGGAACATTCCTTCACATACTGTAATACATCATCTTTGAGGCCCTTCCAAGCGAACCTTTCCCGAATTTGTCTACAGGTCCTGAGGTACCCTAGATGTCCTGCCAGAGGTGAGTTGTGAACTTCCCTCAAAATCTTCTCCTTCATTTTTTATCTAGGTACCAAATAGATTCTATCCTTGTAGTAGATGACATCGTCAATCACCTTGTACATGTTATCTTGTATTTGACCATCCATCAACTAGCACACAAAGGTATTCTTGGAGTACTCGACCAACAAATGGGCCTTCCAATTTGTCGAAATTTGTGACAATAAACATATGGAAGGTCTCCTTGATAGTGCGTCAGCCACCACATTATTTTCCCCTTCACATAATCAATGTCAAAGTCGTATGCTTGGATTTTGCTCACCCACTTTTGTTGTCATTTGTTCAAGTCATTCTGCTCAAGAAAATCTCAGACTATTGTGGCCTGTCCGCACAACAAATTTTGCTCCAACGAGATACTGTCGAAACTTGGTTGTGTGTGCATGATGGTGAGCATCTCCTTATTGTAGATTGAGTACAAGAGTCGAATACTGAAAATTTCCAACTCTCAAACGTGATGGGGTGATGGCCTTGCATTAACACTAATCCAATGCCTTCTCCCAACGCATCGCACTCTAGGACGAACGGTCAAGTGAAGTATGGTAGTGCCAATACCAGACACGTACCCATGACTTCTTTCAATCTTTCGAAGGCTTGTTGTGCCTGCTCATCCCAATGGAAAGCCTCTCACTTCTTTAGGTCTGACAATGGTGCTCCTAGTTGTGAAACCCTTTCACAAACCTTTTGTAATAACTACATAGTCTGAAGAACCCACTCAGCTCCATGGGTGTTCTAGGTGTGGGCCAATCAAGAATTGCCTGAATTTTCTTCTGATGCGCCTAAACCACTCTGGCACTAATGACATGACCCAAGTACAAGATTTCAGTCATCACAATCTCACATTTGGACCTCTTTGCAAATAGCGAGTGTGACTCCAATTTTCCTAATACCTCCTCGAAATGTCTCATTTGTTCCTCCTATGTCATGTTGTAGATAAGTATGTCATCAACGAACACCAGCAAAAACTTGTGCAATTGCTTGTGAAAGATGTGGTTCATGCAGGACTAGAAGCTGGTCGGAGCATTGGTCAACCCAAACAGTGTGACCAGGAACTCGAAGTGTTTGTAGTGGCAATAGAATGTTGTCTTCTGGACATCTTGCTCTGTCAGGCAGATCTAGTGATAGCCGGAGCAAATTTCAATATTGGTGAAGTAGACTGCTCCGTGTAGTTCATCCAATAGCTCATCGATCCTGGGAATGGGGTATCTATTCTTGATGGTCTTCTTGTTCAACACACATCCTAAGGGTCCCATCCATCTTCTTTACCAACATTGTCGAAGATGCAAAGGGACTAGAGTTGGGCCTGATCCATCCTTTGTCAAGGAGTTCTTGGATCGTCTTCTCTATCTCTTCTTTGAACTTTTTAGGATGGCGATAGGGTGTGGTGATAACAGGCTTGGCTCTTTCCTCCAACTCGATCATGTGCTCAAAACCTCTATGTGGGGGAATACAAGGTGGAATGTCTATGAAAACCAAACTGTGCTTCCCCAAAACCGCATGAAGCTCGTCATCATGGTAGTAGGCTTGTTGCCCACTCAAGGGTTTGGTTGAGACCAAGCAGTGAGCCGCCCAGGCGACATCGAACATGTCAGAAAATTGCTTCCATCTGTTTTGTCGAAATCTCCCTCGGGCCGCCATTCGACATTCTTCTCAGTACAACCTTCTCGCCATCCACTTCGAACAAGATCTTCATCCTCTTGAAGCTTTATGTGTAGTGGTCGAGGGTCTCCATTATTTGAATGCCCAATATGACACTCGTATCATCCAGATCTACCACAAGGAAATTATTTATCACTGTGTAGTTCCCCATGGTGATGCTTTGTTGCGGAACCAAATGAGTAAATGACAAGAGATTTACTCCCACCACCTTGACTTTGAACCGTTCATGTTCCTTTGTACGCAAACCCCACCTGGTGACAAGTAATGAGTTGATGAAGTTGAGTGCGGCCCCACTATCGTACATGACTAAATCCGCTACCCTTAGAGTCTATCGTGAACTCAAAACACACTGCACCTTGGAGTGTCATTCAGTGCTCCAATGGCGCCTTCATTCCATAACAATGTGGCAATTTTCTCCACACAATTTATGTCTTATTTAGCCTCCCCTTTTCTTTGTCACTCATATTCTTCTTTCCCTTGCCTAAGCAAGGGTGCCCGGGTTCCCATGGCTCCTTGCAGGTGTAGCAGAGTTTTCTCCTCCTGAGCTCCTACCTTGTGGCCTCATCCAATGATGGTTTCTTCGGGTAAGGTTTGTTGTCTTTCTCCTTCGGTGCGAGGGGTGGTTTGGCATGCGAGTAATTCTTGGAAGAAGAAAATGAGGTAGACATGTTACGCGCCTTTTGAATCACTTCGATGAGCATGTTGGGGTTAAACCCTTTGACCCAACCCTTCAGGGGTTCCATCAACCCATTCATGAACAACACAACCAGTCTCCTCTCTGAGATATCTATAACAAAACACTAATAGTCTCTAAAATTATGTCAAGTAACTATCCATTACTCTCGATCGCTTCAATTGAGCCAACTCCTTAAAGTTGAGTTTTGGATCCTTCCCGTCAAAGCGATCGATAAGTCTCTCCGTGAAATTGGCATATGAAGTTAATCGTGACTAAGGGTGACCATCCCATGGTGCCACCATTTGTGAACGATTACTTCCAAGTGAAGTGTTGCAAATTTGATTGCCTCATCCTCAGCCATTGGTTTGACCTAGAAGTAGGTATTTTCTTTTTGTATCCATGCTCGTGCTAACGTTGTCCCAGACCCATCAAAGGATGATAAATTTATCTTGCCAATCTTTTGTTTGATGTCATCGTTGTAATAACCATGTCTCCTACCGTCTGAATCTTTCATTTGTAGATCTGTATAATCCTTGAAGGATATCTCCCTCAAGATCCGCATCCCTCCAATCTTGTCTCAGCTAATCTTGCACCTCCTGGAAAGTGGATTCTCGTACTCTGTGAGGTCGAGGATGTGAGTGTTGTGTTTTTGACCTTCCAGTGACCAACTTATTGCCATGTCCATTGTGATCTCCATTTGTTCTACCTCCTGCCAATTGTCGCAATGTCTACTCCATGGGTTGTTGTTGTTGTTCCCCTCTGACCATGGCTTCATTGAGCTAAGCTTGGCTTCTGGTTAGCTCCCTTAACAATGTCGTGATTTCATCATTAGGTTATTGTGGTTTTCCAATTCTGTCTGCAAACCTGTACCTCCTTCTGGTGTATACTATGAGCTCTTTCTACATCCACAACCCGACAAGCTGGCAGAATCAGCAACTCTGATACCAATGTAATATATCGAACGACCTGGAACCAAAACAAAACACCTACCCGTACAATACCCACATGACACACCTTCCATACAAGCCTTCGCCTTACACTTTAGCTCTCATCGTACCGCAACTCACTTCACCTCCTCAAACGTACGCCAAGCACCCAACCCTGTATGGGACCCGACCACTCACGTACGGTACTAAGTTAGCACCATACCGTTTCCCATATGGCAACCTCTTTGCACATGTATGGCCCACCTATACAGCTCACCAGTACGGCCCAGATACTCGGCCTTTAGACTTTTTGTGTAGCACTTAATCCTCCTTTTACCCATACGAGCATACATCCAAACTCCATACGATGTTTGCCTCCCTTGTACGGCTAATGTCCATAAGACATGATTTCTACTTGTTTGTCGAAAGGTTTATAATACGATTGCTCAAATTAATGTTATTACTTTCGAGGATAACAATATAGATAGTTTCTTGATTAGAAGAATTCAACGATGAAGTACAAAGTGAAATATCCGAACAATATCTCCAACAGCAAACTAGGGTGAGTATGACTCCAAAACTGCAAATACAGAATAGGGAGGGTCTTGCATCTCCAAAACTACAAACAAGGCTGAACTCCAACTGGAATTGGCAAATACAAAAGAAACATATAACTCACGATGCCTACTACAATGCCAAACTTGGCCTTATAAAGGCCTTCGGAAAGTTTCCCGAAGGGTTACAAATGGGCTGACATGACCTATTAATTTATAACTAAACTAATTAATAAAAAGGGGCCTGTAAGATATTAATTTTGGAGTCATACAAACAATTAATTTAATTGAGTTATTTAATTATTTCAAGGACATTACAAAGTTAGGTTTAGGTTCAAGTTGAGAAGTTGAAGAGTTGGGAAATTAAAAACTATATTTTCTTTGCACATTGTGAAGCTAAATCTTTAGAAGTTCAAGCAGTTGATATCCATAGAACAAACAGCATAAGCCCTCTAAGTGATTACCAGAAAATTACATTATTTCGTCCAGTGAGTATCCACAATTGAAGGGAACCTTGAAGTCATTTCATGATCTTACTTTGCAAGCTTAGCATGAGAAGTGACCTTATTAAGAGAGGATTGAGTATTTAGCATTTCATTCTAAAACATTGGATGTTTGATTCTGTATGTTGTAGTGGAACAAAGCTCACATCAACAAGACCAACCATTCATCTTCCACTACATGACAAAATCAAAAAATTGCAATGACCACATTTTTTGACAACATGACAACTTTTACAATATTTGACATATGACCCAAAAATGACCTCCTAGAACTCATGCTCAACACAACCAGGTACAAAATGGTCTACAAGACCTTATTACATGATTAAAACATAACATTAAAGCAAAATTGACAGTATTGCCTCATGGAGGCATGAAATCACTAGGTGCTCCTACACCAGAACCACAAGAAGGAATTACACAGTGGTGGTGTATGACGCCACTTCAAAAGTAATTTAACAAACACAATGTTGGAGGGCAATATTGTGGCAAAATTTGAGCAAAGATGTGCATCAAGTAGCAAATAGTTTGGCACGAAACACAAGGTTGTACAAGCTGTTATCAATGTCTAATAAACCTTGTGACAAACTATTCATGGATTTTGTCCCTAGATTGCCTGAAACACAAAAAGATCATGACTATAATTTTGTAATTATTGATAGATTCTAAGGATGACACCTTTATTCCTTGCAAAAAACAAATGATATATCAAAAGTGTAATAACCCGGAAGGGTATTTTTCCCGAATACTTCTCAAATATGTCTCAAAAATATAAACAAACACTTGCATGCAATATAATATTGGTTCAAGAGAAATAACCAGTAATGTATTCCAATAAATCTCTTAGAAAATGTTATCGTATCATACAACAGCAATACAATAACTATGAAACTACCAAATAATCCAATCTGAAATACAAAATGCAACAGCAAGATCGAATAATCAAGAACCTGTAAATACAATGGTGAACTCTATTGTGAATCCACCTCAGAGATGAACAGGGTTTCCGTCCTATCCATCGAGAAAGCCTAAAGGTTTCCATCCTCAAGTTTCAGAATCGAAAGATGAAGCTTCTTGGATTCTCCAAGAGAAATAAATTCATAAAACTAAGCATATCCAGATGAGACTCCAATCCTTCTTCTAAAGCTGGAGCTGTGACTCTTCAGTTTCCCTTCTCTGTCTTTTCATATTCCAACTTTAGGTCACTTTTAAATAAATATAACCGTTAAGTCATAAAGTGACAATAATAAAGTAAGGAATCTTCTGGCATTAAAACGGAGGACCAAATGAAATCAGAAGATGACGTGTGATAGCTTGTCGGAAAGCTCTCGGCAAGACGCTCCAAGTTCAAAATTGAAATGCCAAGAAAATTGTACTCTGCCGACTTACTATAAATAGTAAATACCCTGGAAACCCTCTGAAAACTGCTCTAATTGGCCTAAAACCGGAATTACCTAGGCCAAATGACACATTGATCCCTATAAAGCCTTGGGTAGCCAACCGGACCATGATGAAATGGCTAACGACGCAGCACGAAATAATGTGCCAAAAAAAGGGGACATTACAAATCATCCCTTCCCAAAGATTGCTTGCCCTCAAGCAATCGGTATCTGCATGCTGTGATCAAAATACCTGGATCCCATACCAGCCTCAAGGAAGTTGCTCCACCAATTTGTCGTGTGAAACTGATACAGACAATATGTCCCGACTTGTGAAGCCATTCACACAACAACCATGCATTAATCACTTTAATACCAGGATCTCAAATCACCCTATGTGCCTGATCAGTCGAATCAATCTGCCCTATGCTGCCATCATCTGTGAGAAAAACCTCAATCCAACTGAGAACCTCACTGTAACTGAAATCACAAGCACCTCTAAGGTAATATGAAGGGGGGAACATAACATCATACCAATCAGCTCCCTCAGTTATTACCAACCACAAGAATGTTCCTCCTGGATCCCACAAACAAAAGGGCTATCCATCTCCCCAACTGACTGAAATATCCTGTCGTTCCATTCCCATAATGAGTGAATTGTTCAAAATGTTCAACTGCCATAACACTACCCCTCTAATCTGTAGCCCGAACCGGAAATTGCACAAAAGAGGCAAACATTCAAGACTGCAGGACATGGCTTCCTCCTTCAAGAAGGGAAGTGTACCAAACCAATCACCCATCCTGCACCTATGCAATCATCAGAGAAGAAAGTCCTCTGTAGGTGGACTCAATGGAAAACAAAGTGCATCCCATACAATGTGGCCATAATGTGATGCACTAACCAACTCCATTGGAAATGATGAATCAACATTAGGATTCCACAACTATCTCTCTATACCCGGAGTCATACAATGCACATCATTATGTAAAAAATTCACACCATTAAGCACAATCATCAAACCAAGCTCAACAATCCCGTATTGAATAAACTCTACCCAATCGTCATCATGTCTAAAATTTGTGGTGTTAGGGTTACCATAGGCACTGGATGAAGCGGTACAGTAATGTAGTGGAGTCCCAACCGTGTGAAGAGGGGAATGAATCAAGGGATACTCACCAACACTAGACATCTCTCCATCAGTGAGAGATAGCACAAGGAGAGGCACATCACCCATCATGCAATAAGACATAACTGTCCATCCTGAACTGCTAATGTAGAAACCAGACTGCTCAACAACTGAACTCACCTCGTTACTCCAATCTAGTGACCAAGACTTATCTCTAGTAACTGAACCTTGATCCCAAATCCTATAATCAATCTCATCCTTGTCATGCCGATAGGAAATATCTTCCTGATCTAGCTCAAAAAGGGGATTATCAAATGTCAAATCAGCACCCATCTCAAACAAGGAATTGTCAACTGCCTGAAAGTTATCCAACTCATAAAGAAGCATTGGATGATCCAAAGATCTTTTTGGATAGTTATCCAAGTCATAAGTCTGTTGTATGCTATCAAGTGCCTGAATCACCTCCTGAAAGAATCCAGACCTTTCCCTGTACTGCCTAGTGGCTACAATCTGATTTCCTGTTTCCTGAAGAGCAACACATGTGTGTTCCAATGTACCCTAAGTAACACTAAGCTCTCTATTGAGCTTATTAACCTCATCCTCCTTTTCCCTTAACTGCTCAGCATATTTTCCCGCAACCTATAATAGGTAGTTGCAATTTGAAAGTAAACACAGATATCCCGATTTCCAATCCTCAAATGTTGTTTTGATCCCCTATAAATCTTCAACAAAAGTCCCAATCCTTATACCACCTTGTCCCTCTTCCTTCTGAGCTTTCCTATAAAGGTCCTCAATAATCTGGAGAGTGTTATCATGGTGTACAAGAGCTGTAATAATGGCATCATCATTGACTTTCAGTTGACTCTTCAAGGCATGCTTCTCATCATTGTTATTGTGGGATGTACTACCAAAAGGGTCATCCAAATCAGCATTATACATAAGTGAGGTGTTGCTAAAGAAATCACATGACTCCCCGTTACATGAATCGCTTAAGGCTTCTAACTGATTATCGCAGCCTTTAACCATGAGTTTGTCAAACTCAGCCACTAAGTCACCAAAGTAGAGCTTATCCTTCCTCCATATTAATCATTTGGGCTAATTGTAAACTCTTTTCCTGCCTAATACCGCAAACCTGATCCTATGACCAGCCCTCTTGGCTTATAAAACAAATCTGCCATGTTCTCACTTGGTCCCTGCCCATTACCGGAGATCCTGCAACCTATATGCCTATTGATATTTGTTCGTTTTCAGTCAATAAATTCTTGAATCTTTCAGCATGAAACTTAATCAATTCAGCTGAGAGTTCACATGCTACGGTTGAGAACTTTTGTTCTCCTCTTCAAATTGCCAAAACATTGATTGCAATTGTTTACATATGTCGATATCCTTGTCTAAAATCAAGGACATGATAGTCTTTACGCACGTCTTCACCTCATCTGGATGACGATTCCAAAAATTACTTAGGAGGCACTGAAATAATTGTTGAACCATCTGATCACAACCGAGATTCAACATGTGACTGAAAATTCTAGTACTTGCCATTAATTCCAAGATTTTTACTTGCTTACTAAAGGTAGGATCCCTGTCATTTTTCAGTCCACCTAAACTATCCACAATCAGCTGTAATACCTGTCTCCAAATGCAATCGGTGTAAGGTGTAATAGGGGCTGTAATCCTAGTGATCTCACTGAGACATGAGGTGACTACAAGCCTAACGTCTTTATGTGGATGATTCAAAAACCTGTGTTGGACCAAAGCAACCATTGAGGGGTGCATAGCCCAATTGAATAGCCTACAATCAGATTGGTCTATCCTAGATAGATTTTAATTTATCTCATCTAAGTTGGCAAGCATACATCCCATAAATTTTTGATCCTCCAATTCCCATCCAAGACAACATAACTCATTTCCTATTTCAATTTCCTTGCGTATGTCCCTTAGTTGCTCACCTTAAAATGTGTCACTGAATTCTTTTGAGAATACTGGGCTTTCCAAGGTTTCCATTATTCGATTTCCTCTAAGCTTCATGCAATGGACGGAATAAGAATTAATACCATCAACCTCTGAAATTGAGAAATGTTGTCATCACAATAATCTCTCTGATTTATTCTGGCTGAAAATGATCAAAATAAATCATTGTTCTCGTGGTCTTGTTAAAATTTCAACACCATTCTGATAGTAGCAGAGATATTCTGTAAAGATTGGTTGTCTATAGTGTTTTGAGGATTCTTGATGATGCAAGTGTTTAATTGCGTGTTTGATGTGTTCGCAGAGTACAACTTCCAAATGCCATTCAACAAATATATGTATCGAAACATGTAGTAATAACTTCAAGTAGTAAACATTGGTCCACAATATGGAAGATGACCAAATTTCATATTCATTTAATCTTTAACTAATGTCGTTGATTCAATGCAACTTCCTGATATTTCAAGAGCTAATATATTGCAAAGAGATCTATCAAGTCGAATAGCTTGCTTGTACTGGATGGTTTTCTAATCTTAAATCTTATTTCTCTGTTTCAAATGTGAATTTCTAACTTATTTTGGTTGAAGGAGTTAACTATTGTTTACTGATGCAAACGTATTTGTTTTCACCAAGAACAAGTAATCTTTTCCGGACAACACAATAGCCTCATATTTGATTGTTTCACCAAGGTTTTGTTTCAGTTTATCACTTGCAAATAAGTATTTGATTTGATTGAGATGTGTGCCCTTCTATTAAGGATTCTAGACATATATGATTCCAAATATAGAAAAATGACTTCAGGCCAAGAACAACTTCGCAATATATTAATAGAACAAGATGCAAGCTATTTCAAATTTCATATAGCAAATATACTGCGTAATACTGGAAACAAGTACCCACTTGACAGTCTGAATCCTTGTGCAGGACATGTTGTTTATGGTAGTTCACGGTGCACATTATATATCCCAGACATATCCAAAGCTAACGTTGGTTCCGTAGTGTAATCTGGACGCACTTATCAGCTAAGATGGAACCGTTGTTGTTGAAGACTGAACACACCAGCTTCCTTTGCACAACATACAACCAAGAATGGATCTGTTGTAATATCCCTGTTACGTCACCCACTCGAAACACAATGGTGGCTTCTTGTTCACCGCCTACCCTCCTCCACACTGCTGGTTCGCTGCTCACAACACGCGACTCTAATTCTTACCATCTGGTTGTGATGGTATTTTGCAATACGAACCACACCCCAGCTGCTATCCACGAGGGGTCTTGCGTTGAGGATTTCCACAAGCTTCACGTGAGAACGTTGGAAGTCGCAAGGCTCCGCACACCAAAGACCCAACCCAGCTACTGTGTACGCAAAGTGGTGTCTTGTGATTCCAAAGATTTTCACTGTCGGGCATCAAAACCCAAGCTCACAGCGGTCTTCCTACCGCATACACCAATCAATGAAGGGGCCGGCTCAAGCACATGAAACGCAAATTGGCTTCCTTAACACCCACGTGTGCTGGCCTCCACACGACGCACCCCCTACAAGCGGCAGGTCTAAAGACTCAGCGTGTATGCACGCTTTTCCCAGTGGCGTGTCTATGCCTTCGAGGTAACTCCTCACCCCGCGCTCACAACCAAATATCTCCTCACACGTGCGTTGACTGTCTGGGCTCGTACATATGTAAATATTGTGGCTAGTATTTACAAACAACAATGCGCAGTGATTTCCTCAATCACATTCCAGTACACTGGGAGAGCACTAAGGATATAATGCGTAGGGTATTCATCAGTCTATATTTCGGATGCCACAGCAGTCATGAATACTTCACTTAGAGATTTAGAATGACCAACTGCTTATTCCGAACTTCAAATACAACTGTTATTCAATCTCAAGGAATGCAACTGAAAATGTCTTTCTCTATCACTGTGATATCAACAAGACTTAATGTAAATCAATCCTAAATAAATTTATTAACTTCCTTCTAAGAATAATGTTGCAACTGAAAAAAATTTGTATGATATGTTTCTGGAGAAAACCTCAAAGGCTGGCAAGATATTTAGCTCTAATACCACTGTAATATCCCGGACGGATATTTTTCCCGAATACTTCTCAAATATATCTCAGAAATATAAACAAACACTTGCATGCAATATAATATTGGTTCAAGAGAAATAACCAGCAATATATTCCAATAAATCTCTCAGAAAATGTTATCGTATTATACAACAGCAATACAATAACAATAAAACTACAAAATAATCCAATCTGAAATACAGAATGCAACCGCAAGATCGGATAATCAAGAACCTGTAAATACAATGGTGAACTCTGTTGTGAATCCACCTCAGAGATGAACTGGGTTTTCATCCAATCCATCGAGAAAGCCTGAAGGTTTCCGTCCTCAGGTTTTAGAATCAAAAGCTGAAGCTTCCTAGTTTCTCCAAGAGAAATAAATTCATAAAACTAAGGATATACAAATGAGACTCCAATCCTTCTTTTAAAGTTGCAGCTATGACTCTTCAGTTTCCCTTCTCTATCTTTTCATATTTCCACTTTAAGTCACTTTTAAATAAATATAATCGTTAAGTCATAAAGTGACATAATAATAAAGTAAGGAATTTTTTGGCATTAAAACGGAAGACCAAAAAAACTTGGAAGATGACGTGTGATAGCTTGCTGAAAAGCTCTCGACGACACGCTCCAAATCCAATATTGAAATGCCAAGAAAATTGAACTCTGTTGACTTACTATAAATAGTAAGTACTCTAGAAACCCTACGGAAACTACTCTGATTGGCCTAAAACTGGAATTACCTAGGCCAAATACCACATTGATCTCTATAAAGCCTCGGTTAGCCCACCAAACCATGATGAAATGGCTAATGACGCAGCACGAAATAATATGCCCGAAAAAGGGGAGATTACAAAAAGTGGTGAATTTACTCTTCAATGAAGTAGTATGGTTGTATGGGTTATCTTGGAGAATTCCTTCTGATAGAGACAACAAGTTTTTGAGTCACATTTGACAAACGCTTTGGAAAAATCTGGTTAGAAGACACTCCATTTTTGCAACTACATTAATGACAATCACACACTATGGATTTCCATGTTGACAAAAAGTTTGTCCACAACACTTTGGTCAACAAGTCAATTGTAAATACATTGTTCTAAATTGTACGATAGATTGTCAAGATGTGTCACATACTTGTTGAACAAGGAAAGAGAATATCATGTTAGCAAAAATGACTAGTGACTTTGCACAACAAATGAAGAACACTAATACACAAATCATTAAATAGTTGGAGAAAAGCAACACCAAATACTAGTGCTAAGCGATGTGTATTAAAAGAGAGAAACTTACTCAAAGGAAGAGTAGGTCATGGTGCGCATAAGGAAAGAACATTCTTTCCAAGGAACAAACAACAAATTGAACCCCAAGATGAAGAAGCCATGTAAAGTTCTACACATTCTTTGAGAATGCATATGAAATTGAGTTCACGAAGCATTGGATAACTCTAGTGTATTTGATGCATTGGATTTGTTGATTCCCAAAACCATAGGTCCATAATTCTGAAATATTTTTTACCTTAAGGGCTAGGGAGTTGTCATCAAGAAGGAAAACCAAGGGTTCATCAAAATATTGAGGGTGGTAAATGTTACAAGATTCAAGCAAGAGCAGGTAATCTCTTTTATACTTTGGTATTAGTTCAAACACGAGAGTATTCCCAAACATATTCTTAATACTATAGGGTTTTAAACCAATTAACATGTAGCATGAACTACATAATTGGCAACTACAATTTGTCACAAGCTGAAGACACACTAATTGCATAAAACTCATCGGTTTTTTCTTTGCACATTCCTAATAGAGAATTTACTTTTCAGAAATCTGTTTAGTTTGCACGTTTCTCCTACAGTTGACAGCATGCAGTTTTCAGAAGTTTGTTTGCAGATTTTTATCAAAAGGAATCATACAACACAAGTATATCTAAAGGTTCGCAATATTCACATTGTAATTATTGGTACACATATATCTGAAATTGTCAAGTGTAAAACTTTTGAGGCCAAAAATCAGTTGCAATTTACAATTGTGATTGGTGTTGGGTTGGTACTCAGGGTGTTGAGTGGCTTCTCTTAAAATAGGAGTTTGGTCACTCCTTAGGGTTGGTGCCCTTAAACATCGTAATCAAGATTCATTGTGAGGCTCGATTAGGACAGTCAATCTTAGCAACATTTCTCACCGTGATTTTTCCCATCCAAGGTTTCCACATATTTCTTGTGCATTGGTCTCATTGTGTGATTTGCTCTGTTATCATTCTTTTTGTTCTGATTCATGCTTATCAAAGTCTAAGTTGTTTGAGAATCAAAAAACTATATGTTTTCTACTGATTCACCACCCCCTTCCCAAAAAATATAAATTATGGATACGATATTGGATACGACAGCTTTTTAAGATCCCCAAAATACATAGGGTTGGATATGGCATTCATTATAAACACATACACATATTTAACACATTTTTTCTTAGTAGAGGAGATTTTAATTACTTCAAAGGCAATATAGACACATAATTGCAACATAAGTAATTATGAAAATTCACAATATGAAAAACTAGTAGAGTTTCATTGACAGATGACCCAAAAAAATGTGTCACTAAAATAGAAAAAAAAACATTTCTCTAACTCACTTGGTGTAAGCTTTGTTTATACCAAAAAGAAAAACTAAAAGCATGAATGATTTTTTTTAATTAAATCTAGGAAGACTTACGATAAACTTTTAAAAAATTAAATGACACAGTATCTAGCACGGTTGGAAAATTAAGATTTTTTGCACAAACATGGGTACAACATTCATTGTGTATCCAGGTTGTACTAGATACAAGGATACAGACACTTGGGGAGGGACAAAGGAGTCTCCAACTACAATGTTGGTAAAACTATACGAACACCAAAGTCTTATATACCGATTGTATCAGCGTAATGTAGCCCTACCCCTGGCCCATTTTATTCATCCTCACATTATCAATCCTTCTCTACTTCAAAACAGTGAGTCACGCCCATAAAAAAAAAGGAAATCGATCACCCATTTCATTCAAAGGACTATACCCCTCCCAAAGTGCACCCTAGCTCCTCATTTGACCCATCCCCTTCCTCTTTGAATGGCAAAATAGTTTCCTTAAAAAATGAGGGTGGCTTTTGCTTCTTTGTTTCTTTCGACGATAACCTACGAGCTCTCCTAGTCTAATCACTATGTCTGATGAAGATTTTAAACCTATGAGCTCCCCTAGTCATGACCACTCCATAATCCCATTCTTATTGTGCCAGACCCATTTCTTACCCTCCCCCAATGGATGTACTCACTAGATATATTAATCCAAATCCATAGGAAACGCAATGCAATCAAAACCTCCATATTCGCAACTCATTCCCTTGCAACCTCAATATCTAACTCGAGCAGAAATTTAATAACCTGTGTGAGGTCTATAATGTACAAAATGATATTCTGAAATGACAACTTGTGTAGTGGCACACTACCCAAAAGAAGATTCACAATCTAGAAAAAACTGAGATGTCCAAATCTTTGGTATGGCCTAATAAAACTATCAATGAAAGTGTGTGGTACTTGGTTAAATGGTTTGTTGTTGCAATCACAACCAATGGGTCTGATTAAACCACCTAGTTACAAAGCCAACACAACACAATGGGAACATAAATTCTTAAAACAACACATCTAAATCCAAATTTATTCAAATCTGAACTACACATTACAAAATACATTTGTTGAAATACAAATTTGAAAATTTAATTTAGTCTCAATCAAAGATATTAGTTGGCACTTCCTTCACAATCACCTCTAGTAGTCGCATGCATCTCGTCTTCAAAAACCTGGCAATATTTCCTTATTTGCCAGCAGCAACCTCAACTCAGCTAGAGAGAACACCATTTGCCAAGATTGTCCCTTTCCAATTGAGCGTTAGACTATTTTTCATTGATGTATGTTGTACAGAAAACAAATGCAGTCTCGTTGTGCGTGTCCGATAGAAACTTGTACAAAAAACACATGCAATCTAGTTGTTGTTGTACCATAGAAACTTGACTTTCTTGATTCTTAGTACCCCTACATTGCCCATATTAGATTGATAGGGGTTTGGTTTTAAACTGGTAATACAGACTGTGATCGGTCTTGTGCTCTTTGTTTGTTGCTGATAACTCTTATTGATCAGTCTTGTGCTCTCTGTCTGTTGATGATATCTCCTACTCGAGGGAGAAACCCAGCCACACCCGAAAAGTAGATGTTTTATTGAGATATCAAAGCACTGATTACAAAACTTTTGCTCCTTATTGATAGCTTCAACATGACAATCAATAAGCTTAATCATACAATTTCTTACTGATCACTCAATAATCAGAAAACAAATATATAATAACAAAGAGCTTCTAATAGAAGTGTGATGCACGCATATATTGCAAACGTTGTCTTTAACATGATACTCGGAAAAAAAAACATCAATGAAGTTGTTCATGCCCTCGATAATATTACATTTTATCCTTTTAATAGAGCTGCATAAAAGTCATCACCATAGAATGAATATATTCCAATGAAAAGTTATTGCATTCCCAGAAATAAATTGACAACACACAAGGAAAGCATCGTCAACAACGCAAATTATACCAAGTCAGGGAGGCACGGTGAAACGCTGCCAACAAGACAAGAGATGTGCCCGATGCCATGAGAGCAAACATATGAACATAAGTAGAAGCATATGCGAAAGTCCACAAATAATTTAGCTCACCAAAGAGAGAACAGACAAAAGAAAACATCAACGTGGGTAATTTATCTCTCTCGCAACTACATAGTAGCAGGCACACATAGCTACAACCAAAAAGATGTAGACAAAAATCTCATCACAGATTCTCTCAATCTAAAATGTTATCTCAGCATAACAATATTCACCATAGCTACTCGTAGAGGGTGGAATAAATAAACAGCAACTAAAGTCATGCAGTCACACACGACTTCCACCATGGCTACTCCAAGAGGGTGGATACATCGTAGCTACTCCCAGAGGGTGGAACAAGGGCTTTCACCTCAAACTTCTCCCAGAGAAGAATGCATTACCACCTTGCCTACTCACAGAGGGTGGTTCCACCATGCCTACTCGCAGAGGGTGGTACAAGGGATTTCACCTCGAACTTCTCTCACGGAGAAGAACTCATTATCAAGGGATTGCACCTTGAACTTCTCTCGTAGAGAAGAACTCATTAACAAGGGATTGCACCTCAAACTTCTCCCTCATGAAGAAGAACTCATTAACAAGTCTTCATGATGATAAGGCTCTCTCTGAGACAGATATCAACATTTTGGCTTCTCAAATCAGACTCCCTCTAAATCTGATATCAACCTTCTCACCTCCCTGTGCAAGGATGCTTCTAATGAATACACAGACTCCCTATGAATGGAGATTCCCTCTCAATCGGGGCAGCATATTGCATTGATTATCATAAAAGAATAGACCTGAATACTAAGACTCCCTCTCAGCCAAAACTCCCTCTCAACAAGGACAACGTACTAAAGCTTTGATGATCACAATACCAAGAAATTGGCTCCAATATTTGCCCAACAATGAGCTTTAGCAGTCACACTGCTACACGAGCTAGCTTACCCTCTGCAAAAAGTCTTGGCATTGTTCCTGTGCCACACAAGCTTCCTCTAATCTCATATCCTCCTCTTAGAATAAACTGATCACAAGATAATCTAAATAGGTACTTCTTCAAGAGCCACCAACTCAGCTCGAGTTGCAATTTCTCATCATCCTGTGCTCCTCAATCCATCCTCAAAGCCTTTTAGAGAAATTAGTAATAGAATCAAACAAACTAATGCTAGAAGCATGCATGATTCACTACTCTCAATGTTATTGCATGAATTTAATATATAAGATTCATGAACTCATTATCAAAGGTACAATCATAAAATACTTATCTCTTCATAGGTTAATCTTCCTCGCAATACGCCAATAGATCTTTCACCATCACACAGTTATAGTGCAGATAGAGAATGCAAATTTGAACCCTAGCATAGAAGATTGCATGAGAAGTCTCAATAGCTGAGATTGAAACACCCGCAATGAATCATCGAACAACGTATCCATTAGACATCACGATCCTTCTAGAATCCAAATGTCCTATTTTGGTTCGAATCGTTTCCTTAGACCATCTCTAATACCATGTTAATAACCAGAATATATATAACTTGAGATAACTAAAAATGTAAAACACAAATAACAGATAACACAAACATTCATCCTGGGAAAACCCTCCTACTCGAGGGAAAAACCCAGCCACACCCGAAAAGTAGATCCTTTATTGAGATATCAAAGAACTGATTACAAAACTTTTGCTCCTTATTGACAACTTCAGCATGACAATCAATAAGCTTAATCATAAAATTTCTTACTGATCACTCAATGATCAGAAAACAAATATAAAATAACAGAGAGCTTCTAATAGAAGTGTGATGCACACATATATTGCAATCGCAGTCTTTAACACGATACTAGGAAAAAAAACATCAATGAAGCTTCACATGCCCCCGATAATATTACATTCTATCCTTTTAATAGAACTGCATAAAAGTCATCACGATAGAATGAATATATTCTAATGAAAAATTACCGAATACGATGAAGAGTCTCATACTCACGATAAGTCTTGATGCATAGTTACAAAAACCACCATGGCATTATAAAGAGAACCGACACCCATAATAAGTGACGTTAATCAATAAAACTGAGAACCGTTGACGACGTGAGAAGAGGAATGAGCATTCCCAAAAATAAACCGACAACACACAAGGAAAGCATCGTCAGCAACACAAATTATGCCAAGTCGGAGAGGCATAGTGAAACGTTGCCAACAAGACAAGACGCATGCCCGATGCCATGAGAGCAAACATATGAACATAAGTAGAAGCATATGGAAAGTCCACAAATAATTTAGCTCACCAAAGAAAGAACAAAGAACAGAAAACATCAACGCAGGTAATTTATCTCTCACACAGCTACATAACATTAACAGAAGTTACAACTTCCTTCGGCTTCCTATTAACTATCCGATAGAAGATAGAGCTTATAATTAAGGTGAGAAGGCCTAATGAATTATGGGTGGGTGCTCGATAAAAAGAATGTGTATAAAGCTAGAACACTGAATGAAGATATAAGATACAAACCCAACGGGAGAGTGTCTGGTTGTTGTTATAAAGAGCAATAGAGACATTATGAATATCAGTCCAATGAAGAAATTTTAAATGGATTTCAATATGAGATTATATGATTGAATGTGGAGGACTATATTGAAAGACCCCCTCTGATCTGATGACTACAAATTCTGATATTTTTTGTGTTTCTTTGAATTCTTGATTTATTTGAGGTTTTGCAATATTCTTATTTTTTGTATTTTGGGGGGTTTTCTGATTTTTTTTGTTTTTTTCTTGATATTTAGATATGAAATGAAGTACAGACAAAGTACAACAGAAAATACAGCGAAATAATAGCTCCAACCCAAATGGAATGCATATGAAGGACTCATATAAAAATCTGAGTTCTAATTTATTTAGAGCAGCCAACAACAAATTCAATCTAAGTCTTGGAAACACCACATGATAAGAAATGCATACCTAGAAATCCAACACTCAACTTGTTGGAGTATTTATTGATAAAATCAAAAGCAAATACAAATGAAAGTGATGTCAATCCTGAAGATACAAATCTGAATGTAAAGAATGCTCAATCACTCCCAACAATGTCAAGAAACTCCTCAAATCGGACCTACTACACTAAAATTATGATATGTTCTTCAATATAAACCATAGCCGCCATATCTTAGTATAAACCCTATAGAAATTTGCCTACAAAGTGATTCAATGATGCCCAAATGGAAACCCTTTATAGATTTTCCTCAATGGTTAACTGGGTTTTCCTCCAATTCGTAATTCTCCATGGGAGCTTTCATTCCCATGTTGGGTGGATATTTTGCAACCGACAGTTTTTGGAAAAAATCCAATCGCAAAATAGGTATACCAGCCACAACGTATGACACAATGTCTCTCCTACCTTAAGCGATTATCAAATAGGATGTTACAAATATTCCTTCTTATCTTTCAAGAAGTAATCCACTTACTCGAAGAATGAGTAATGGGCAAAGCTTTAATCTCTAAACTACACTTCTATCTAAAAGCTGAAAACAGTGATACCGATAAACCAACACCAACTCACAGGCTGATTGAAAAGCGTATTGGCTTAGCTCTAAGACCTGTTTATCTATTCTATAAGAAATACCTCTACCATTCGGGCACACTGAATTACAGAGTAGGGACTTTCTAACTATTCTAACAAAGTGCATGAAAATAAGATGGTAATATAACCTACAGTCATAGCTTCTAGTTTTATATTACCATAATCGCTCCCAGTCACAGCTTCGGCTCCAATTGTTTCTGATATACACTTTCCTCTTAACAAAACACAAGAATCACATAAATATAAAGACAGTAGTCACAGCTTCCAATGTGGTTCACCACAATTGCACTCAGTCAGAGCTTCAACTCCAATTGTTTCTTTCTGTTTATTTTATTCCAAAATAGTAATACACAATCACAGTTATGCTCGCACAAGTTTGGCAGAGCTTTCTTGCATAAAATAAAGATGGTTTTTACAATGAGAGGGTCATTCCTTTTATAGGAAAAGAAATGAGAAAAAGGAGGAAAAAGTGGAAGCAACTCAACTAGTTTGACCCGGTAAAACTAGGTGAGAAGAGTTATTGGATTACATGTCATAAGGACATGCAATCTAATTACATGTAATTGCATTGCATGTAATTCATCTTCTCCAATCTACAAAGCATGAAAACTAAAACAGAAAGATAAAGAAAAGTGAATCAATCCTTGAAATTATCAAGGAAGGCCTTATATTTGGTAATACAATCATAAATAATAGGAAGATCTGAAATCTTCATGGTCTCTGAAATGGCTTCAATTCTGATTGCATTCGTACATGTTGATTTCACAACTTTGTAATCATCTACAAGAGAATCCCTCAAGTGTTTTGCCACAAATTTATATGCACCAAATTTGTTCATTGTTTGTGCTCCAAATTCTTCAAAATCGAAATCAGCATTAACTCTATTAGTATACCCTGTGGTCATTTATTCTTCGGTGAAGAGGTTATCATCTCTGGTAAGAACTCCGCATCCTAATTGCCTAAGATTACTAGTGACATCCTCTTCCACTACCTGACAACTCTCTAGCTCCTCTTGTAGCTTTGTCAAAAGCTTTTATATTCCCTGGACTTTGTGATAGCCCCTGATTTCGGTAGAATATGTTCCTAGATGAAATGATGTCATATGAGATAAGAGTATCTAAATCATTGTCAACCATTTTCTCTCAAGTGCCTAAGTCTTCTTTCAGGTTACTAATGTCTTGGCTAAAGGAAGCAATCATGTCATGGAGTCTTTCCTCAATATCTCTAATACGTTCAAGGACTTTGTGCGTATTTTGTATTGATTGAACTCCTTCTGAGACAACTTCTTCCAACCAAGCCTTTGTTGCTTCTGCTCTCCTGTTCACCTGAGCCATTTGTGATGAAATGGTGACGGATTGAGATGCTTGTTGATGAATAATCTCATGAAGACAAGCATTCTCCTGCTTTAACAAGTTCTTCTTTTCCCAGAGCTCATGATTTATTTTTGACACATTTGAGAGTGTGTCTTGAGCATCTTGAAAACATCTCAGTCATGATTGTTTACCGAGTTCAACCTTGGTGAACTTGTAATTGGAGCAAGTAAGTTCCTCAGCTTGTTTGTCTACCAAGGGTTGTCCAATTTCAGCATATTTGGTTTTCTCATCATCAACAATGATTCTCGAGACAACCTTGGCCTTTGACGTCTTAGATTTACCTTTCTTGGTAGAGAAATCTTCCAAGGGTAATGTGACCTTTCTTCTTTTCATGGTGATTTTTCCCAACCATGATGGCAAATTGAAACCCTCCTTTGCTAGACTTTAAACAGTTATCGTGGTAGGCATTGATCCTAATTGTATCTCTGTTGTCATAGTACATGCCTCCGTTTGCACAGTAGTAATCATAGGTGTTCTTTGAGATGACTTTGTCATGAATGTGTCAAAACCTACAACCGAAGTATTGAGTTGGGAAACTTGACCTTCCATGAGAGCTGGGAAGTCACCAAAAATATTTGCCAATTCTCACAATGCCCTGCTGGGAGGATGGAAGGAGTAGCAAAAGAGATAGGAAATGCAAACATATTCACCTCTGAAATAGTAATAGTAGGTGTGAATACAGTGGAGAATGAATCCACATCATTATCTACCATATTTAGAAATAGCTCCTCCTAATTAGATGGATCCTCATTGTTTGGCAACTGAGGAGGAGATATGATCATTATTTCTCCTTCTTCTTCATCTGATTCTTCCTCTTGCAAGGGTGTTTGAATAGAACCTAAGTATGGATTTGACCCTTTTTCTCCGCTGAGTGTAAACTTGATAACTTTATCTAGTTGAGAAGAAGAAGAATCATCCTTGCTTCTGATTTCCACTTGAGATCTCTTTCCAATAGGGCCAAAATAATTGCAGTCTACCCCAACCTTTGGATTTACTCTCTTGAGGTCTTTTCTTTTCAGCCACTTGTTTGTATTCAACAAAATAGATTGGAATCTATCAAAGACAAAATTCCCTTCTTTTTGTGGCCACTAAATGGGAAAAGGGACAAGGTTTTCAAATTGAGTATTGTAATACTCTAGATCCAGGACCAGGCCATCACCTTCAATCTCAAAGCCTTTCTTGAATCTCGATCATATTAAGATCAATGATTGGTCGTAATATGAGTTGGTCGTAATGTGAGCATGCAGTAATCCATTCTCATGATGTCCACCTCAGTACATAAATCAATCCACACATCGTCCATGCAATGAACATGGGTGAAGGCCCTTTTGATCTTAGAATGGATCCCTCAATAGTCGAAGTCAAATCTAGCTTTGAATTTCTTCAATTAAGATCATATTAAGATCAATGATTGGTTGTAATGTGAGCCTGCAGTAATCCATTCTCATGATGTCCACCTCAGTACACAAATCAATCCCCACATCGTCCATGCGATGAACATGGGTGAAGGCCCTTTTGATCTTAGAATGGATCCCTCAATAGTCGAAGTCAGATCTAGCTTTGAATTTCTTCAATTTAATAAGCTGAAGTTCCACTTCCACAGCTTTTGCCTTATACACTGAATTGAGTGTATATCGACCAACTTGGAGGGGTTTGGCGGTGGTGATACCAAAACCTAGCCTATGCTGACTGTGTTGATATAATTGCTCTTCCATGAGCTGCCTCGCCATCTCCATGAGGATGATCCTATCAGTGGGATATCTTGGTAAGGTATAGGGTTCTCCTTGAAAATAACCCACTCTTAAGCAGGTAAAAGTTGGAAATTGTAGGAAGATGCAACCAAATTGATTTACCTTCTCCCAAGCTTCATCTGATAGTCTCTTGATTGCTAATTCTTTATCAAAAAGGCACCTGAAATGCCCAAAGAACACATCTTGCACCCTCCTATAATGATATTTTCTTTGTGTAAGCGTAAACTGATCATGATATTCCCAAATGGGTACCAGTGATCGATCACCTTTGGTGGAGAGTCCAGAAAATGTCCCCATGGCTGCAGCAATGTAGACCAAATAAAAGTTCATATAGAAAGGTACTAATGTCCCCACATGGCTCAGTTGTTCGCACAATGATGTGCTTATGAGCTCTCCCAGTAGATAGGTTCTTTGTTTTCAAGAATCTGAAAAATGAATTTATACATCCATGGTTCAAAATTACAAGATTCTTTGAGACCACAAATCCTACTGAGGAGTGTTATCAAATCATTAACCTCTAGAGAGAAGTCAGATCTGTGTATTGTCTTTGGCCATCTAGAGAAAGTTGACCTTTTATTAACCAGCCATTGGTCATTCATGTATCTTTGATAATCTGACTTGTTTTGGTTCCACAATTGTATGGATATTCGGGGTTTGCAGGAATTCTGAAAATCTATTCAATGACATCTGGATCCAAACTGAAAATCACTTTTCCATCTGCATCATTGACCGTTTTGCCTTTGGGATTGAAATGGCATGCACATTCAAAGACAAATTCAAGTTCTAGAGCAACCATAGGGAAAGTAGATAGTGGGTGAATATTACTCATCTTGATATAGTGTAGTACCCTATTGGCAGGATCTTCAAGCCTTTGTAAGAAATTGGTCATGTCAACATACCCAATTCTTGTATCTGAGATTTGATCTAGAGATGATGAGACGAGTGAGGCTGTGGAATGAGCTAGCTCTTTGTCATATTGATATTTCATCCTTCCTTTGACTTTTGATGGTGTAGACATATCCTATGCTGCAACATGGAAATTCCAAAGGGGAAATACATCATCTGAGGGAATTAGATCCATGAGAGGATTAAGCTTTGACTTGCAATGATAGATCTATGAAGAACAAGGTGTTCGGAGTATTGATTAGATACTCATAGAACACGTGTTGGCTGGAAATGAAATGAATAGCACATCGAACTGGTGCAGGTGGATTGCATGTGGGGCTTTGTTTGTATAGACAAGAATGTAAGTTGGAAGTACATGGATATGTGTATAAGGTAATTTTGGTATTTAAAAGAGTGACCTTTTACCAAAATCGAATTCTTGAGAGGTGATTACATGTATCGAAAATGACATGTTTTTACATGTAATGGGTTTGGGAGATGCAATTACATGTGTCGGAGAATGAAGGATGAATTGGCATGAATGTATGCACTTGCATTCTTGAGGGAATGATTTAGACTTTCTTCAAAAAACAAACAACAAACAAGCAAGCAAACAAAAACAACATACCTCTTACTATTGACTCAAACATGACAAACTTGAAACTAATCTTCACATGCAATTTCGTTTTTGAGTATAGGATGATTTTTATGCATTGGCAAAGAGAAGATTTCAACTTATTTAAACACAAAAATGCAAAATATATGGATTGCATTTGAACAAATAGATACAAATGAGCCATAAAATGCAACAATGTAGGAAAAGAAGTGAAAAACTTCAGCAAAATCAAATACATTTACTTACTTGGAGCTCAATGAGCCAAAAATGGAAGGAGAAATTGAAAGAAAATTGTCTTTTCCAAAATCGGACTCTTGAAGTGTATTTGCATCCAACAACTTAAAAACCTTTGACCAATTCCATGTTGCAAACAATGATCTCAAGATGCAATAGCATGCCACGTTTTTACATGCATTTGATCAAAACAAACTTCAAAATCCTTCCCATGCAAAACGTTTTGCCAAGAACAAGCTTGTTGGGCGTTTTTGATGAAAAATGCATTCAAATGATGCACATACATGGTTTATTTTGCAAACAAATGTCTTTGATGAGACTCCAAGCAAAAAACGCAGCCTCCCAATGCTCTTACATGCAATGTTTTTGAATGTTTTTAGCTTGAATGAAGACTTCCAACCAAGTCTCGAGATGCAATAACATAAGTTATTTTTGAGGGTAAATGGCTTGAGTAATATCTCCAAGCAAAAACGCAACCTCCCACTGCTATGACATGTCATGTTTTGGCATGGAATGACGCCCTTAGTGTAAATCACACTCTAATGATGCAAAGACATGTAACATTTTAGCATGTAAAACACTTGGAAAGAGGTTCCCAGCCAAATCGAGGTCTTAGGATATAAAAGCATGTAACGTCTTTGCATGTGATGATGCCCTTGGTCAAAAACGGAGTCTTGGGATGCATATGCATGCTTTGTTTTGACATGTTTTTGACTTAGATGAAACTCCCAGCCATGTCGCACTCTAGAAGTGCATTTACATGCCACATTTTTGCATGTAGAAGACTCCCAAATGCAAATCGCACTGTTGAAGGGTGTTTGCATGTGTTGCATTTGAAAGAAAAAGCTTTTTACATATAAATCGCACTCTAGAAGTGCTTTTACATGAGTTTTTAAAACTTGTATTGCATGTTTTTGACTTAATTTGTGCCTTTGCAAGCAAATTGCACTGTAGAGATGCAATGACATGGTTTATTTTCTCACTCCAAATGCAAATCGCACTCTAGAGGAGGGATTGCATATATGCAATAACATATTTTTAACAAGTATTAGCTTCTTTTTACATGCAAATTGGATTCTAGAGATGCACTTACAAGAAAAGTAGGAGAATGAAGACATGTTGTTGCATTATACAACTTAAGTGATCAATTTAGCACATGTCTAATTACTTGTTGAGTCTAATATCACTTAAAGGGTCAAAAAAAAACTATTTACACTATATATTTGAATATATAATGTGCAAACATTATTTCATAAAGCAATATTCACTTATATGTTGATTTAAAACATAAAGTAAATCTCAACATTAAAAGCAACTCAACATCAAAATATAACATAAAGTGCACTATAGTCACTTAAGTGATAAAGTAACTTAAAAACATAACATAAACTGAATTTATGTTATATTTTTCAAATAGTGCAACTCAACTATCGAAAATAACATCTATTTTTTTAAATATGCAGTTGAGCTTGGAGAGTCCAATTTTTGGGCACTTAAATGGTCATATCTTTTGACTGATAAGTCCGATTAAGCCCTAAGATAGATCAAATCGAAGGGAAAACCGAAAGCAAGAGATGGGACGAAACAAAAAGACTAAAGCAGCTAAAAACACACTCGAAAACACACCAAAGGACGCTGAAGGATTCAAAAATCAAGTATAGGAAGGCAAACTAAAAAAATGAAAAAAGACTTGACAAAAACCTTCAGCAAAACATATTGAGATCAATTGATCGATCAATATTGGCTAATCAAATAGCGAATTTTCAGAGAGAAAAACGAAACTAAATTCAAAAGTTTCGTACTGTTACCTACATTTTGTGGTGAAAAAATGCAGGACGATATCCTAGAAGGCTGATCTACTCATGAAACCCTTCCTCTGAGCTCCAATTCAATTTGTTGTTGTAAAAATGAATGAATGAAAGCTAAAATGAAACCTCCTCATATTACTTTATTGACTTCAAACCCTAATCACTCCTTTTAGGGTTTCCAACTTCAATATTCAATAACTTCAATATTCCATTTTATTTCTAAAATCATGTAATATCCCCAATGGATATTTTCCCCAATGTTTCTCAAAGATATCTCAAAAATTTAAACAAATAATTGCATGCAATAATCTATCGATTCAACATAAATAAACCAGCAATATGCTCCAATAAATTCCTCAAAAAATGTTATTGCATTATACAACAGCAATACAACAACAATGGAATTACAAGACAATCCAATCTAAAATACAGTATGCAACAGTGAGATCAGATATCATGAACCTAGAAGTGCAATGGTGAACTTCGTCACGAATCCACCGCAGAGATGAACTGGGTTTTTGTCCAATCCATCGAGAAAGCCTGAAGGTTTCTATCCTCAAGTTTCAGAATCGAAAACTGGAAGCTTGCTGGATTCAACAAGAGAAGAGAAATAAATTCATAAAATCAAGCAGGAACCAAAGGAGTCTCATTTCCTTCTTTTAAAGCAACAAGTTGTGACTCTTCAGTTTCCCTTCTCTATCCTTTCATATTACCACTTTATGTCTCAATTTAACCACTTTAAATTAATATGTCCATATAATAATAAAGTTGCATAATAATAGACCATGAAATCTTTTGGCATTAAAATGGATAATCTAATGAACTTGGAAGTCGATGTGTGATAGCTTGCCAGAAAACTCTCTGCGAAACGCTCCAAGTTCAACACGGAAATGCCAAGAATACTAAGCTCTATTGACTTACTATAAATAGTAAGTATCTGAAAACCTTGTGGAAACTACTCTGATTGGCCTGAAACTGGAATTACCTAGGCCAAATATAGCACTGATCCATGTAAAGTCCTGGTTAGCCGACCGGACCAAGGTAAAACGGCTAATGATGCAACAAGAAATAATGTGCTCAAAAAAGGGGGACATTACACATTACCTGGACTCCAAACTGAAAATTGAGTGTTGCTACAAATCCAAGGGTGATGTCTAAATATAGAAGTGCCACTACCAATCCCCTTCTAAAAAATAGAACCAGTTCCTAAAATTCAGAAAATTGTCTCAAACCATCTGAAGTGACTCAAAATGTCACCCGAACCATCTCCCAATCACCTTCTAAAAAATAGGAGACTGCCTCAAACTGTCTGGAATGGTTCATAAAGCTCCTTGCTAAGCTCCACAAGCCCTACTTGGATCCCACCAACCACTTTGCTGACCTACAAGAACCCCTGGTTATAGGCCAACCTCTACTGAAGACTAAACTGTTTAATGAAGGGACAGTACATGTATGCAGTGAATGCGTTATTAATTCAGAGATGAGTGAATCATTAGAATATGTGTGTGTTGTTCTGCTGAGAAAGAAGTTGTAGATACTTATGCTGTGATCAGGTATAAGGATTATTTTATTCTAAGTCTATTATGTTTGTGTAGAAAAGATCTTCAGATGTGCTGATAACAGACATACTCTACTACAGGTGTTTAATGGTGAGGCAGTAAGAAGAAATCAGTTGTTTGTTCGCACATTCCTGATACAGCATTTACTTTTCAGAAATCTGTTTACTTTACACATTTCTGCTACAGTTGACAGCATTTAGTTTTCAGAAGTTTGTTTGCAGATTTTTATCAAAAAGAATCATACAACACAAGTATATATTAAGGTTGACAATATTCAGATTGTAATTATTTGTTCACATAGATTGTTAACACTTTTGAGGCCAAAATCAGTTGTAATTTATAACTGTGGTTGGTGCTAGGTTGGTGCTCAGGCTGTTGAGTGGGTGCTCTTATAGTAGGAGATCGGTGACTCCTTAGGGTTGGTGCTCTTAAACATTGTAGTCAAGATTCATTGTGAGACTAGATTAGGACAGTTGATCCTAGAAGCATTTCTCACCGTGGTTTTTCTCATCCTAGGTTTCCACATATTTCTTGTCTATTGGTCTCATTGTGTGATTTCTCTCTTATCATTCTTTCTATTATGTTTTATACTTATCAAAGTTTAAATTGTTTGAGAATTAAAAAAATTACATCAATTTTGGCTGATGCAAATCACGCATGCACATAGATGCCTCTGCATCAATTGCCTAAATTAATATAATAATTAGCACTCAGCTACATAACCAACTATGTGATGATATTAAGGTGTCACATGGCACATTGAATTGATGCAATGCACTCCATGAATGAGACATTATATGTTAGTATAACATTTACTGACCTTGTGTGAAACATCATAGTCCTTTCTTATGTGATCCCACGAAATCTTCATGTCCTCTTTTAGAAAGTGTATCTCTTTTTGTGATAATCAAGTCTTTAAAGATATATTCAAGTCAAACTACATCCCAAAATACTAAATCAATGTTTAAGCAGTTAGACTCACTCTTTTGCCTAGACAAAATCTACATTCAACTCGGAATCTTACATTGATAATTTCAATTATATAAAAGTGTTCTTAACCTCTTCGTGCTCATTTGGGTGCCAAGTTCCAAGTTTCCACAGCTATCTTCTTGAACATGGGATATGCCACAACTATATGCGCCATTGGAGTTTCTCACAAGTTTCTTGCCCCTTTAGGTCAGATAACAAGAGTTTCCGACTAATTTCTCATCCCTTGCATTCATATTATTCGGTACGTTCGCTCCATTTCTATTAGAAACATATTAGATGGTCAAATAATTTTTATAATGGCATCCCTTTAAGTTTTTATTGTTGGTGGATTGTACTTCCATGTAAGAACCCCAACCGGTTCTAACTTAACCATTGTAATATCCCTTGCGTTTCTACTCTTAAATTTTCACTTTCGTGTCATATGCATTCCGTCAAACAATTAGTGTGCAAAAGTTTGAACTGGCATTTCTAAGTTTTTGTGCCCCAAACACAGTACAAATTATAAGTACCTTGCATGGAAGTTATGTCAAACACTTGTATGGCAATAGTAATCTGATATATTCACTTGCAATAAGAAGGCATGAACTCAAAACACCTAGCACTTGGACGAAATTTCACCAAATGATAAATCTTTATACTTCAGCATTTTAACGAACACTTGGCATACAACTTGGATACGGTCAATTCATCAAACAATTGTCATGCAATTTATCATTTAGTATTGACAAACAATTACAGTGTTGTAATAAACATGAATTCCCAAACATATATGCAACCAGTAAAATCTGAAATATATTGCTGCTAAACATCAAATTGCAAATATTTTTAATGACAATTCATGCATCTATAATTATTGAATGCAAAATGCTGGAACCTGTAGCTCACTACTGGTCTTTTGATCATCAACAAATATGGACGCAGCTGTCCTAGAAATTGACTCCAAGACTGGGAAAAGGAAGGAAAAACACCCAGATATCAAAACGTGCCACCAATGGCTCAAGACGTCACCTCGCCTTTGGCTAACATGGCCTCTAAATGACCTGCGGTCTCTCTAGAACTTCAATTGCTGACCCCTTGTGAGAGCTGTGATCTTTATTATTGAGAACCTTCAACCTCTACAAACTGATCTGGAAATATATTAAACATTCAAACCCCAATATCTGCAATCAATTAATCCATTCTTGGCCATTGATTGTAACCAATGCTCCTGCACAATTCATTGGAATGATGCACCAACTCAAATTGCTATAACTGTGAAGAATTTGCAATTCCTCAAACTGATATACTGAAAACCTTGTTTCGATTACTCTTTCACACAAACAAAACAAATGCTCAAGTCATAGAATAATGAATCACTTTCTTCTCTTTGGCTTTTTATAATATTTCATGAAGTTTGATCTATAAATCTTCTGTCACAAGTCACTTTAATGACTTAAATTCATTTCTTTTTGATGCAAAGTTGACTTTATATTATAACCATGTTTTTTATTTTGCCAGAATATCGTCCACTACGCATCCATCTACCTTACTAAAAATAGTAAGGGTCCCTCTCTAACATCCACAAACTTACTATAAATACGAAGTCCCTCAAAACGGAACCAGAAACCTCTGAATATCAATGCCTCAGAACAGATGAAGAATCTGGTGAGATAAGCCCTTATAATGGCCACATGAAGAGCTCCAAAACTCCCAAATTGGACCCTCTAAGCCACCATACTAGCCTACAAGGGTCACAATAATAGGCTAATCCCTCAAACTCTGATGCTCATGAAAAAAGGGGCATTTCATTCCACCAAGAAAGGTAGTGATACAAGACTTTTACCTTATTGATGCTTTCCAAGCATCAGGGAGTACTCTTCATAGAGTACTGCAAGTTCTGCAGACCATACAACTTGATTAGGTGTGTGATCTTAACTTGCAATGAACCTTCTTTTTCCTTAGTTGAGCATATTCTCCTAGAAACTTTTCTTGCTTGATGACGACTAGCAAGTTTTGGTTACCCATCTGAAACTGCTGATTATGCACCAATTGTCAGCAAGACATTTCATTTCAGATTTTCTATACCCAAAGGATTGCAATTAGTTTGATTTTATTATGTAAAGTTTGGAATCCCTCTTTAACAGAATCTAAGCCCTATTCTTGGATCTCTCGGTATCTTCCTAACCCTCATGTTGATCACCCGACTCCCACCTACACCAGTAGTTACCACTAAGAAGTTGGTAAAATGGACTGCACTCTCATATTTTGCACTGTTGATTCTCCTTCCAACTATTATGCACTCAGTATAGAAATTATCTCAACTGTTATGCTCATTGTCACTTTGTTTTTACTCTCAGACTTTGGGAAGTTGCCTCATGTTATCTACCAATTATTTAATGAGGTTCATCCATGGATACATAATCAGGCGCTCAGTTGAGGATTTTTCTAACCAAGTACTCGCAGGTTGCATGTATATGATTTTTCGCATCTCTACAAATTGAGAGCCTGCTAATTAATTGTTGGCCCCTTGTTCATAAAATGCACACAATTTCATCCCAGTAAAGTTATAGATCTGTGTAAGCACCACTGCCATTCAAACCAGGTCTAAATATCTGGTTTTGACTTGGCTAGTCTTCTTGGACCTGCAAAGTGGAGCTCGCAAGTCATGACGAAATGTAAGGGCATCTTTGGAGCAGTGTCAAAAGCATCTCAGAGTAGCAGCCGTCATGCACTTTGTGTATATATGCATCGACACCATCACCGCGACAGCAAAAGAGATGAAACTCATCTAAAGACATTCACCAGGTTAACTCAACTCCATGACAATCATAACTATGATATAGTCATGGCACTGGCCCTCGTTCTCATGCAAAATTACATTGATTTAGACATTAAGGGCTTGGAATTTGAAATTTAAAACTTTTACACTGGTACAACACAGATGACTAAACTGTTCGATCCAAATATTTCCAGCACATACATTAGTTCGCCCAAATTTTGGATAAAGGCGGTTACAATACCAAAGCCATATCTAGGCCAAATTGTACCCTGCCCATATCAATCCAGTAAACCTGAAATATATGTACATATTTTAGCCACATACAAGGATCTAACATGTTTCTAAATTGTAGAGATAGTAGCTAAATATATAAATTACATAGGTTAACATTAAACATTAAAGATGAGGTAAACCTATAAATGATCTCAACCAAAATCTTTAACCTATTATAAATATAGGGGGACATTCTTCAATTTTAAGTACTCACAATACATATGTGAAGGACACCTAGAGGTACTAAAATGTAAAGAATGTGTTCTTTTTATTTATCTAATAATGTGAAGCCAAAAATTACTATATTTATGAAGAAAAATACAGCTGTTATAAACATCACCACCAACTATCATATTTCACACATACTCATCAGTTATTATTGGATTTACAAGTAATGGCATCGTTAAAAGTGAACAACATTCCTATCAATTCTTCTCTCGTTCCTAACTGTAATGGAATTGTTTGCAGTACCCCACTGTTAACAGAGAAACAGCATATTCATAGTAGCAAGGTGTGAGGGCATTTTATTCATTATTCCCATGAAATGTGATTCAACCTTCCTGGCTTCACCCACTTAGGCTACAAAGGGAACCCAAACAAAATCCAAGTCTATTTTGTAGCCCCATCTGAACCGACATGGGACCCAGACCAAGACACGGACTAGGGTATGTACCGGACCTGATTCAAGCTGCAAAGGGGCTCAAATGGAAATGCAGCTCATTTGGCTTGAAATATGTAGTTAGAGTACTCCACAAATTCAAAAAAGAAAAAGTAAATTCCAAAAAAAGAACATCTAGTACTTTTAGAAATTTATTATCAACTACATAGCTCTCAAACTGTAGAATTCAAGCAAACAAAAAACAATGATACATTATATTATATGCCTAAAGACATTAGTTCACTTCAGAGTCAGGAACTAATTTAGGTAAATCGGAACATGGTAAATGCAATAACAAAGGAAAAATCCTTACTATTGTGTATACGTCCATACAAGAACCTCTCCCCTCTCCAAAACTCTAAAGGTCTTGATCTGATTCGTGTACTACGCCTCACACCACTCTTCCATAAAGTACCTGCCCCTGAAAATCGCAAAAACGTTACATAAGCCATCTGTCAATTGACAATCTCAACACCTAGTCTTGCACACAGTAAGTTAAGATAATTAAAATCTCTAGCTATCTAAAAAGCTACTATAAATTGTTTGCACTAGAACAAAACTTGTCACTATTTTCACTAAGAAAACTATACTAGCCTCAATTATAGAGTTGTATACTGATTACAAAGCAAAGTACCAGCGAGACTTTGTCGGCGTTGATAATCAGACTTGTTATTTTTCGTCTTCATAGGCACTATCTCATTTGATATGACTGCATCTTTCCCATGAGCATCACAACCGCTTGCTTTTGAGCTATTTTTTGATTGTGTCTTTGCCTTAGACTGCATACAGAAGCATAACATAAGCATGTACTTAAATGCAATAAAAGAAACAATTTCAAAAAAAAAAATCAAAACAAAATTTGAACTAGAAAAACAATGGAAGCTGTTATATGATTCTCTTGCCACAAGCATCAGTTCAGAACTTTAAAAGGACAAGGAAAACTTAAGTGGATATTGATAATTTGGAAGTAAAACCTTAGTGATGCTATCTAAAACAAAACAGAGGTTGATATATAACTACCCTGTTAAGTTTTCGAGAACCAGAATAGAATACAACTTGATATAACTGAATGCAAAACACAAGTAACAGATAACACAAGTCCTTATCCTGGCAAAACCCTCCTACTCAAGGGAAAAACCCAGCCATGCCAAAAGATGATTCCTTTATTTAGTTCTCAAAATAATTACAGTCACTTCTCATTAATGATTGAAATACTGATCAATCAATCAAAAGCCTTACTGCTAAATAGCAGAATACATATCAGACTCTATGTACTCACAGATGCAAATCAGGCTTGACAAAGTAATGTAGCTGATCATGCACAGGTTATACATATAATAGAGATCTTACACTTTAATACAATATCACCATAAACTAGGCATCTAGGTACTCAGATAGCTCAGGATATATTAGCAACCAGACAGCTCTCACACCACACAAACTACTTCTCAGCACTCGATATACAAGCACCCTCACAGCTCTCCCATACACCACTGTGAATACACCGAGCAGAATACCATATGCGAATAGTCTCACACTCAATACACATAAAAGTTCTGGTAATTCAAAACTAAAAACATCACATCAAACTCGGCAAGATGATTACATATATATTTCTGAAGAAGCACTGCCTACAATATCATGAATCGAATATACTCATGAAACACCGTAAACAATAACAGGGAATTAATACTTCCAAGAAAACGTTCACCGCTGTAGAAGTCTTTCACGTTGGCCACCATAATGTCATCAATTAACAGCAATAATATTGAATGATACAAAAATACCAACGGATACCCCATAGACACCAAGCACCAACAGTTATAAAGGACACCTGGCAGCGGTAGAAAATGTAACGATAACATTAAACTGAGAATCAATCAAACTCGGAAGGAAGTCGATGATGAACATAACTGAACCACGATCATTCAATGCTGACAACGGACACATACACGCAAGAGGAAGCCAACCGATAGTATGCCAGTTAATGGAGAAATGCCAAGTCACCAATACACTCAGCAAATGAACAAACGCAAATACGATGAACAAAAAGGAAGCTTCCGAACAATAACAAGGAGGACGGCAAGAATGAGACCAAAATAGCAGCAACGAAGAAGAGGAAACTGCGAACAGAAATGAATGAATCCAACTGGAAGGAGAATACTGAATCATAAACACAGAGGCACACAAAAAAAATATTTCGGAGCACTTTTCTGCAACTGAACAAGCGTTAGAAGATCTCTAATGCAGCTACCATGTTCAACATACCCTAATGAGTAACAATAGCATAAATGTATCAAAGCATGAACATATCATTTTTTAATTTTAATAAAAGACAATCCAAAATATCAACAATTTTTCGGTGAAGCAACCAAGCTATTGAACTGCCCTCAAATCCTACTGGATATACTGCAACACCACTTTTTAATACACTGTGGGATATTAATACTCCAACTGGCTCTATTGTTTGTTATAAAAATCACACTAAATTTAGCACCAAAATGAATGAAAAATTCAAATTGAATTGTAGATCTTTGGAATGAAGGAGAATCAATTGAGAATGAAAGGAGTATATTCAAAAGAGCCCAATGGGCAGTCAGACAAGGGTTAGAATAGAACATAACTAAGATATAAAGCAAGATCAAGAGAGGCAAAAGTAGGATTATTTGAGGATTGGAGGAGGTGGATCAGGCATTGGCAGTTGTCACCATTAACACATTATGAATCCAACTTCTTGATGAAAAAAATATAAATAAAGAAAAATTATGCCAGAGCATCTGGGTCTGTGCAAAATGCTCTGTCACCCAGAAACAATGATTGTTGAATTTTGGGTTGTTCTGAATTTTGGCTGGGGCCCGCATGGAAAGAATTCTGTACTTTTCTTGCTCTTTCATATGGGATATGCTATTAAGGAGGAAACTGCCTCTTTAGCTATTCAAAACACTTTGGTGGCACCTCCTTCCTACTGGGACCCACCTAAAGTTTTTTTAAATTCAGCATTGACGTTATCATAATTCCCTGCTGGTTACAGGATAAGGATGGTCCATTACAATTTGCTGACACAGCAGTATTGTGTCAGCAATCAATTCTTTCACTCACCCGATTAAGGCTGATTACCATTTGATTATATTTGCAACTTTATCAATGTTATAATATGAATATCTGCAATTTCAAATTTCCCTATGTTTTTACTTATATAGACATCCCCTGCCATCCCCAAAAACACGTCCTATCATCTCCCCGTCCCGGAAACTCAGCAAAACACAGATGGTTAGGACATTATATCCAAGTCCCCTACATAAGCCCCTTAAGTGGGATGCAAGAATTAATTCCCTAGATATTAGATCAAGATTATAATGGAATTCCACCCACATGGCTGGTCAAAGGTAACCTTCGACTAAGTCTCAAAAGGAAATCTTGAATGTCAAATGTAGGATGTATAATAAGATATAAGAGCGGACATATGATCAAAGCAGCTTCAAAGAAACTCAAAAGGGACAAATAACGAAGTCAAATCTTGTTGGTGAACAGATTTGTCACTGCAATTGTTTCTCTGAAACTAACCCTGTTTGCCCAAAGAGCAGTGACAACTGCACCGATAGTTGGAGAGATTGCAATCAGATCGCAATCTCCCTCTACATTTGAGAGACCCAACTCCCTTGTATGATGTGGGTATTTGTAGTTTTTGTGTACTTCTCACTTGAAAGTACAAAAAGGATACAAGACAAAACTAAAGGAAATGGATAACGGAAACCCCAATAGTAGACATGCGAATACCATTTGAGATTCACAGCGGATAATGATTACAAAGGGGGGTTTAACGCAAAATGCAATAATGACCGGGTATGCCCAATAAAACCCTTCTTGGAATGAGAATTGGATTTCCGGGTATGCCCATTCTTGTTGTGGTGTTTTAGTTATCTCATTTTAAATAAATGCATTGTTATTCATAATAAATCAGAATTCTGATCTTCATATCATTCATTTTTATTTTTGCATTTCAAGTTCAAAATCGTATTCATTTGCATACAATACCTGGCAAAGTTCAAACTACCATTGGCATTGAAACTTAAACCAAAACTCATTGCAAACAAATCAAAAAATGCCTCCAATCAGAAACAAACAAATCAGAAAAATTGGGTCAGATTTGGCTGGGGATCCTTCAAACCCATATTCAACAACATCAAAACCTCATTGTAAGCGAGTTATTCCACTATACTTTCAGGAGATTTTTCAACAAATCCATTATGTGCATGTCCTTTAATCTGCATTCCACAAGGACACATTATTTCAGGCACTGCAAGGATGGTTCATAACTTTCAGTTTCTATCAGCATAATGTAAACATTCTAAACTTAGGTGAAACTGTCGATATATCTATACTCATTGGTATTATGTGGAAAGTTTTTAGGCTCCACGAACTACCCTCTAGATCGATACTTGGGGGGATTTACAACTGCCATTGATGATTTGAAAGTTGTTAACTTCTCACCTTTCCTTTTTAGCATCATGCAAGTAGTTGCTAACTCGTAACCAACAACCAATAGATTTCTTGTTGTTGGAGAAAAAGCTTCGGGAGATATTTTTCTCCCAATTTCTGAGATAGTCATCTACGTGACGAGTTTTATTACATACTCTGCTGCCATCATTTCACTTAAGAGATTATCTTTATTTTCTGGAGACGTTCAAACTAGTCATCCAGTCGTCTCTACTTTATTATCACTGATTATATCCTTTCATGTGCTCAACACAGTGAAGGCAGACAGTTCAAGATATTCAAAAGGCATTTCTTTTGTAATGGCAGAGACAATGAAGAGTCTGTCGGTTCGCATTCATTATTGTAGATGGTGTTCATGTGTGGTTATATACTATTGTTTTGAGGTTATTTTTGTTCAGATACAGTTTTCAGTATTCTATGTAAAATCATAGAGCTGTTGATTATTTCTTCAGGTTTAGTTTAGTGTGCATTGTAATGCAGACTTCTGGTTATTCTTCAATAAAGAGACTTCTTGTGGCTGGGTTTTTACCCTCAAGTTGGAGGGTTTTTCCAGGGCAAACATTCTGCTCTTTGTCTTATGTATTGTTTTTTCTGATTGCTTACATTTCTGATCCTAAAAACTAACACTTGTAAATTCTTAAAGACTTATTTGCACACTTGGCAATCATGCTTTCCATGAGATGACATTTTTCCATTACCTTCTATAAAACATTTCAGCACCTTGTCTCTGTTTTCATAGTTCGCATAATATCTACGAAAGTTTTTTCCAAAATAAAATTTCTACCATTTATGCTTTAATGAATTCCCGTTCCAATAGCTGATTTCATTTGTTCAAAATCTTCTATCCCCAATTATTTTAACAAATGTTTGGCACTTAATAAATACAAACAACAACCTTAGACTAAAATCTACCAAGCTAAAAAATATATAAATTATTTTTGGTTGATGTTGGATAGCCTACAGACCTTGGATGCTTCTACATCACAAAGAATCCCCAAGGAGATGTTTATACAAAGTACAAAGAGCATCGTACTAATAACCAAATACATTTTTTTTATTGTTGTCTCTATGTGAAACAAGTGTTGCACTAGAAATATATACTATGTACCCATTCGTAAGAATAAAAGAAGCTATAGACATGTGCATGACTTTTATCTATAGCTGAATGCAAGAAAATGCAATGAGGAAATAGCAGAAAGATGAAACATCCAAACTAAACCTTCTATCTTAATTCACCTTACTTTTCGGATTGAGCAAAAGTGAAGTTCACCCAATGCTCTATTTGATATGCTGTTTTGGTGTGTGATGGATGGCGAAATGTGGTTGCTTAAAGATATGGGAATGAAAGACTTTCTATAAGGAAAAGCAAGTGCCAAGATGTAATGTCTAATGGATGACTAGGATTGAATGAGAGTGAAGGCAAGGATTAAGAGCTTAGCCCTGTGACAAGCATCACTGTGTGGAGGCATGAGAATCACATTTACAATGAGTGTGTAATGTCCCCTTTCTGAAATAGGATTTAATAATAAAGTATAAATAAAATTTAAATTAATATATAGAAGAACTAAATGAAATATAATTAAGTTTAATGAATGGTCGAAAGGCATGAAATGAAAAGATGTGACTCCCTCAAACATGACATATAAAAGGGAGAAGATAATTTCATTTGGAAGGAGACAAGGAGAAAGAAGAAAGAAGGGAGCATAGGAACTATAGAAAGACTAAATGAAGAAGATTGGAATGGGAAGAATTGATGAAGGGTTGTGACTCTTTCAAAGGGTGTTTATTAAGAAAGGTTGTAACTCTTTCAAAGAACATGAATGATGAGGCTCTGACTCTTTCAAAAGGTGGTAGTTATGAAAGGTTGCGACTCTTTCAAAGGGCATAAAGGAGGAAGGGTTGTGACTCTCTTAAAAGGTTGTGAATCCTCCATCATGAAGATATAAATAGGAGAAAAAGTCATTGTTGAAGCCATGGAAAAAGGGATCATCATAAGGAAGGTAATCATAGTAAGTTCTATTCTGAGATATAAGACAGCTCTGATCTGCATAAAAGGGAGAATAGGAATTAAGGAAGGAAGAAGAAGGAAGGGGAAGACAATAAGGTGTTAAATTATAGCATCAAATTGATTGATATAATTATATTAATGTTGCTCAATATAATAGCAATTTTATATATATATATATATATATATATATATATATATATATATATATATATATTCTTTATTGTTAATGTGCATAATAATCAACTATATTTGATATTGAAACAGAGTTTATTATTGTCTGCAATTAAATCGACACAGTCGATATTCATAAGCCCCGAGCATATATGTTAATACTGTTATGTTAACTATCGTTCGATAATTAACGTAACATATCATATTAGTAAATGATATGTTACGTTAACTACCGAAAGGTAGTTAACCTAACAATTGAATGTGTTACGAAGGGCTGTATAAACTAAACAGCGTTTGATAAGCCGTATTACCAAAGGGCATGTCTACGTATAGACATGGCTCTAGGTGGCTTAAGCCACATAGAGTCATGTCTTTACGTAGATATGACCATTCATATTATATTTATATGATTCGTATGATTAGAGGAAAGCAATCAATCAACACGGCATTGTCTTCTCCTCTGCAATCATACAGTGCAGAATTAGTAAGTATTCTTTGCTCAGAAAATATATGAATAAACAGCACATTTATACACATTAGATTTTCTCTATCAAGATCCTTTATTCCTAACATAAGGAAGCAACTTCCAAAGGGGCAGCAATGATGAAGGGTTGTGACCCTACATAAGGTGGTAATTGTGAAAGGGAGTGACCAAAGGGCAGATATGGTGAACAGATGTGACTCTTCCTCATATTCAAAGATATAAAGAGAAGGTTTGGTTTGAGGAGGGCATCCAAGGGATATAAAGTTGGGGAATAATATATTATCCTCAAAGGCCACAATGGAAAGTGGTGACTCAATTCTTATGAAACTTGGAGACCCTTTCACTAATAATGTATAAAGGAGAAATCATTCCAAGATTCAAGGATCATTTATCTATCATGATTCATCAATACATCAAATCAGCACTTACTCAATCATTACTCCTCAATCTCTAAATTCCACATTCATTCTATCATTCACCAAACATCAATTGGGAATCAAGCAAACAGACCTGCAACCGATTCTTCAATCAGTCTATATTAATCATTCAATCATCGGCAGAGAAGAAAGGAAATTGAATCATTTGAAAAACATCAATATACTTGCAATCGCACATCATATACTGTAGTATGGTTTTCCATTCGTAATAAAATAACTTTGTACATCTGCTTGCTTGTTGAATTGCTGAGAGATAATTTGATCAGCATCTGCACACTTTCTGAATTACTGTATATAATTATCTGATTGTTTATTTGTATATAACCTAATAGACTTATATTGCCTAACTGTTGTTCAGCCATGGCAAAGAGATGGAAGGAATTACAAGTAGGGGAACAGTGTTGGGGCCACCCTCTAAGCACGCCACCTCATGATATACAATCGGGGAGTCCCATGAGGCAAAAGGGAGACAAAGGGAAGACTGCCTTTGGGCAAATGAAGAATGGACTTTCTAGGCATCCTATTTTGAGGGACCCACCATTCTCTCTATCTTGGCTAGCAAAATGCATTAAGAATGTTCAATCATAGGGAGGAGGATAGAAGTGGAAAGGTTGAGGAAAACGATGATGGGACACCACACTAGACCTCATATGTATAGCAAGGCCCACATGAGGCCGAGAGGGATGGTATATCCGCTCTTGAGCCTAGGGAAGGGGGTCTCCCAAGCACCTCATCAAATCACCCTATCTTATTAATCCGATATGTGGTTATTTCTACCTCAAGAATCTTTAATATGAAGTATGATTATAATGTTTGTTAACTTGCTTGCAATATCTCAATCAAAACAAAAAGGCACCCCTAAAACCCTACTTGTTTTTTTATAGAAATTATAATCTACGGCAAAAATTTGGGTTCTCCTAATTTCGGGACATTAAAGAGTGTAAGAGCTAGGTGTGCTCATATTTGTGAGGACACATCGTGAGACTAATGAAAAGCACAAGTGAGAGAGGTAATGCGGCTATAAAGTGACCTTTATAGGCTCACACGTACAAGCATGAAGGTGTAGGGACACTTGTTAAGTTATGGCAAGTCTAGATATTGATCTATATAAATAGATTCAATAGACAAAGATATAGGTTGAGATGGAATTGAATATTAAGAAAAATGGTAAGGAAGAAAATTAGCCTAAATCAATTAACTAAGTAGGTATTAATTAATTGATTTAGTTGGAGGATTTGAGAGATAAGATTAGACTTAATTAAATAAATGTAGATTTAGTTAAATAAAGATTAGAGATAAGGGTGAAGGTTAAACTCAATTAAATAAATGTTAATTTATTTAATAAAGGGTGAAGGGTAAAATATGATAATTAATTGTATAAATAATATTATTTATTTAATTAATGGTTAAAATGGGGTAATATGAAGTGTGGTCTACAATAGCAACATTAAATTCAACTCACAAAGATACTTGATATAATTGCAATAATATCCTTAATATGATTGCAATAAGCATGTAAAGCTATAGCGATTTTTCTTTCTTTTTCCAAACCTTCTTTTTAGACAAATCTTTCTTTGCTTGATTTGTAGGAAAGATTGTTCTACATTTGTGGGCTGCATGTCCAAAATTGTTACACTTTGAACATAGAATATCAAAATTAACCAATGGAGCGAAAGGATTTTGAGTTCTGAAATTTCGAGTGTTCTTCTCTTTGCTTCTGCAGTTTAGAGCTTTATGACCAAATTTGTTACAAGAGTAGCAATATCCATTAAATAGACAAGAAAAATGCTGTCTATAATATGGCCTTTTCCATTCATTCATATTTTGTTTTGGTATTCTACATTCTAGTGCTTTGTGACCAAAACAATTGCAAGAGTAGCAATATCCATGAAAGTTATGACGAGGTTTATGAACATCATTTTCTTCATTCTTCTTGTAGTTCCTTTCTTTAAGCTTGTCTTCTTTTGATGGTTCATTTATGGCTGTCTTGCTTCCTTCTTTTATGAAGCCTTTGAATGCATTGTTAATGTTTGAGTTTCCTTCATAACCAACCCCTGTTTTGCCGGAAGAAGGCTTTTGACTATCAATAATATAATTTAGGATTTCCGAACTCTTTTCAAATTTGAGACTATTGATGGTGCATTCTTTCAACTCCCTTTCTAATTTTTCAATTTCTAGTTTTAAATCAGTTTCAGCTTGTTTAGCTTCTTCTAATTGGATCTTTAGATCTTCAATTGTTTGTCTTGATTTCTTTGTTGTTTCTAAATTCTCCATAGCTTCTTCTTTGAGTTTCACTAATTTTCTTTTCAGTCTTTCATTTTGTTTGTATGCATAATGAAGTTCTTCTTTGAGATCAACATTCTCTTCCTCATTACATGATTCGTCTTCCTCTTCTTCATAACTATCACTTGTGTCTGCTTCAGCCATAAATAGAATTTCATCCTCCTCATCACTTGGGCATTCCTCGCTGCTTTCATCTGAAGAGCTGTCCTTTTTGGAATAAAAACTCTTTTTATTTTTGTTTTGATATTTTTTCTTTTTATTAAACTTATTGTTATTCTTCCATTTTTCTTTTGTGTGTGCTTGCTTTTCATCTTCACTTGAGTCATCATCAGTTTGAGGACATTTTGAGGCATAGTGTCCTACCTTTCCACAATTAAAGCATTTGGAAGGGAATTTCCCCTTATATTTTCCACTTCCCTTTTTTAATTTTCTCAAGAAATGAGCTTCAGCTTCATCAGTTTCACTGCTTGAACTATCACTTGAGATTTGTTTCTTGCTCTTACTATTTTTAGAAACTTTAAAGGATATTTCCTTCTTAGGTTCCTTGCATCCAATCCTCATTTCATAAGCGGTAAGAATCCCATGTAACTCACCTTTTGCAAGTTTATCCAGATCTTTCCTCTCTTCTATTGCTGACACTTTAGAATCAAATCTAATGGGTAGTGATCTCAAGATCTTTTCAACCACAAACTGTTCTTCTACATCTTCACCAAGGGCTTTTATTGAATTGACTACTTCATCAACACGAGAGAGAAATGAAGCTATGTCTTCATCTTCCTTCATTTTCAGTCTTTCGAATGTGCTACGGTGAGTTTGAAGTTTGGCCTTTTTTCATTGTCGGTCCCTTCATATATATTTTTCAACTTGTCCCATATCTCCTTTGCAGATTTACAATGCATAACTTTTGTGAACTCCAAGTTGGCTAGATTACATAAAATAGCATGTTTTGCTTTGGCATTATTTTCACTTCTCTTCTTTCCGGCTGCATCTATTGGTGGGGTCACTGGTGGTGTATAACCATCTAGTACTAATTGCCAAACATCGAATCCAATAGCATTTAAATATACTTCCATTTTTATACTCCAAAATGCATAGTTTGTCCCATCAAAAGTTGGTGTCTTGTTTTGAAAACTTTCAGCCATTTGTGCTCTTTAGATCTACCTTCAAGCGGTTAGGCTATATAGAAGGAACCCGCTCTGATACCAATTGAAGAGCACACGATTATACTGAGAGGGGGGGGTGAATCAGTATAATAATGATTTTTCAATTTAAAGACTTTTATTCAAAAATAATTTCAAATACTCAAATAAACAATTATGCACATGAACACAATATTTACGTGGAAACCCAATATGGGAGAAAACCACAAAATAATTTGTTTTTATATAAACTTGTTCTTTTACAATGTTTTGTAGGCTCCATATACTAGAGGCTCCAACCCCTATGTTTATGAGCACCGACTCACTATGAGCACCGACTACTGGAAGCACCGACTCCCCCTGTCTGGATTCTGAGCACCAACTCACTGTATATAAATTTTTCTTCCACCTTGGCAATGTTGCTATCTTCAACTAATGATGGACATTTTAATTTCAGCACATACTTCTTCTTTCAAAGTCACCCTTTACAAAATATTTATTTGTATAATCTTTCTTTATTGACACCACATTGTATATTCATATAAATCAGATTTTATTCTGATTCTATATATATATTTTTATTTGTTCTTCATTCTCTCCAATACATACAAACTGCCTCTCAAATCTCCTTTTATCCTTTCCTTCTGCTGACTTGCCTTTTTTTTTCAAAATGATAGTCTTAATATATTTATACATTCACACCTTTAAAGAAACGATGTCTCTTTTAAAACTTGTGACTTTTCATATGATTATCTTGAATTAAATTAATCTTTTTTAATCAAAATATTATCTTTTTCGATAATACTTTATCGCATGAAACTTTTAAAAACTTCGATAGCCCTTTTTTTTAATAGAGCTTCGATAGCAAACTTTTATTTGATAATAATATTAACCTTTGATATATATAATATCTTCATGATATATATTATACCTCTGTATACGATATAATATCAACCTTCGATAATGAAATATACTGTCTTCAAAGTATTCAACAGTATATACCCGTGTTCTTCAATCGCTGTTCTAGCCATCGACGGTTTATATATATATGCTTTTATCGCTGTTACTATATATATCGCTGTTGCCATTCTTATTCTGAAAAAAATGTTCATATACCATCGCTGTTTTTCAATGTTGTATATGCTCAACGCTATATATCGATTAATATCTTCATGCTGTATATAGTATTCACTACTGTCTTCATAAAACCGTTCTCTGTTTTGCCATGTATATCTGAAGATTGCCGTATATCTGTGTATCTCTGTCTTCATTCTTCATTGCTAACATATGCTGTATCTTTTAATCGAAACCCTTCCTATATGTCTAACTTTAATAAACTTTTAATTTAATTTAATTACTTTTTATGTAGACACCGATACCAAGAGTTTTATCATGCTATGCCTCCATTTATCAAAGGAAATAAACCATGTTGAATGCCAGAATGCTCTTTCATAGATATTGAAGTTTCAATTGCTGTGATAGGATAATCAGTTTATCTTCACTTCTCATTGCAAACTTGTTGCCAAATATCAAACTTCAGACTTGCGTACATAAATCAAGATGGCTGTCATAATATCCATCGGGCTACACATCACAGGTTAATTTAGTCGCTGTTCAAATTGCTCTGTAAGTTCGTTGTCCATGTTATTAGTTGATATAGGAAGTTGGTGTCTTTGCCTTAGTAAGCTGCCATATATTAGTTATTGAAGTCAACAATATAATAGGTCTCTTTTAGTGTAATCTCCTCCATATCTCTGTAGACATACCTATTAATGAACTCAACTGTAGTGTAATAACTTTGCCCAGTATTGAAGTTGACCCAAATCATTTGTTTGACTTTAGCGCACTCTTGTTATAATTTCTTCTTAAAATCGACAAAGCTTCTTGTGAAGTTGGTAATATTTCTTTGTCATTATTTAAGCCTCTTAATAAGTTGCTACCTTATAAAACATTTTTCTTTACTGTTATGAAGTCACTGTTCTCTGTCATCTTACTTTTGAACTTCTCATATAAGTCACTTGCCTTATTTTCTTGATAACACCATCTCTTTCTATCAATGTTTCCATTTGGACTGAAGACCTTATATGTAGATTTACTAGCTTGGACCTTTGAAGAATCTTAAGCATCAATCCTTCTAATTTATGTTTTTCATCAATCTTATACATAATCTTGATGACCTTGTGTATCACATACTTGAATCTTTTCTTTGACATCAATGACAACTTCATCTTCATACCTTCGACATCAATGACAATATCTCCAACAGTTATGAGACGACTTGTGAAGGTGCAAACAAAATTAAGCCAAATGGTTATTTCTAACCAGTGGGGTATATGGAAGGCTTCGAATTCAGAAAGAGCCCAAAAGGTCAAGCCTTTGGTCTTGGATGACAGTTGGTGGGCTCATGTACAATTTGTATTGGATTTTACGCAGCCTATTATGACTATGCTCCGCTTTGCCGATACAGATACACCTTGCTTGGGCGATTGGTATGATGGCATGGACACCATGGTTGAGAAGGTAAAACTTTCCATACAACAGCATGAGAATGACCCCACAGAATGTGAAGCCTTATGCAATAAGGTGGAAAAAATCATTCATCATCCTTGGGAGAAGATGACTACCCCATTGCACCTCCTCGCATATGCTTTATCTCCGAGGTACTATAGTGAGAAAGTACTTGCTATGCCAGATAGAATTGCACCATATGCGGATGAAGAAGATACCATTGGGTGCTACAAAGCTTTTGCAAGACTCTTCTCAGATGAGGAAATGCATGACAAAGTGAGGCTAGAATTTGGCTTGTTTGCTTCGGGTGCAAAAAACTCTCCATTTGCAATAAAGGACCAATATAAATTGGGAGCTATCACTTGGTGGTACATGTATGGTCAACCATACAAGCAACTACAACCTCTTGCAATCAAGATCTTGTCACAAGTTTGTTTTTTTTTGTTTTTTGTTTACCACTTGTATTCTACACTTTAGTGTTTAACATTCTTTAAATTGTTTTTCATTTGTATGTTTAATTTTGTGAACACAATCCAGGTTGCAAGTTCTTATGTTGCTGAACGGAATTGGAGTACATACTCCTATATCCATTTAGTGAAGCGCAACCAATTGGACTCAAAGAAAACTGAGGACTTGGTCTATATTCATACCAACTTGCATCTTTTGTCACCTTACCAAAATGAATACAAGGGTCAACCAAGCTTTGGGATGTAACCCCTGAGTGTGCAAACTTGGATGCAATGCTTCATGATCTCATTACAACCACAGATGATGGTGATGATACCATAACACATCGTGCATCTAGCACAAGTGGAACCGTTCTTGGTTCAAATGATCTTGAACTTGCAACAGTTGGAGATGATGAGAAAGTGGATTTTTTTGAGAATCCTTATGATTCTCAATCTGATTAGTGCATCTTGTGTCTTGACTCTTGAATCCTTGATAGTTGATTGATAAACATTGAAGTTTGAACGATACTAGCAAGTTTCAATTTGAATATTTGTGTCTATGAAATTTTAAGTTGAAGTTGTTGAACTAATATGAAATATCTTGAATCTTGATAAATGCTGATTGGTGAAGTATCATTATTCTAATTTTGAAATTCATACTATCAAATGATTTAGTTTTGTATAATTCTTGTACTTCTTTGCATATTGATATATCATATATTATATATATATACACACGTATCCAAACGCATCCGCAACCCCTAAAAAAATATTTCGCGCATCCCGCACCTGCATCCCGCATCCGCATCCGAATAGGCACCTGAATCGGTAACTTAGGATTTTTGGGAAGGTTACAGCTTGGCTACACCATTTGGTGTAATTTTAATAAGATGATTTCTTATAAATTCAAGTCATCATGCACTCGAAAATGTGTTGTTGAAAATCAAGAGCGAAGTGTGAGCAGAGCAGAGTCTTCTGAGAAGGATCACAATCACAAGGAGTGAAAGAGAGAGAAAGATTCGACAGCCAAGCAGAGGAAAGAGTGAACAGGTATGATCTGAATCGACAAATACAGTGTCAAAATAAGATCATTTTTTTTCTTATGTGACGCATATTTAAATCCCTTAATTAGGGTGAACCCTAACAGGTTATATTGTATAAATCCCTTCACCGGGTGACATCTTTGCTGATGATTTAAGTCCTCTGATAAGGCGACTCCTCACAAGGTCAAAATCTTAACCAATCTTCTATTAAATCCCTTAACCGGGTAGCACTCTGACCAGTGCTTTGTAAGCCTTTAATAGGGCAGCTTTATTACTGCAGTAGTGGAGTTTTGTGGGTTCTGTCCCACCATGGCTTTTTCCTTCTAACCAAGGGTTTCCACGTATACATCTTGTGTCGACCTATGCATTTGATTTCTATTTATGATTGTCAAAGTATTCTTTTGTTTTCAGTATTAACAAGGATATTAATTTAAAGAAAAGAATACAAGAAATTGAATGTACTGATTCACCCCCCCTCTCAATAATCAGTTAGGATTAACAATTGGTATTAGAGCCTGGTTCTAAGGAATAGAAAGCTTAACCGCTTGTGAAAAGATCATGGAGGGTTATAGGTTACAGAAGCAACCTGAAGAAGCCAATGAAATGATTAACTCTCTTGAAAACAAACTGAGAAGATCTCTTACCAAGAGAAAAGAGTTGGCTCTACAACTGAGTGAAAGTCAGGAATCAATTGAAGAACTCTTTGGACAGAGTGGTTCTGATGAAGCTGAAGAAGCGGTCACTGATCTCATGGAGAAGAATTTGAATCTAACTGATCAAATCTCCAATTTGAAAAGAGAACGGGAAGGTCATTGAGGATGAGAAGAATAGTGTCATAGAAGCACAGCTAACTATTGAGAGAGCAAGAAACTTGGTTGAAGATAAATTAAGAGAGAGTGATGCTCTCATACTGCAACTGCATGCAGACATGCAGAACATAAATCGGGAGAATGAAATCATGCATGAACACTTGCATGATACAAATGAGGCATGCAAAGAAATGGTTGCTGAAGTTGAAAAACCGGAAGAACAGCTCAAAACTCTTGAGGAGAGGAATGAGAAACTCAGAAGGTATAATGAAAGTTCTGAGAAGTTTCATGAGCAACTGAAAGTTCAAAGAAAGCACAAGGAAACAATGAAACCAGTGAATCCTCTAGAGTCAAGCAAAGCAAGAAGGAAAAGAAGAAACCGATAGGAGACAAAGCGAAAAAGGTCAACCAGGTCATAAATCAAATAACTGCAGCAATGCAACAGTGAAACCGTTCACCACTAACAGTTACTGCAGCAATTGTTATAAGTATGGTCACGAGACCTTTGAATGCAAGTCATGTTCTAACAGTGTGTCCAGTGGAAGCGGGGGAAGCTTTAAAAGATATAGCTATGGATGCAATAAATTCGGGCACAAGGTTGACGAAAGCAAGTCTAAAAGCATTGCATTCAAATCTCCACCGAGACGGGTATTCCATAATAGGAATGTTAACTGGGGCACATCTAACTGTACTACCTGTGGACCATCAAGGCATGGGAATGTTGAATGTCACTCACGCATGGACAAAGAAGAAGGGTTAATCCATGGAGAGGAACCGGTATGGCTTGTTACAACTGTAACAAGATTGGGCACCTAGCTAAAGACTGCAAGAACTGGTCAATGAACAAAGGAAAAGGCCCAGCTAAACAAGTCAAGAAGCATGTGTCCCCCAATCAAAATGGAAACACCAGTAAACCGACCAACAGGGAAGTTACAAAGACTTGGTCCAAAAAGGGGAGAAAGAATTTCGAAGAAGAGAAATTAGAGGTAAGGTCATCATCCACCGATGGTGATATCTCTTCAGCAAATTAAGTCAAAGGGCTTAAGGGGAATAGGTAGCAAAGCTACTGTCCCCGAAGTAGCTGGTGATATATGTTCTCACTCAATCAATGATAGTTACCAGGAAGGATTCACTGTTCTAACACCTGAACCGGTAAAATGGGGAAGTTGACATATCACGATCGAAGTCTCAACCGAAGTTTGTATTGTAAACAGGTACAGAGTCGGTGAACCGGTTGATAAAGGTAAGGTTAGGTAAGGGTAATTAATACAGTGACCGTTAACAAAAGTTACCGTTTGTTAATTACCGTTACAACCTAAGTGTATAAAAGGGAAAGCAGACTACTCATCTCACTTTACTTTGTGTATTGTGATTGTTGATTTAAAAGCTTGAGTAATCTTTCTTGCTGTGATTTGCGATCTTTGCTTTGCGAATTCCGTGAATCTTGTCAAGAACTTTTTGTGTTTTCAGTGAAGCGAAATGGCATCATCTTCTGTTGAGAGCCTCATCAACGTCAATCAACTTGACAAACTAGTGTATGATATAATGGCGGTGCAGAATAGAGCGAATGATATGGTTAGTGCCCTATCATCCATTCCCGATGGAGTCTTGTTGACAAAGGATGTAACCGCTTTCATCCACAGCAAATAGGAGGAATTTGGTGAAACGTTCATTCAGAGTGAATACATTGCGCTCTATGAAGATGGAAAGCTTTAGGCGAAATACGCGAAGTTGAAAGAAGCTCGATTGATGAACGGGGTCAAATATTCAACTGTGTTTCGACCCGACTAGATTCGGTTAGTGCTTAGCAGAGTACACGATCCACAAATGTGGCTTGCTAAAGGTGTTGTTACTCCGATAACCAAGGAAGATTTGCATAGAGTAATTGGATTCAACGCCACAGGGGAAGCTCTTACCCTAAGGACAAAGGCAAACGCCGAAGTCACTCGGTTCACCAAGTTGAAGTCCGACAGTCCTATGATGACTGTGACCAACATTGCAGACAACTGTGTCCGGTTTGCTGCTACTGTCATCGGTTACAAAGTTTACCAGTCGAGCAACCTCAATAGCATACCAAGCGGTGCGATACATGCAGCGCACAGGATCATGCACGATAATGCTCAGTATGACATTCGCACTATGTTGAGTAACCAGATTTTTGAGAACCTGAAAAAGCTCGGTATGGTGAAGAAGTTTATGAAGTATGGGACTTCGTTCGTATGTCTCTTTTTCTACTATCAAAATTTCTTTCCAGGTATAGGTAAGGTTACCTAGTTAGTAGATGAACCGGTAATGGTTCAAATAGGTGAGATAGTTAACAGTTTGGGAAACCGGTTTAACGAAGTAATGACTGATTACTTTGACGCTTATCAACTAAGAATGCATCAAAGGGAAAGAATTCCTTCCACTATTCTAGAAGAGTACAAGGATGAAATATGCTTCCTGGTGAGCACTGATCACTGCATCATCCAGGTTGTTGAGCCTAGAACCGAGTATGTACTGAAACTTGGTTATGAGATCACAACCAAGACTGCCAAAGCTTACGCCAATGCACTTCAAGAAAGCAACTTGGACATTTCAGCCAACCGGTTTGGCACTTACGAAGAGATTAGTGCAAGTTTGAAGAAGAATGCACCTTCTAAGGCACCAAAGAAGGCATATGTCAAACAGTCTCCTACTCTGAGGAAAAGGAAGCCAACTGTGCAAGAACTAAAAGTTCAAAAGAAGAAGGCACAGCCAGTGACAACCGAACTGTCACAAGACGAGGACTCTGAGGAAACAGAAACAGAAGAAACCACCACATATCTCAGAAAGAGAAAGATCGAGAAACTAGTAAAGGAGGATGTACCAAAAGGAAGGAAACCAACCATAGATGAAATGGTTGAAGGAGTAAAGCAAATAGGTTGAATGGGTGCTCTTGGAAGAAGATATGAGCTTGCAAATGATGAAGATGGGAGAAAATTGGAAGAGGTTGTAGTATATTGTCTTCACAAGTTTAAATTAACTCCCACTAAGATTCATAGCACAATATCTGAAGAGCTACATGAGATCATTGAAGGAAGATGGAAATCTTCTATAGCTAAGGAAAGAGAGCTAAGGATAAGGGCACTGTTGGAAGTGCAAAATCATTTGAGCCTGCCAGAGGCAACCAATGAAGTTGATATGTACAAACACAGCTTTAACATCGGGAAGAGGATTGGTCAAGAATTGATAAGAGAAGTTGATGTAGTTCATGATGAAGGGGTCGACATCTGGTCAACTGTTCTTAAACAGCAACATCAAGCTGAAGCTGAATGTCAAAAGACCTCAATGCAACCAGAAAAGAACACTGGCAGAGGAAAGGGCTTTCTGGGAGTTGAGACACCGGTCCAAGCTAAGCTTGAAACTGAACCGGTCATCGTAGACATCACCGAAGACACTGGTGGCGATCTAACTCCACCAACTATCCTTGCATCTCCAGATAAAGATAAAGCTCAAACCCTAACTGTAGATGATATAGTTGATGAAATTTTGGACTTTGGAAAAGTGTCCAATGCTGCAAAGTGGTTCAGTTCCTTAGGCACTGATGATAAAGAGAAAATTGAAATTTCTCTGTTAGAGAGCTTTCTAGATTTCAATTGGGGTCCTAAGGACTACAAGCCCCTCTTCCCTATTGAACTGAACAAAAGGGAAGTTTTAGAAAAGGTTAAACCAGATCTTCATGAAGACGCAGTCAAGATTCTGTTAGAAGCAGAGTCACTTAATATGGATATAAGAAACAGGGTGGCCAAAATAATAAATGGTCAAGATAAAGAAGTGTATGAAGACACAGTCCAACTTTGGAAGAATTATAACTTCAACACTCTTCAAAAGGGACGAGAAAATTACGTCAGAAAAGGTTTCTTTGGAAACACCTAAGTCAACAGGTCCTCAAGACATCTCTCAAGATGAACAAGCAAAGGAGTTGGTACCACCGGAACAGTTCACAACTAGTGAACAAGCCACAACAGGTGATCAGGGTACAACCGGTGAGAAGGATAATACCGATGAAAAGTTCAAAACCAGTGAACAAGTTAACATCGGTGAAGAGATTCCAACAGGAGTACAAGATACATCACTAAGACCAGCAGAACAAGAAATGGGGGAGTCATCGGCTAAGGTGACTAAAGAAAAAGAAACTGAGAAAGTTGAAACGATCATGAGTGATCAACAGGTTGAAGAGGAACAACAACAAGAAGAGCAACCACCAAAAGAAGAGGACCATCCAGAAGAGGTACAACAACAAGAAAAGCCTCAACAAGTGGAAATCAAGGAAGAGGAGAAGCCTCAACAAAGGACATAAGGCGAAAGCAACCAGTAGATGTACCAAGCGCATCTTCCTCAAAGAGAAAGCTATCTTTTGCGGTAGACCCTGAATCTAAAAGAGGAAAAGTTAGCACATCTCCAATAAGTGATACTATGGTTGACATAAGCAAAATGTCAACTACACAGTTGAAGCAGCTCAATAAGATAAAAACAGGACATGGTTCTCACAAGCGTCAAAAATATTTTATACAATTTTGCACCTGACGCTGACATAGATGAAGAGGAACCCATAATTGATCAATTAGAAATACTGGCACAAGCGATTGGTGAAGGTATTGTTGATCCAGAAACAGTTGCCATTGATCATAATGAAAAGAAAAGAATAACTATTCTTCATGGTAAGGTTGAAGAACTTAAAGCCACTATGGCTACCAGCACCAGTAAGCTAAAGCAACAAGCACAAGAAGCAGGGAGGTTAATTACAAGAGCTTGAAACTTTGAATATTTTGTAAAAGACATAACAGAGAGAACCAAAAGGACAACAGAAGAGCTTAAGGAGATAAAATCAAAGTTCAATGCTAAGACCTCTTCTGCGACCGAGTACAGTCATTAGCTAACAAGTTTAGCTCTCACATCGAAAGAGGCATCAGATGAACACACTAAAAGAATCCAAGATCTCATTGGATTTCAGCTATTCATCGCGCCTACTTTTGATATGCTGAAGAAAACAACAAATGATGTTGAAAGACTTCTCAATGACCTGACAACAAGACAATTAAGGATATGGAGAACCTAATTGTCTCTCTACAAGCTATGAAGTATACCTTAGATCAAGTAACAAGTACTTGGAAACCTTTCCTAGTCTCTGCCAGGAAGATCTATAAGGATATCTTCAACAAGCTCCAATTATAAGGAATGTACACCCTTTGTCCCTTGGAAGCAAAAGGGGGAAGATAACTTTCAGACGAAGATTGGTAGAGAAATGTGAGAAGTTACCAGATGAGACTAATCAGATGATAGCTAGAGTTTAGACCGGTACAACAGGACACAGGTAGAGCAAGTCTACAAGGGAAGTATGATACTCTAAAGGGAGTGTATGTGTTGATGTGTTTTGCCACCAATGTCAAAGGGGAAGATTGTTGACATAAAGCTTAGTTGTCATCATTGGCAAACATCAAACACACTGGTACTCATGATAGTACAACGGTGGTGAACTGGTAGAATGACTAAGTGAACAGTGTACCTTAACTGGTCACGTTTATACCGGTCTGGTCTTGTCCAACCGGTCTCGGCAGACACCACAGGATGCTGATGACTAACAGCTTGCACATCGGTTTGTACTCCATTACAAACTTACCGGTTTATGCTTTATAATCCGATCCGGATTATGTGGAGCGTTTTTCAAACAAACTAGAGTTAGCTTTTTCAGATGAACTAGAGTTAGCTTTATTTTTTGCGAGCATTTCGAGGTAAACTAAAGATCTGTTTGCAAACTTTTTGATCAAGAGTTCTGCATGCGAGATTTTTCGGAGAGTTACAGCTTAGCTGCACCATTTGGTGTAATTTTAATAAGATAATTTCTTATAAATTCAGGTCATCATGCACTTGAAGATGTGTTGTTGAAAATCAAGAGCGAAGAGTAAGCAAAGCAGAAGAGCAATCTTCTGAGAAGGATCACGGTCACAAGAAGTGAAAGAGAGAAAGATTCAACAGCCAAGCAGACGAAACATTGAACAGGTATGATCTGAATTGACAAATACAATGTCAAAATAAGATCATTGCTTTTCTTATGTGAGGCATATTTAAATCCCTTAATCAAGGTGAACCCTCACAGGATCTATTGTATAAATTCCTTCACGGGGTGACATCTTTGCTGATGATTTAAGTCCTCTAATAAGGCGACTCCTCATAGGGTCAAGATCTTAACCAATCTTCTATTAAGTCCCTTAACCGGGTAGCACTCTGACCAGTGCTTTGTAAGCCTTCAACAGGGCAACTTTATTACTGTAGTAGTGGAGTTTCGTGGGTTCTATCCCACCGTGGTTTTTTCCTTCTAACTAAGGGTTTCCACATATAAATCTTGTGTTGACCTGTGCATTTGATTTTTGTTTATGATTGTCAAAGTATTCTTTTGTTTTCAGTATTAACAAGAATATTAATTTAAAGAAAAGAATACAAGAAATTGAATTTACTAATTCATTCCCCCTCTAGGTAATCGATTAGGATTAACAATGGTTTGTCTAGTTTAGTCTAGTTTAGTCTAGTTAGAACAAGGTTACGATGCAAGTCAATTCCTAGTTGCTAGTCAGGATCTTGGAATGAGTTAGAAGTTTCAATTGTCAAGTCATGATCCACACATTTAGTGAAATCTTTGGTATGATACTAAGCAAGGTTCGTAAAGACTACCAGATTTCCAACTTGGATGGAACATTTTGTCCAAGCAAACCCCTAAATTTTGCTTTCAACACGATGAAATTCCTAATGCTTGGTTGAAATGTAATCTCCCCTTTGGGGAAAACTTTGGCAAACATAGAAATTGGATTGAGTATTGAGCAAAACTCCGAACAAGCATAGAATTCAAATTCAACTTAAGGCAATTTGTGCAAACAAATTATGGGATTTTATCTAAATGTTGACAGACGTGAAGAAAACAAGATGAAAATCTGATTGTTTCTAACACTTCATGAAACTTTTGAAGTTGATCTTAATGTGAAAGCCGAACCAAGATCAAAATTCCGACATCTTTCTGGACTAATTTCCAAGCACGTGATGGAATTTGCCCATCAACATGAGGTAAAATTCGAGCGGATGAAGGGTATTCAACATGATTTCGGAATGGGCAAAACACTTACAAGTTCGATTTAAGCTGAATTTCCCAAACAAAAGGAGAAATTGACCAGCCTAGTGATGAGAATTCTTAAGGGAAGGATGAGACTTGGGCATTGTCAATAAAGTTTCCAAGCATCAATTAAGGAGCTCAAGCTGATCACGATGTGTTTGTCCAAGAAAATTGCCAAAACTTTCCGTCCGTATTGTAGCATGAGAATCCTGATTTAGATTTGAAAGTATAAAGAGAAAACAAGGTGCAAGATCTGAACTTTGCACAGACAAATTGTAAACACAAAAAAATTTTGAAATGGCCTCAATGAGAAGATCCCAAGATAGGTCAGAAATCAGACCTCCCTTTGGAACAAGAGCCCAAGTAGGTCAGAAATATGACCTCCCTAGGGAAATTTTCCCAAAGCCCAAGAATGATGAAGTTTGACCTGCAATCAATTAAAACGCTTAGGGGAAGTCTCGGTCAGGTGGTTGTCAATCTGATCGCCATGCACTTGGGCAAACAAGCATCCAACTTTCAGCAAACATTTGTGAGAATTCAAGTCTAGGATGGGAAATCTGATTAGCATTTGAAAGGAAATCCAAAAACTTGGCAAAAATCTGGTATCATTTAAACATACAATTCCAACCCTTAGCGATTTTGGCAAACTGAATTTAATAAGAGAGCCCAACAAAGGTCAGAAATCCGACCTCCCTTGGGATGAAAGCCCAAGAAAATGATGATTTCCGCCCAGAAATTGAGATAAATTCCAAACTGCAACATGAATTCTGATTTGCAATAAGCTGAAAAATCCAAACAATTGAAGGAAACTCTGATTTGCCAAAGTTAAAATTCTAAGGAAGGAGAGGAGTTTAATTTATTTTGGGTAAAAGCATGGACTTGCAATGTCATTTATAAAATAGCCCAAGAGAGATCAAAAATCTGACCTCCCTTGGAATAGATTTCAAGTGCTCTTTGAAAATATTCGAGCCCCATTAAAGAAGAAATCTGAGATGTGAAGGGATCAGCCTGTAAGAGAGAGTAAATAAATTGAAAACCAATAGTATTTACAGCCAAGTCGCCCTCCTTAACCATCCAATGGGCATGTCTCTTGGGAACAAGGCATATAAAGAAGATTCAAGGCCTTATTCCAACCAATTAAATTATAACCAAAAGCACATTGATCGAATAAGAACAGAGGAGCAGACAGAAAGAAGTGAAAATCAGAGAAGGTGGACATTAAGTATTTGCTAGCATTCAAGCAAAATCAGCCTTACCGAAGGTAATTCAAATGGAACTTAGTGATGGTCCCAACCGGTGCTGAGAGGAGAGGGGTGAATCAACACCCACTAAAACGTAAAAACCAATCTGATATAATATAACTAAAACTGTTAAACAGAACAGATTCTATCATAGAAATAGCTATCACAAAATTAAAGCAATAGACAACACCAGATGTATCATGTGGAAACTCAAATCGGGAGAAAACCACGGTGTGAGGAAACCTCACAAATTTTGCACTCTTATGAAGTGCGCCATGTTAGGAGCCTTCCATGTTAAAGGATTACAAACGCACTGTTAGATGCGACCCGGTTAAGGGATTTAAGAAATAAGGCATGTTAAAGCGTGCCTTGTTAGAGGACTTAAAACATCTACACAGATGTCACCCGGTTAAGGGATTTAATACAAGGGACCTATTAATGTCCACCCAAAATACTGGGATTTTGCTATTGCAATTGTTAGAGAGCAATAGAGGGTTTCATCTTCTTGAAATGGCTTTACTGAGCCTGATAAGATCACTGAGCTTCTCAATTAAGAGTCATCACCAGGCACCACAAGTATGCTCTCCTTCGATTGTTGTGCTTCCTTGCACACTCTTCTTTTCTTCTTCTTTTCACCTTTTTGTAGCTTCTCTTAGCGTATAGGGTCACTCTTTTTTTGGCAGAATGAAGGCAAACAATATTCTTCACAAGCTGAAGAATAAATAGTCTTCTTCCCCTTTCCGCTTTTTGCATGCGTGACCTCCACAAAGATCTCCTTCGGATCTGTCATCCAGTTGAGTCTCAGTTCACTACGAAAACATTAGATGCATGCCATATGCTTTTTCTGTTTTATAAAGGAAAACGACAAATGTGTGTCGCATACTTTCCTTTACTTGAGATTTCTCCACGTTTTAATGCCAAAATCTTTGGCATTAAAACCTTCAATTGCGGCTTATATCGATCTTCTTTATAACACAAAGTCGTTCGGATTTTGTGCAACAAATCCTGGTCAAAGAGTCACACAAGTGTTTGTCAACTGTGACTATCCCCGATTCATCAGTGTCGATGATATCTCATTGTTCGGTTTATATCCTTAGGTAGTGTACAGGTCAAAGCCATCACTTGTCACTCCTCATTTCTCTGTCTATACCGGTTTGGTTCCTTAGCTCCGGTTATTCACTTCATCAGTCACTGTTCGGAATCCTTGATTACCGGTTGCACCTTCCTCGGTTACCGGTTACTTTGATGATCGGTTAGAACTTTATCTCACAGTACTCGGCCGCAGTACTTCTTCTCGTTCACTATGTGTCACCGGTTGCATAACCAGTCTCTCTTGTACACTGCAACTCTGTACTAACCTATTTTTGTCAATTGTTCTTGCTATTTCCTGATTGAACAATGTTTGCATCACTAGACATCAATGACAACACCTCTTTGCCATGTACCAGTGCATCCTTGCCATGTACCAGTGCATCCTTGCTGGTTGTTGCCAACACTTAGAAATTGTTGATGTCGATGGATGGGTAAGCTTAAGATTGTGAACAAGTAAAATTTCCTCATCCATGGGCAACTTCAATCTCAAGTTGAAATCATGTAATTAGGAAAGGATGTTTTATCATAATAATATCTTAATGTTGTTCACTTTCATTATTTCATTAACTTAGCACAAGTCTCTCCTCTTATTTTGCAAGGATTCATGATGGAGGAGGTACAAGTGAAGATGACAAGCAAGAAGATGGTGTGAGCGAGCATTTCATATGCATGGAGATGATTGCAATACCAAGGTCAACAATCGCAAGGCTTAGAAGAGAGCTCATTACAACATCAAGAGCAAAATCAAAACTCTATGATGTAAAGGAAAGGATTATGATGATAAATGTTGCATATCCAAATTTGTTCGAAACCTTAACGAAGGGTGATAATCGAATTGCAAATATACACATCTCATGGAATAAGGAAAGTCAGGATAAAAATCAAGTTCAAAGACAAAGTAATTGCATGCAGGATGATGGTGAACAAACAATGCAAGTGACAAAATCATGATCAAGCCCAAACAAGAGAAGATGAAGGTTGATAAGTTCAAGTCAAAAGAAGGATCAAGCCCAAGATATCAATATAAGAACAATTTCAAGAACATTGCAATGAGAAGATTTCCAAAAGGATAAGCATGCTGACGTGGTGCCCTTTCATCTCCACAAATCAAATCATCCACAAGTGGCGTGTGGAGTGCATTTAATGTATTCCTCCTCTAGATTTTCTCATTGGTCCATCCTCAAATGGATATGTATTTCAAAGCAATGTAGTTTTCTCATTGGTCAGCATTTAATGCTTGTAAGTGGTAGTTAAAGCAAACCCTAATTAGGGTTAATTTCAATGAAACCCAAGGACTCGCACCCCCCCAAAACCTCGAAGTACCTGTCCCTGAAACGTCCCCGCACTAGGTACTTGGAGTACCCGAGTACCCCCACCTCCGCCATTCTGCAACCACGCCGCCGCTGAGACGGGTACTTGAATTTCTATTTGAATTTGGATTTTCAGTGTTACTATTGAGTATGTACTATGTTACTATGTTGAATGTTCAATGATTCTAGTTCTTGTTGCAATTTTGCTATGTTCAAACATTTCAATTTCGTATGTTACACTGGAACATCATTTCATAACTAGCATTTCAATTTCTATATGTATAGTATACAACACCCCTCATCCCCCACTGTTGTCCCCCTATCGTCCCTAAATTAAGGCCCTTTGTCCCCTCGTCCCGGAAACTTGTCCCGGCATCCCGACATACCCCAGTGCCGATGTTACACAGGTTATTTTAAATAATCTAGGTCGTTGATCTTGGATCACTCTGAGCCATCCATTGTACTTGAGGCCTCTATATAAGGATTGCTCATTTCATTTGTAAAGAAGATTTTAAACAAGTTGTTGCTAAGATACTACCAAAGTAATTGCAGATTCATTGTTGATTCATGGTGAAACTTTATGTTCATACTGTTTGATACTTGTTGATTGCAAGTAACAATGCAATTTTAGACTAAACTTTGTTGCAAAGCACTTAACTTCAATTGCTTCATGTTCATTGATTTGCATGCTTTACGGTTTTGATGTGCTTAAGTGATTTGTAAATCATCCACACGTCCTTAGAAGATAGGACCGTCATTTGTGTAGTTGTCTAAGTTGTTTATTTCAAAACTCATATCCTTTCGCATTATTTTTTCAAACCATTGTAAGGATTAGTTGAAGAGCTCAAATTGCCATATCATGTCATGTAAAGTTGATGGATCCTCCACAAAAGAATAGCCTAAGTCCCCATGCAATTACCAGAAAATCACATCATAAACCTGAGTTGTGTCCAACAGAAAGTCGCAAGTACGCATTGTAAACCTTGGGGTCGCTTCACTTGATCACACAATATTTTACATTGTTTAGTATTTAGAGTTTCCTTGCTCAAGAGAGGATTGGACACCTAATATTCAATCCTACACATTGGGTGGTCACAAAACTCACATCAACAAGTACCTTAGCCATATATTGTACATGTTAAAAGTAAGCACGATTTCACATCATAATTTGGGAGCATACATTAAACAACATAGAAATTTATTAGCTGATGTAACCTTGGAGCACTATTGCAACCAACAAGTAATGTTGTACCTAATACATACAATGCATCTTAAACATATCTAAAAACCAATAGGTCAGAAAAAGTAACTTGAGAAAGATAACATCTTGAGGTTTAGTAAATGGCACAAAAGCTTGCCAACTCGCTGCTACTTGCAAGGCAAAGCCTTTGTGTGAGTCGCTTGAAAAGTTCTCGGCATGTTTGTGATGTCCCCTTATTGAAAGACAAATTTAACAAATAAACAATACTATTAAAATACAGAACTTAATAATAAATAATTAAAATATTAAAAATGTATAAATATATAATAATAATTAATAAAATTCAATTAATACATATACTCAAAAGAAATGGTGATGATAAATTGGTATATTACTTCCCTGAGTTGCCAGCTTAATGAGGGAGCCGCTATAGTGGAGGAGACAATCTCTGATGCAAGAATCTGTTTGTCTGATTCTTCAGTATTATTTTATGAATATTATGAATAAAAACAGCTATTAAGTTTGTTAACATACAATGATTATATCTCATGAACAACAGTTTAATTAGAATGAAGAGTTTATGAAAGTCCCGAAATATATTTGAAAGGTAGCAGTGTATTATTTATGTTTATAATCAACAAAGACAAGACATTGACCGACCAGCATGTCACATATATTTCAAGTAATATACATGGAGAAGAAGAAAGTATAATGTGCAGCAACTTGTATTTGATCAAGCTAAGATCGATATCCAATAGGAAGTACGATCTCTTGGCCAACAGTGGTAATCAATACTCAAGTAAGAAATGTAATTTATATTTTATTAGTCGATCAAATATCTCACTTGCAATCAGCAGTGTGTTAAAGAGAATAACTAAACAAATTGACAAGCAACGATCTAACATGAAAAGACAGCCATGGGAACGGTGGTATTCATGAATAGACATGACCTTTCATCCCAATTCCTGAGGTGTATAAGGCAAGTCTATATGATTATGAAAAGGACACCGAACCATACAGAAGGAAAAAACAATAAATAGTTAGTCGCTGTAGTAAGACAGCGATCTCTGCATCCAATTAAGGATAAATTATAAATAGCAGAGAAAATACATATTCATATTCATTCACCGAAGATTGGAAAGGAGACAGTAATCTTCGCTGTAATAAGTCAGTGACAGCAAGGATTCCTTGCATTCTATTAATATATCTGGAGTATATACTCAAGGCAACAATCAACCCATCATACTCTCAGCGCTTGTAAATAAGCAATCGGGTCCTCTTGAAATGCAGTATGTACTGAGAAAAATACAGCAATATTTTATTATTGATAGTAGTTTATACTAAAGACAGACATATATATATAGATGAATACGTTGACTGATAAATAACATATCTATGTAGTTACAGTTTCTCATGAATATCTATACAGTGAAATCATAGATATATATATATATCAGTACTTAAACAATATATATGATTCATATATACTAGTTATATTGAATTAGAAATGTATTTAGAACTATACATATATATTTTATATTAATATCAAGAATAATGAAAGTATATATTGAAATATAGACTATATATATAGATGATCTAATTGTTGAAAATGAACCAGAATAAAGCAGAATGAAAGAGAGTGCAAAACAAAACTGAGCAAAAGAAAATGGCACAATCTTTTATCCTGGGAAAACCCCTCCTCACCGAGGGAAACAACCCAGCCCACAAAATAGTATGATCTTTATTGAGATTCAATATCAAATACAATATTTTGTTCTTACTGACATCTCAGCTTGACAATCAATAAGACTTATAATGTCTTAGACTCTTACCCATAAAAATACTCAATGATCATGCACGATGATATAGAACAACTGAAACTAAAAGCAATGCATAAAAGAAAAGCCGCATATGATGTAACTCATACACCGAGCATGAGAAAGTCCGCACTGATACTGATATAGATTTCTCTTACAAAAGTACTTCACAGAGAATGAAATACGGGAGTAACCAAAACTCTATTCTTCGTGCCTGCTCTGTTGATCATGCTCAGAACCAATACACGGGACTGCCAGTGAATAATGATTCATAACAAATGAAGACTTACGATAATCATAAGGTGTGCCTAAGAAGGTGATGCTTCACCTTACTTGGCGCTCCACCAAGGAAGGTGAAGCGCCATCACCTTGGGCATTACAAATGTGGTGATGCCGAGAATACAAAACGGACATCATTAAGAGTATCAAGTGGCAATAAAGATGCTGCCGATAATAAAGCCGGCTATTCAAATGTTACGAAATAAACATGCAACCGACAATAAACAATCGGTTCATACCGACAGTAATATGTATGATGATGCCAAACATGGCCCGACAGCAATTACACCTGTCATTGGTGGTTAAGCACTTGCTTAATCACCAACGACAGTGGTACCAAATAATACATGAAGTCCATGTCACCAAAGATATGCGAACTGAAGTGATACGAGCATCAACAATATAGCTCACCAAAATATCTAACATAAACAGATGAAGGAGGTAACAGCAAAATCAATGTTGAAGTCTCTGTCGCAGCTACTTAACTTCAACACTAATATATCTTATAAGAATGATCTAACATTTATATATGTAAATTATACCTATTTATTAGTAAACGATGGAATCAGAATTATATCTGAATATTTGAGTAAATATATCTGGACAATATTGGGCATAAGGAACCAGGGAATGGGCCAGTGTATATATACATGTATGATCATGAGATCATAATTTTATGTTATTATAATATTATATATATATAAGTTAATCAGAAATCATTTATTATATTATATTACTCCTTCGACATGTTGACAGCATACAATTTATTTGCAAGTAATTTTAACAAATTTTGCATGATACTGGACTAATTTAATGAGCTCTTTGGTAGCATTTAAAAGGAACATAACAACATCCATGCTTGTGTTCTTTATTTTCATATTTTTGCCAGCTGCTAAGGTTTACATTTTAGAATCTTTATTTCTTCTTTTATTATGCCAAGTTTCAAATTTAGTTTTTAGTCTGAGATATGCACTCAAGAAGCAACACAGTAGATAGAGGAGAGAAAGTACGAGTGTGTAATTGTTGTTATCTCAAATATCGTCTTGCATAGGCCCATTGAAGATATGTTTCACTTGAGATAAAGTAGATCCCAAGATTATATGACAAAACAGTACTCTTCTTTCTTGATATAAGAAAAAAAAAAGCAGAAAGGGCATCAGATGTAGCGAAATGAGAAGTTATTATAAATCTGATCATTTGACACTATTATGTTTGAGATTTATGATTGTATGACTGCTGACACTATTATGTCTATTTAACTTCTTTTTCAATCTATAAATAAATGAAATATTACTTATGAGTTCTCCAAATTCACTTTTATGCATGATTTTTAAGATTATTTTCCAGACGTGTTCTTTTAATGTTCAGAAAATTTTGCTCAGAAAGTCAACATTTTAGGCAGGCCAAGATTTTATAGAGTCCAATTCAAATTTTAGGCCTGCCAATGCTCATCCCCAATCAGAGTTACCAGTTTTGACCAAGAAAAATGAAATTTATTTGAGATTGAAGTTGTCCTACAAGTCCAATAAAAGAGATTCGGTAATGCAAAGATTAGATATTATTCAATCAATAGAAAGGACACCCAAAGAAAGAAGCCTACATGGAAACTGGAGGAATTTATCCAAGAGTTCCTACACTGGGAAAGGCTTTTACAAGAAAGCTTCTCCAAAAGTAGGGATATGTTATACCCCATCACAGCATCATAATTTTAGTCATACTAATAAGCTGACTACTCATTACATCCATTTATAATCTTTTAGACTAATGTATATAATTTATAAACCTTCCACTGATAAACCTAATAGTCCTTACCGTCTCATAAACTCCAAATTCATTTCAAATAATTATATTACCCCAGTAGCAGTGGCAGAGTACTCTCGTGCCTCAAATCACTCCATAGTTTTCTTTTTTCCAGCTTGTTCGCATTATAGTTCTTTAATGTGAATTTTGGGAACCCATTAAAAAATTTAAAGCGCTTACAAACTCAAACCGATAATGTCTTGCAGTATCCTAATAGTTCTTTTAGAATCTAAATTTAAGTATTTTATTAAATTCTTCTTAGCAAAACCCTAAGAATATTCACAATTATTTATAATATTGATTTTGGGGAGTTGTTTGGTTGAGTCGTTGATAACTTAATTGTTTTGAGGTAATAAATATTCTATGCAAATCAACAAATAAGAGGCTAAGAATTAGAAGAACTCTGTTGCATCCATTAAACCATGGTTGCTCTCTTCTTAAAACTCATTGAAATATTTTACCTTTGACAAACTCATAACTAATTTTGACACATCTGCATAGCAATGAGAAGTACATGACAGTCTAAAACCAAATAAATGTGATCACAATGAAAAAAAAACAGCATGTCGAATTAGAAAGATAAACAAAGAAAAGAAAGGCTTGTGAAAAATTATTACGAACCTTTCTCACATTCTTTTTGCGTAAATTTACTGGTGCTTCTTCAATTTGATTGCCTGATGCAGAACCAAAAATATCTTTCTCCGTGTATTCTAAATTAGATAACATGAGACATTAACCAGTAACCTAGTTTTAATAAAAACAAGCTGAAATCTAAGAATAAAGGTGAAGATGGTCCTACATATCAAGAAGGAAACAAATTTCCCAATATTTCCATTTGCATTTCTCATTACCGATTCAAGAGAAACACTTAGATTTGTCCTGAAATTCTGAGCAGAATGATATCAAAGTAAAAAAATATTTCAGTTTCTAAGATATATAGTAAAAACTTACCAGGCACAAGTGTGTGGAGATGTTGAACTTCGGTACCCATCACTGGAGTACTCTTTTGGGGGCTCATACTAGTTAGATTTGAATTGTCTAAATCAGTTGTCTCCATTTCTCCCTGAGACAAATGTTGCAAAAAACACCATTCCATACATGTTCCTTAATATCTCATTTTGTATAATTTCTTGAAGATAAACAAATATGACAAACTGAACAGGACAAACCACAAAAATGGTATAGAGCTACTTGCCTTATCATTCTCAGAATATGTGGAAGGGTTCACTATGTCAATGCTTTTGGCATCATTGAGGCTTTCCCCATTGTCAATTCCAGCTTGCTTGTCATCTTGCTTTGTTGACTTTGAAGAACTATCAAAGCTCAATCTTCTCACCCCAGAACTCTCCTTTTTCTCTAACGGGCTTTTTACACTTAACTTTCTAGAAATGTGTGAGGGTGAAGAGGTGTTGAGTCTTCTAGAACTGTGCTGTGGTGAGGAAATGTGCAGCATTCTAGAACTTTGTGAAGGTGAGGAACTGCGTGAGGGTAAGGAAGTGTGAAGACTTCTAGAAATGTGCAAGTGCAAGGAAGCGTGCAGTCTTCTAGAAGATTGTGAAGGTGAGGAACTGTGAACTTTCGCTGCCTCTTCGTCCCTTTTTTCTAAGGAAGGTTTACATGCATCTCCAATTTTAACCCCAATCCCTCTTTTGTGCTTCTTGTGTAGCAGGAAAGCAGCAGATATTTTTGAAGGTGGAGTGGGTGATGTCAAAGGAGTAGAATTTTCCATTGGCTTTTGACAAACATTCTTACATGGAGTTCTATCAAAAACTTCCAAATGAAAATCTTTTGGGAATTGGTGCAGTTGCATGCTAGTTTTTCCTTCATCTGTAAATAAGGCTTGTGAATGAATGGTTTTACTCGATTCTGTCTGTGATTGTTGCAAAGCATATTTTGTATCGCAATCAAGAGATTTTGCATATGACTTTTCAATCTCATCAATCTCATGTCTGGCTCTTGAAATTGGTATTGAGTTTGTGTTGTCCGCACCTTGTTTAATGTAGTCCTTTAACAGTTGGCACAATGCATTTCTAGTTGAATTTCCAAAAGAGGTAAATGTTTTGGGGGGCATGTTCACTGTTTCTTCTGTTTCAGATGCACAAAGTGTCTCTGCATATTTCGACACATGAAAATAGCATTGAGGAAAAAACAGTAAATTAGACCACAAACAGAATATAAATTAGTGGGCATGTGCAGATAAAGTATTCTTGAACTGTAAAACCAACAACTTAATCAAACCTTTTTCTTGCACTGGATTTGGTTGACGACCATCAATGTCACCACTATTTGACATACTATGCTGATCATGTGCCTGTTTACAGTTTTGTGAGTTACTGTCCAACTGAACATCCTTATGGTACTGCAACTCTGCATTAACCATCTCAGAAAGACATTCTTCATGCCCTGGCTCTTTAATTAATACACCCTTATTTGTTGTCCTCTGTCCAGTTTCAATTAGCATTTCACAGGCCTGTTCTGCTTCACTCATGAAAGAGGATCTAGCGTCTTCTTCCTCTACCTCTAGTTTTTCATAATCTAATTCCATGTATTTCTCAGTATCACCAAGAAGTTTCCAATCAAAGTTCTTGGAAATTTTTCTCCTGACAAAGATATCAAAAGCATTTAGATGCGAGCTCAATGAAAGTGACATGTATTAAGTGCACAGATAGAATATATATACCTGCCTGTCCCTTGCCGGCGGACACGTCTCTTGAGAGATTGTTGACTACAAAGAGCATCTGGCGGATTCTCACCCCTCAATTTTCTTATTATTGCTGCTGCATCTGTTATTAATGATTTCAGTGTCATTCCTTAAATTTATTCTAATTAGTATTAACAATCATGCACTTTAATTAAATACTGAAGAACACTTTATCTGAGTTTTGTAGTATAAGCATAAATATTTTATTTTGAAATGATAGTGCAATCTACTTGGCTTAGTGTTCAGGAAAGTCTAAAGCACCTCTACCATACTGTATAGATAGGCTTTATTTGTTATACCAATCCAAACAAATCGTACATTATTGATGATGACAAAAGAATCCCAAAAAACTTTGAAGAACGCTTTTTAGAGAGCATCAATGTATGTCTAAAGTTACATAATTGGTCACATTTATATTTACTTGGGCATTCAATTTAGTGGCCCATTTTTCTATCACAATTCCATCTTTATAGGGGCTATGCTTTGCTATGCAATTCCAAGATGTCCCTTTAAGATATGCCTCTCTAACACAATAATTATATTCAGAATTCTTTCAGAGCCCCAGTTAAAAATAAGTTTTTTGGTGTCATATTTAAAGGCTTCAAACCATCATGTTTCAGCATGTTGTCTGTTGATAAAGGACAATTCTTCAGTGAAATTTCCAAGCAAAGTTTGTCGCCCAAAACCTTCAACCCAACAGAATCTTCAGGCTTACTTTCTATATAACATATAAAGCTAAAAAAAAGTGGTTAAGAATTTAGGAGGATGCAGGAAGATCTTATTGAAGGAGATCTTAATTAGTGAGGTTATTGATTTGATGTAAAACCAAGATAGATTAGTTAGATCAAAAATTGGAGGTGTGTAACTCTATTGCATGTTTCTTATAGATATTTTGCTGAAGTAATAGCTAGGAGGCTTAAGGAAGTTTTAACTCATATTATATCTCCCGTTCAAACAAGATCTGCTTAAGATATATTTTGGATAGAGTTTAGATAGAGTTTAGATGATAAAGGATGGATGAACCACTTGAGGAGTCATTCTTGTAGGAGTTGAGGGCAAAGGTATTCACATAAGGTGTAAAGAAAAGGTTTAAGGAATTCAACATTCAAAAGAAAGAGATGAATGGAAACAAAATAAGACCCAAGGATGTTATATTGGATTGTGTGTAACAAGGCATGGTACCATGCAAAGCAACCATGTGTCCTTCCAAAGGTTGATAAATAATAGAATGTTTTAGCGATTGTGTGGTGTTTCTTGTTTCCACTAAATGTGTGTAGAATGTGGGTATGAGTCCACAAGTTGCAAGGCCAAGCACCTCTTAACCAAGACTCTTGGTCTTGGCTTCAGCCAAAATATTTCGTAACAAAGAAGATTTTCCAATGAACTTCAAGGGATAAGACCAATATAGAGAGAGTTAGTCTAGTTATAGCCAAAGAGGTTCCTATCTTCCACAAAATGTGGCTAAAAGATGAAGCATGCATCTTCCAATGTTGCAGTCGTAGGGTAGAAGGTGTAGAAAGGAAGAAGAGGGAAAGAAGAAAAGTGAACCACAAACACAATAAACATTGGTAGAGGATAATGAAAGGAGGTTACACTAGAGGTGAAAGGTGGGACAAGGAGGAACAAAGCCTAGGTGAGGACCAACAAATCACTGAACTAGGAGGCATTTTGCTAGAATTGCCAAGCCCAAGTGTCATGTCTCCTTTCAGAAATAGTATTTAATAATAAATAATAATAAAAAAATTTTAAAAAAACTTAAATAATAATAAAATTTAATATACAGTTTAATTACAAGTTAATTAAGATGAAGAGATCCTTCCTCTGGTTATAATTTGTCTCACAATGATGAGACTTCATAATTTCTAACGGTTGCTCAATATCACTCACCATCACAACCCAGCATTCTAAAACTAAATCGTCTCTTCAATAAATAAAGAGGTCACAGTCCGTGGCTATCTTATTGCCAACAATCAACATAGCATCAGGCTATGTGGAATAAGTTTAAGCATGAAACACCTGTGCATACAATGAATATATCATTATAAAGTATAGCAATCAATAGTGATCATGCATATACAATACACAGCAAATGAGGAAGAAATGATATGTTAATCTAGAAACAATTGTATTGCAGCGATTGTATTTAAGGCAGTGATGTCTAGCAGCGGTAGTTAGTATGAAGCGACCGGAAATTTGTATGTCCAAGACAATGAACAACAATCCAATAAATATGTTAGTAGACATAACAAATAGAGACCAGATTGTAACAGCTGACTGCATTATATATCAACTATACTGAGAGTAAAACGCAGCGACTCACGTGCTTAAGTCAGAGACTATAAAAAGAGAATTAACGAGCAGTTGAAGTAAGAATGGTAACAATCAAGAGTAGCACTTTTAAAAGAGCCTAAATTAATTATTAGCAATAACATTATATAAGCGATTCAATTAGACAGTGATTGCAGTTAAAAGGGGCAATTTATATAACAAATCAATCTGTTATGAAGAGACACTGTGAAGGAGAGATACGTATCTTAAACATGCAAGGGATGCAACCCTTGAGTCTTGTAAGATATATATTGGATAACAAAATCCATTCTGAGAAAAGCATCGAAGGTTTAGAGATTAGGAAAGATATTTGACACTCTCTACAAGAAAGAGTTCAGAGGAATTATAAAGGATATCTGGTACTGATCAAAAGGATCAGAAGTTATTATTTATTTGTGATCGGAAAGGATGAGTAATTATAGAATGCATTGGGTGCTCATCTCAAGGGAAAAAATCATGATATTAAGTAACAGCAAATCGGTATCCTGTAGTTTATCTATGAATCAAATATTGATTTACAGAATAATATATTTGAATGGTATTAGGAATAAGGGGTCAATATAGGGTCCAGTACATGTGGTGTAGCATTGTCATCAGTTTATATTAGTGAAATCAGATGCATGCACACACGCACACACACATCCACTTGTAGATTGGTATCTGAGCACCCTATGACAAGTACACCCCATCCTCCTTAGGATTGAGTTTGGAGAGAAGTAAGGAAGTGGGCTTAACAATGTTAACTGAAATGTATTATGAATAATTAATTGTTTTAATCTGATTCAAATTAATAGTGATGTATAATGGGAATTGGCAGCTTCCTAGTAGGTAACATCACAGAGACTAAGTAAATGTTCCATTTTCAAGTGAAATCCAAACCGTAGTTGGGAATTTTAGGGTAAAACAAGTAAAACCCTAGTTGAGGACATTACACTGATCCAGTTGAACAAACCACCAACAATCAAGGCAATTAAACAAAAGAGTCAACCACTAAGGCAATTAAACTAAGAGTCAAGCCTAAGGCAACTAGGCACATTCACTAAATTGAGGCAGTCAATCATGAACATTTGGAAATTGATTTTCCAGTGGGCACTAACTAAAAGGCGTACAAATATAAAATGCACAAGGCCTTAGGAAAAACAACCACGCACCAAAAGGAGCTCAAGAACCTATCGGAGGATGAGCTCACGAAGAAGATACTGTGCAACAACATAGGAAGAAATGGATGATGTCAAGGAATAGCCAAAGGGACTACAAAACTTGGAGGCTTGACAATGCAAAGACACAAACTAAAAATTAGAGAATTGAGTAAGAGAAACAGCAACACCTATGTAAACCAGGAGCAAAGGTGAGAGTGACAGACCTTAAGAGCAAAAGATGATTAAAGGAACAAAATCAAACCCAAATATAAGAAGAGATGAAATCGACTATAGAAGGGGGTCGAACGAGATCAATGGAGGTAGCTTGCTACCCTCAAGATTATGGACTTAAGGAGTTTGTGGCAGAAGACATTGGTGCACAAAGCAAGCAACAAAAAAGTCACTAAATGCACAAGGGAGCATGAATATGGAAGAACATAAGGAGAAGGAAGCCATAGGAAGAAATTGCTTCTATGTTCCACAGTGTTTCGGGGATGGGGATGGGGGGACGGCAGGGGACACGTTTCCGGAACGTTTCATAGAGGGCCAAAAATAGGGGATGGCAGCATACAAATTTTCAAATATATACATATATATATATTAATTTCTCAAAATATATATATTAATTTTTTATGTTTTATGTAACTTCTAATGACAACATTTATGGTGAAATCAGTAAATGTCTTGTCTCAGAGGATAAATAAGCCTGCAACTCCAACTCTTCAATGCATGCATGAAAACATAGATTCAACTTAATGCCAGCTTAGAACCATTAGTTAATGTCAAAGCCCACTTGGAATTGTTTCTACTTTGCTCTCTAAAGAAAAATATTAACTTGTGTTGGTTTTTTCCATTTTGGCCAATAATGTGGCATTTTTGAATGATTGCTTACAGAAAAACATCTCTTAATGAGTAAAAATGTTCAGAGTCTGATAATGAATTTCAGAGTGTGATCCATATTTGAGATTCACAAATTTGGGTCCTTAGAAAATTTAACCCAAAATAAAATGTTTACAGGTTGTTAAACTTGTTCCAATGCAGTTTGTATGTGCAAATGATGAGTTGTTTTCTTTTTTTTTTAAACGCTGGAAACATTCCCTGCAGTTTGGGGACAGATAGCCATTTTGGATGGCCAAGGGATGTTTCCAATGTCCCCTGGCCATCCTGGGGACAGAGTAGGGGACATTTTCTGCCATTTCGGCCAATTTCTGCTCATCAAAGATGGGAGGGGGACATCCCCTTTGCGTCCCGCCATCCCCAAAACGCAGAGGGTTGGGGACAGGGGACACGTCCCTGTGTAACCTTGAATTGCTTCCAACAAGGTTGGCAAAGGTGCCCCTAGAAGGAAGCCCAACTAGTTAGAGATAAGCTAGGACAGATCAAAGCAAGATGAGTGCATGGAGGAAGGTGAAACAAGACAGCCACAGTGTGTTGAGAAAAGCATCAATTCGAGGCAATCACATACACAGAGTAAAAAGCATGGAAGGATGCAAGAAGAAGGGCATCAAAAGATGACATGAATGGCCTAGCAAGGAGAGCTAGACAAGAGAAAGGAGGTTCAAATCACGTCAACAAATGCACCAACCAATGAGGTAGTTCATGTTATATGTAACCATAATTTGTTGACAATTAAATAGAAGACAGCTGATTATTAATATTTCAATGTTAACTAAAAAATGTTAAAAATAATCAAAATGGTTTTACTAGTGCAACAGCACATGGAAAAATCAATACAAATCATCACATTGCTCTTCATCAAGAGCATCAATGTCATCAAGAGGACCTTGCTCTTCATCATGAGAATGAATGTCATCAACAGGTTCATTAGCACCACAAGCAATGACAGTGCCACTCCCACTAGCTGCTTTTGTTTTGTGCATTTCGTATACAGTTAGTGTGTTAGAAGTCAGTTATTCAGGTCAGTTAAGTGTTAGTTAATATCTTGTTTATAACAAATTTTTGACCTTTTTATGTTTGTTGGGCTGCCTCATCACTCAGTTACGCCAATATATACCTAAATGTACTGAAGATGAACCCACAGACCTAGGCATAGCACTGGCTGGACCAGGACTAGGAACTGTATCCAGTCAAAACCAGTCCAGGTTTGGCCAGGGTTCTTGCCAAGTTTGTAAAAGAGTTTGTAACAATAATCACGTGTCAAATGGTTTTTCACAATCAGCCTCCACTAAATGCTAGTAAGACTTAACATTAAGAACGGATACTTACTTTCTTGGCTTTCAGCAGCTGAAAAAAAGTCATAAACATCTTCCAGAGTTCTAGGATCTTTCTGTACATTTATATCTGATCCCAATGAGCTGCAACTTAAATACAAAGTAAGTGACAATTGCATATGCATATTCAATCATAAATAACATAATAGAGAATGATCTTAATTCATCTAGCTCTGAAACACAGTGCAGACAATTTCTGCCTTGTATAGAAATAAATGTGCAATGTGATTCAAAATGACCAAAATGTGCAAATCCAAATCTAGGAGAACTAAAAACTTTCCAATTGAAGAAACAATTGAGTGTTATGAGCAACATTCACCTTGAGTTAAGAGTGAAAGGCCGTCTAGAAGACACACGACCAGTGCCTTCTCTTCTTATCCGGGAGTTTGGGAAATGTTCGTTGGGATTGATATTTTCCTTAAAAAATTCAGGTTTATGAGCCATTCCTTCAATGTACTCTGGCTGTTCACTTTTAGACTCACAAAATATATCTGTATCAACATTAATTCCTAATATATTAAGTGCCGATGTGTCAGCTAAAATTGCATTTGCCTGTTCAGCATCTTTGGCAGTCGTTTTCAATGCCTGCAAACCACAAATTCCAAATGTATCTTGATATCAATGCACATAAATAAAGATAATCTTAAAAGCAATCAAACAGGCATTGGCGTCAGTATCCAAATGAACTACATATTAGTGATGTACACCATAACATGTAATTTATGCTTTAAGGTAAATCCTATATTTCATGCTATATAAAAATTCAAGCACCAAAATGAACACCACTTTTCCCAAGGTTACTGACTTGCTACTGAAAAAATTTGTTCCACACAAGTACACCATAAAAAATATATGTTCCACAGCATCGGGTAAGCAGGGACAACGAGATGAGTTTTGGGATTTGCAATTTGGAAAAGTAATGTACATACATAAATACATACATACATACATAAAAACATAGACATATCTATACACACATATACAAACATATATGTTTATGTATGCATATGTATACACATATACATACGTAAACATATAGGTATATGTATGCCTATGTATAGATATGTTTATACACATGCATCTACATGTATGTATGCATGTGTATACATGGATACATATATGCATATGTATGTGTACATATGTATGTATGTATATGTGTGTATGGGTGTGTATGCACATCTATGAGTATTACGTATATACATAATACATATATATGTATTTAATATTTACAAATATATACATGCATATATAATTGTGAATATACATGCATATATAATTGTGAATGTATTTAAATGTATAGATATGTATGTATACACATACTTACATACATATATACACATGCATACATATACATACATGTATGGGTGTAATATATTTATATGGATGCTTAAGTGTTTACAAGTTTAACTTTGTGAGCTATAAAACTAGGCTGTTAGGAGACTAGTACCCATACCGGTACATTTATTTTTGAAAATAGGAAATGAGGGTACTTGGAGATGACATTTTTAATATAATTTAATAATTTATAGAAAATATCATGACATTGAACTTTTGACACTGCAAATCCTTTTGCAAGTGTATGCCCAAATGCTAAATAAGCATAGAAAAACATTCAGGAGAAAAAAGGAAGCATCAAACACCCAACAGCAATACAGATCTATAGGACAAAACGAGCAAAGAGTTCACCTAGAACCAAAACATTCATCAAAAGCAAACCAAACCAACAAGTTGAATCTTTCGATGCTTCAAACCCTTTTGCTATTCTGTGTGATTATATATATGAGAATATGAATTTAGACATGTAAGAATGAATAAAGAAAATGTATTATGACAAGCAAATTCCCAACTGCCAAGGATCTAGTAGAATTCACCCCATTGTGTATACTGCAAAGTCTAGATAAAGGAATTAAAAGAGCTCCAACCAAAATATAGAAAATATGATCTTTTGAGTTTTGCATCAAACTGCAAATAGCCAAATGGCAAATACTTGCAGTCTGGTCAGCTCTTGCAGGCTCCTACCCTATGTTTGCTCATGTTCTTCTTTCCACAACATGTTGATTTCCAAGGTTACCAATGCGTTTTACTTTTAAATTTTATATTTTTTTGTTTTTATTTGTGTGGCAAACAGTGTCTTTTGTGTGGGAAATGATGGGAGTCTTCAAAAGATTGTGGCTAAAAGCCTCCTAGGACTAGAGACATCTCAGGCAATGTCTCCAGTACCAGAGACACATATTTGTCTTTGAGACATGTCCCAAGGGGTCAGAAACATGTCTCCTAGCAACACAGCTATTAAATTATATGTATAGGGAAAGGATATTTAGTAGTAATGCTCAAGGATGTTGCGGGCTATAGGGATGGATAAGAAAATAGAATATACTATATTTTGTGAATTGGTTAGAGGATCTGTTAAACAATGTTTGTAGCCATTTAGCTTCTTAACTTGTTGAATTGGAGATACCTATCTTATCTCGTTGTTGCTTGAGATTGTATTTGAGAAAACAGCTACACTGATTGTATTTCAAAAAAATTTATCTATGCTCAATGCATTATAATGGCAGGAAAATCTTTTGTATGATTTTGTAATTTCAAAACATAGAAATTAATGAATTTGAGAGATTGCTCTCGGATGTTTTTGGTCAAAGGAAACATTCTTTTAGTCTCAATTTGTTGGATTCTAGTTGGCTGGATGATACTTTATGGTGGTTGTATTCGAGTTCCACACTTTGGGTTTTAGCAAGCATTGCATTCCACAAGCTAGGTTGTTCCATTTGATAGCATTCTTTGTTTGATAAGGTTGCCCTCATTAATAATTTCTACCAAATTTGTGAGATTCTTTTGTGAAGAACATGAGGGAAGATCTGTGCTTGTATAAGTTTTTTAAAAAGCAAACTGAAAAAAAATTTCGCATAGGGAATGCCTAGACATCACTGAGTTGGTTGAGGGAAGTCTCACATGTCCTGGGTCATCCTAGGGAACGCCAAACATTCCATTGTTTTTTACGACCCCAAGGGTGTTATAGGGATTTTGAAAAAAACTGGGGACAGCTAGGGGACATCATCTACCATTTCACCATATTGAAAATGTCATGGGGGAGAACACCAATTTCTAAGCCAAGGATATGTCCCCATGTACATAGCCTAAAAAATCTAATCATACTTCCTCGATCTCAATGTGCCCCTTTGTAATGAAATTAATTGCACAAGAAGATAATATAGTAGGAAATAAACTACAAATAATTGATCTTACTTGATGATAATAAGCCATTTAAAGGCCAATCGTCCACAAGTCTCATGTAAGGATAGAATTTGCAATATGATGGTAATAAACTAATCACTACCTCCAATATATACATGATTATGCCATGAATTCCACCGACCTACCTGTATGTAAAAGTATATAAATGATCATATAACTTAACTAAGAGTTATGTTAACCACAAGGAGGCTACACATATTCCAATACAACTAATTGGTTAGGGGCATAGCATGTCCCATTCTTTAGAAATGCGTTGTCCTCAAGTAAATATAAAATGAATGTTTTTCCCCAAAATCTTCACTTTTCCACATAGCATCTTTGACACAAGAATTCTTCACTTGATAAAATATTTTGCAGTTGCCCTTCTTTATAACCTATAGTACATGTTTGAAGTCAAGTTCCAAAATTACTTTGACTTCCATGTCAAGGTCTAGTAATTCTATCTGGGTTGAAATTGTTTTTTTCCAATTGAAGGCTGGATCTATTTATGTTAAATTGGATAATTCTAATTTCTATGCTACATTGCCCATCTTCTACAAAACCTTATATGCACCATAATAGTTGAACACAAATTTGTTATCCCTCTTCTCATGTGTTTAGTGACATCTGCTTATACAGTTGTAATCACGCAAAGACCAAATCTCCTAGTGATAAATTTCTTCATTGCAATGTTGATCAACAGATTGCTTCATTCTACCATGTGTCATTGCCAACTTCTCCCTAAGGCTAGAGATTGCCTCTTGTTATTGTCGAATATGTTGAACTACTCTACCCTTTGGGTGTGCCCGCCATGAAGAAGTGATGAATGATTGATGGCACCCTTCTGGTGCCAAAAAAAGGCATTGTGGATGCAATGTGGAAAGAAGTGTTTTACCAACATCTACTACTAGAAACTATTGCACCCATCTCTCTTGTTTATGTTATGTGAAACAAAGGAAATAGCCCTCGAAGCACTTGTTAACCATCTCAATTTCTCCATCTCATTATGGATGATATGATGAAATATAGGCAAGTTGAGTGTCCAATAATGAGAATAAGTCAATCAAAAAATTATTTGTAAATATAGATCACAATCACGTATTATATTTTGGAGTCCCATGTAGTTTCTAACAAGTATCCACAAAAATGTTATTGTGCCTAGGAAATGTGGGTATGGCAATGACAAAGCACAAATATGTGCATAGTTGATGAGTTGATATGCAACAACCATGATGAGGTTTTTCCTTAAGACCTAGTCAATCCAATGATGAAATCCATGGTTACTTCCTCTCATCTCTAGTTTTGAAGGGTTAAGAGCCATAGAAGACCAAAAGTCTTGATTGTCTCCACTTTATATAGCTACCATACCATGCACTCTACCACTAACTTTTTGACATCCCATTTGTCACCATCTCTTCAAGAAGCCTACATATCGGCCTACTAAAGAAGCATGGAGCACAATCAAAACCTTAAAATTAAGGTTTAGTTCTTACATAAGTAAAACCTATACTTGTACCATAAAGATTCTCCTTTTTATGCATATTTTTCTTACACACTTGAATCTTGTTGGAGTTTCTAAATGAGAGTTTGTACATCCATGTTCTCCCATCCTTCTCACGTCTCATCCACACAATCTACTTGCAATGTGGAAATGCATACAATAGTGACTCTACGGATTTGTCCCTAACAAATAAAGCATTGTCCACAACATTTTCTTTTCCTTTCATGTATATGATCTCAAAGACATATCCCAACATTCATGACCCTTTTTTGGTTCTTCAAAATGATGATCTTTGTTCCAAGACATATTTGAGACAATCATCGTATCCTTGCCTAAAGTCTCTCAACTGTTTGGCTCTATGTAGGAAAGCCATCATTTCTTTCTCATAAATGAGCTTCAACAAACATTTCGTTTGTTTTCCTTCCATAAGAACCTTTGAGTAATATGCTTCTAATGAAAACAATGAACCAACAAACCCATCCTTGTTAAGCATCTTTTGCATTAGATGGGAATTATCTTCTATGCAAACTTTGCATGTAAACCTCTTAGTTGACTAACCCACACTGTTAGTGAAAACACATAAATAGCTCTTGTAAGTTCATCTAGGTTGTCCCCAACGTAGTAAGCAGCTAGACTCATGTTACACCCTTCCTAGTGACATTATTTTATAACTATAATAACTGATTCCTATGAAATGTGACTATGGTTGTTAAATGGATTACAATTAAATTCAGTTATATGAATTTTCTAATGAGAATAGAAATGTGAATTATGTTAATTTGGTTATGTGGATTCTAATGTATAGTTTGTTATTTAAGGAATTGAATCTTCTTTTATGGAAAATAGGAAAATGAATTGCTCATGCAAATTTATGATTAGTTTGGAAATTGAGATTATTACAATGGCATGGATATCTAATTCATCCTTGTTAGTGGATGCAGGAGGAGAATCATCCCGTGAGTGGAGAAATAGTATCATCAGCGTAGGAGCGCACGATCAAAATGGTAAAAGTTAGGAATGCAATCCGAGCTACAACCCCATTCATTGTCAGTTGCTTAGGTTTGGGGTAGAGGTATTCTAATGTCTAGTTGGTCTAGTTAGTCTCTAGGCTTAAGGTACCTTGTTGATTTGAATTGACAACCTAAGTAATCAAATATTTAATTTTTTGATGTATGTTTTTCATATCATCCTAAGTATTGTTTATTTCATGTTTTATCTTCGATGGATATATTTATATATTTATATATATATATATATATATATATATATATATAGATATATTATATATACATACATATAAATACAAATATATACATACATATAAATACAAATATATATATAATATAAGCATCTCTGATTTATATAAGTTTGAATGCCATTCTTTTATGTTGAATATTATTCCTTGGGCTCGCTCGTTTATCCAGGGGCATGTTTTCATCTCTTCTTATAATCAAGAGTTACCTTGCCAGCAATTTTGAAAGGTGGCAAGAGTAACTCTCACGGCAAGGAGTTACTCCTTGCCACCTATCTTATGGAGGGGAGCTTGGCCCTTGAAAGGATATACAATTCTTGTTTGGTTTTCGTTCTTTTTCTCTAGATGGAGGATGTTCTATTTTGAGGATTATTTTGCTCTGTGCTTATTATGACTTTTGGCTTCAATTTGTGATCAATGTGCCTAGGAATAGTTTTGTCTTGTGACTCTCTCTCTGCTCTGTGATATCTATGCATTACTTAAGCTTTGTTATGTAGCATACATACAGTTGGAGCTTGTATCTTAGAACTTTGAGAAGGCTGATGTCTTCCATCTTGCATCGAATTAATTTGCATGTACGTATTTTCTATTCTTGCTCAGTCTCTAAATATGTTTTTACCTTGCAAATAGAAAACAAACGCACTATCTATTGATATTTGTGGCCTTTTCGGAAAGATCAATGACATATATGCTGAGATGAATAATAAATAATATTATTTATTTTTCATCTTAACATACATCTCATAAATTATTATATTAAACTCTAAAGGGAAGAAATTTTGTATTCTCCTAGAAGGACGACCTCATATTGTCCACAAGGGACGACTTGAGTTAATTTTTATGTGAAATAATACTTGTCGAATATGGTCGGCCCTTACCACTGATATTGAGGATGTCTTCGCACATATATAAATGTGACTTTTGGTGTGAATTATCCAAGATATCGAAAACATAACATGTCAAGGAAAATTCGCACCTACAGCAGACCTGAATCTGATAATAATAGCAGTCATAATAATCAGTCATTTCTCATACAAATCTGAAGAAGATATGCAGCTGAAGATGGAAGAACATTAGGCTTAAGGTGAAGAGGAATTACTTGCTACAAACCGGGTATTATCTTCTCCCTTCTCTTTGATTAATTTCTGCATTCTTATAGATTGTATTTTTTTCCTTACATAAATCTGAAAATATTAACATGGTATCAGAGCCTAATCATTTTCAGATTTACGAAAACCAATCTTACCTTTTAAAATGATATGCAATCAAGCCTTCCACTCTAATAGGCGACTCATGGAAAAGAAGAAGGGACATGAAAAATAATTCATACACTCATATGCGATTGTAACTCTTCCCATCTCTGCTATTTTTTTTCATAATGCCAAAGCATGAAAGTCGAGGATCCCCTTCCTGATAATATAAAGTTGAAAAGTTGACTAACAGAAATACCTACAACATTATAGTGTCTAGTGTACAATTCCTAATGTCTCATAAACAATCAAGAAATGCCAGTACATGCTCTCATTCACCAGTTTTGCTCTGCCCTAGCATTATGAAGATGTAAGATCATACAATGTATGTGTATGTGCTGGGAGCAGGAGGTACGGGAATTAAAATTCATATATTTACAAAAGAAACTTCAATCAATTTAGAGACAGGTGCTAAAATAGAGGATCATGCATGCAAATATTGTACAACCAATAGCGACATTTAAAACAATGTTTGGATAACCTGTTCAGGCTTAAATTATGAAGTAGAAGATTCCAGAGAATATAGCTAAATCCTATACGTTATGATGCATGTTACAAAATTTTACGAAGAATAGTTCAAATTTTGGGGATATCATTCACACTGTTATACCAAATAGAGAAAGGAAGAACCATCTTTCAAATATATCATTGCACAGCTAAATCACCATTTAAACTAGAGTTTGGGTGACCTGTTAAGGCTTCAAGTATAAGGAAGAGACTATCAGAAGATCCTATTCGTTAGGAATGTTACTAAGTTTCATACAGTATAATTCAAATTTGGGGATACCATCCCACAATCAAATTAGGAAAAGATGAACATTAAAAGAATATCTTCACAATTAAAGCTTAAATCAAAAAAGTTCAATACAATTATGAGAAGAGAAGGTAAAAGAGGAATTGCAGTGATCTGGGGATCGAGTTGCCTGGCAAATACATTGGTGTGACCATCAAGTCTACTGTGAGTTGTAAATTTCCATTTAAAGACAATAATCAATAATTCCTTGAATGTGATCTGCTTAACATGCATCATGGAAACTTTCTCTCTTAAGCAATTGTCTTATTTAAAATAGCCGATTGTTTGAGTACATAATCAGGTAGATCAATCAAGAGAATAAATAATAAATCTGACATAGAGTTAGAAAGGAACTGATCAGATGAAGATGAGCAACTTTTGATACTCATTAGGGAAGAGTAAGAAATTACACTATAAAGATAGACAATAGCAACCATTAGATAGAAACTTGAAATCGCTGCTCTTGAGTCATCTCATAAAATTACTAATACAACTTGTATAAAACCATTGATACATTCATAGAGCCCTTTCTGCACCATAACTAATCAACCAGGAATACTCATTGCAAAATAATTAAAGACAGAATTAACTTAATAAAGTATAACTTGAGTAAATAAATCTATATATCGAGAAATCTGTATATCGAGAAGAGATTACACCTTAAGAAGAGAGATTATCAAATCAAGAAAGAAGGGAACTCTCACAATAATGGATGGAGAGGGAGAGACTATCAAAACAACAAATTTCAAAAGAGAGATCTCTCTAAGGTACAATGCTATAGATGTGACAAAATTGGTCACAAGGCAGCAAATTGTCCAGATCGAAACAATCATCATGCCTCTGTTGCAGAAGTAAAAGAAACAAAATCTAATCACCTTGACCTTTAGTCTTCACCTTGAGAGGGAGTTCATATATTGGCCTTCATGAACTTAAAATCATGTTACAAACTCTTTCTAATTCTTTGTTATATTTTAACATCACTTGTTGTAAATAAATCAAATATTACTATCCATTGAGAATATGATTCTTCGTTATGTTAAATCTAAGTAATAATCAAATTATTATGTGGTGAAAATATGAGTTATACTAACATATTTGAGCGTTGAGGCTCTTGATATTTGAGCGGTGAGGCTTTTGCATATTTGAGCGATGAGGCTCGTGAGCATTGAGGCTCTTACATATTTGAGCATTGAGGCTCTTGATATTTGAGCGTTGAGGCTCTTACATATTTGAGCGTTGAGGCTCTTACATATTTGAGCGCTGAGGCTCTTGCATATTTGAGTGTTGACGCTCTTGACATTTGAGCATTGAGGCTCTTGGATATTAGAGTGTTGAGGCTCTTGGATAGAATTACCAATGAAGACTATCTTTTAGAGAACTTGTGGATGGAATCTCACATGAAGAAAATCCACTAACATTATGTAAGTGATACTTAAATTGTTATTCTTTGAGATCTAATTTTTTGATTTGAGATCTATTGTTCTGCGATATATTTTTTGATTACATAGATTTGAGATCTATTGTTCTGAGATTAATTTTTTGATTACATAAATTTAAGATCTATTGTTCTGAAATCTATTTTTTGATTACATAGATTTGAGATCTATTATTGAGATAATGCTATACATAAAGTTGAGATCTATATGTGATTATTGTTACATGTGAACGATGTTTGAATAACCTTACATCTTGTAATAGATGATATTACAAAGGTTGCGACATCTTGAGAATGGTGGAAATCTGATATTATTAATCTTGAGGATGGTTAATCACATTGATTACATCAAGTATGTATACATTATGAATATATTATGTTTTCTCTGATGATTCCATATTCATTGAGATCACTTAGATTTATATTGAGGACAATAATTCATATGTCAGAATGAAATCTAATGTGATAAAGATCTTGTGATTACATTATTAGATTTATTTTGATCTTTCTTCGAGACCAAGATGAAGTGTTGATATTTGTAGCCTTTTCGGAAAGATCAATAACATATATGCTGAGATCTCAACATACATCTCATAAATTATTGTATTAAACTCTAAATGGAAGATAAGAAACATTTTGTATTGTCCTAGAGGGATGACTTCATACTGTCCTAGAGGGACGACTTGAGTTAATTTTTATGTGAAATAATACTTGCCGAATCTGGTCGGCCCTTACCATTGATATTGAGGATGTGTTCACACATATATAAATGTGACTTGTGGTGTGAATTATCCAAGATATCGAAGACATAACGTGTCAAGGAAAATTTGCACCTACAGCAGACCCGAATCTGATAATAATCAGTCATTTCTCATACACATCTGAAGAAGATATGCAGCTGAAGATGGAAGAACATTAGACTTAAGGTGAAGAGGAATTACTTGCTACAAACTGGGTATTATCTTCTCCCTTCTCTTTGATTAATTTCTGCATTCTTATAGATTGTATTTTTTCCTTACATAAATCTGAAAATATTAACAGTGTTGTCGATAGCTGCTTTTATAAGATTCAATTGGAATGATATTAATGTCGTACATAAAATGTCTATTTATTTATGTCAAACATAGCCATTCAGGTCAGCAAGAATGAATCCAAATGGTAGCAGACATTCTTGATCATTCTGGATGGATATATTTGAAAATATAACTGAATATATGTATCATGACATGATTTTTGAATAAAAAGGAGTATAGTAGTTCGATTTAGATTACTGCACTTCATGAACTTGAATATGGAAAGATTGCTATTGATCTACATTCTCATTTATTGATAATTGAATAAGCCATGCACTCTGTATGCACTAGAGACACATCAATCTCTGATCTGTTTACACAATATGAAAAGAATATTTTGCATCATCAAAGTCGTTATCATAAAGGCATCATGAATGCACGAAAAAGAGGACTGGGAAAAGTTACATGTGACATTTAATTCATGTCTCTGTTTTAATGTTATGGAAGTTTGTCAAATCTGTTTTGTTGATAATAGGTCATTAGTTCTATTCAATACTTAGAGGCTTGACAAAAACTGAAATTCTCTTACTGAAAAATAATTACCAAGTCTCTGGGGTATGTAGTAATCTTTTGTGCTAGCTCTAGGTTTATGCCCTAAGTGAATCCAACCTAATAGGGATGGGTATTTAACAAGAATGTCAGAAGCTTATATGTGAACCCAGGGACGGGTAGAACCCTTGTAAAACTGGTGTAACTTGTGAGGGTTGATGCCATCAGGATAGGATTATCCGAACCCTCGGGCCTGGAGGTCTATGAAATGAGATTGGTGGTGACATTGACTGCACAAGGTATGTGCTTGTATTTTCTTTAAAACCTTTAGCCAAGGTGGTACTAAGCTACAAATAGTACATGTCAATCACTAGAACTAGTAGTGCAACATCTAGCTAGGAAGATCACCCGTTAGGCAAGGATGTCTTAGGTTGACTGGCTACGACAATTGTGGGTTCTACACTAGGTCTCGGATGGCAAAAAAATAGATATTGTGCTCATGTGCCCTGGGAAGGGTTGGGCTACTTCCTCTGGAAGTCATGCGGGTGACAATTGGTCACGATCGAAAGATCCATGGTTGGGTGGCAAAAAACCCTAATGATACTCTTTCGCCCTAGATGTTCCAACTTTCCGAAAAGAATCAAGTGACTCAATCAGCATGATCAGCTTCAGTTCAGTTCCAGTTTATGTTTAAGCATTATTTATTTCCTGAAAATTAAATTGAATAAGTTACTTTATTTCAGTTTCATGTGAAAGTAGTTAGTAATTGCAATTTGAAATTCAACTACTTCTTGTCAAGTTCTTAGGGAATTGAAAGTTAGTTGTAATTCAGTTTTTCATTTCTCATAATTAGTGTTCAATATTTATTTTATTATGTTCATAGAGTTTGGATATTACAACTCCCAAAAAAATGTCTATTGTGCCCATGGAGATGGTAAACATAGGACAATCCAATTCATAATATCCCATGAAAGTTTAATGTTATCGTGCTCACCTTAACAATTGATTATGACCTTATCTCCTATCGTGACATAAAATCCTGAACTTGGATGATCAAAACAATTCAACAAACAAAAAGTTAACTTCTTGTTGACAATGTTGTGAGTGTTGCTAGAGTCGATCACCACTACTACTCTCTTTCTTCAATAAACCCATGCGCTTCGGCTTTCGTGGGGTGCTAATTCCAAAAAGTGCATGACAATATAAAACTGATTAGGTATCTTCTAATTCCTCATTTAGCTCATGGATGACCCTTATTATTTCATCACCTTTTTCTTCCTCACTAGACCCTTAGACAAAAAGAAAACTTCTTTTCAGCACATTTATGTCCTCAATTATATTTGGTATTACAATTTAAACATAACCCTTTTGTCCTTTTTTCTCCAATTTGTTGAAGAGTCAATCTAGTAGGCTAAGGAAATGGTTGTACTAGAAAGCTCACCTCTCGTATGTTATTGAACAACTGCATTTTGGGAGCTGAAAACCTTTTTCTACATGACACAATAAAAAGATAAGATACAATAGGAGTAAACATACATACCTCATGTTGTATGTGATCCTCGGGTCTGCCAGGAAACAAGTCATTCAATTTCTCATTTAGAATTATTTCTACTACCAAGGATAGGCTCTGGAATTACGGATTTTAATCCTTCAAGAATCCTATAGTTTGGCTAGCTAATTGAATAAATTCTCTAATGCATTATTGTTATACTGCAGCCAAAACTCTTCTGTAAAAACTAACCAAGTGACAATAAGAGCCTTTTTCCTAAGCACACCCATCGATACCAAATGAGTTACTTAGATTCTAGAAGTAAGGAAGTCATTATCACCTTCTGCCCTCTTGGAATCCAATTTATATTAAAAAAAACAGATTGGATACATCCAAGTGAATTCTTGCTGTCAAGATTATGCATATCCACCTTCAACAGCAAGTCTCAAGATCCAGAATGAGTATTTGTATTTGGATTGAGATTGGCTTATACAAACAATCTACCTTAATTGATGGAAATATGGTGTTGTGCATTTATTTGTAAGACTAATATCTTCTGGATAGTCTTGGAGATAAAATATTGTTTCAGACATTATGCTAGCTATTTGTCCTTTCATTTCAGACTTGATTTTAGCCATTTCTCATGTCATTGTAGACTGCATATTTTGCATAGCTTCTTGCAAACAATGCACTTTATCATCTAATGAAGACAACCTCACATCTATAATCCCAACTAATCAAAACTCCAAATCTATATCCATCATGATGCCACCAAAAGATTTTTGACAATAACTTATTCAAAACAAATCCAAATGAGCAGAAATTAATACCATAACTTATATAAGTCTCAAAATAATTTTCAAAAAAAATCTCCAAGAAGTTTGCTGCTTTGCAGCCTCCATAGTGAATCAGGTAAAAGCTCTAATCTCACAATAATTCCTTCAAGATTATTTTGAATGACCTGAGATTTGGATTCTAGTAACTTCAATTTATCCTTGATCAACCCCTCAAATTTCATAACAAATAAATTAAAAAATTGGGAGAGTTGCATTTTACCATTTTACATCCTAAATCAAAAAACAACCGCACGTTTCTAGCCTTCTAGAAGCAAACATAATGCTCTAATATAATGGGAAATAAGTTGCAAATAATTGGTAATACTTGATAATAATAAGCCACTTCAAGGGGGCGACCCTCCACAAGTCTTCAATAAGAATAAAATTTACAACATGATAATAATAATCTATCTATTAACTCTTATACATACCATACCTAGGCCATGGAAGCCACCCAAGCCAACCAAACTACAAGACTACAGATTTTCATACAACTGTATTAAGGGTTACGCTAGCTACAAGTTAGCTACACGTATTCCAATAAAATCAATGGGTTAAGGGCATGGCACCATACCATCCAATACATTAGCGAATGCTAAGAATTCAATCACATGCTCACATAATTCTAGAATATGATACAATTATAGCTTGACCCCATAAAATTATATTTCTTAGTCTGATTAGTTTTGAAGAACGTGATGATATATGAACCCTTTTTTTAGCGTGGGGTCTTGATGCTAAGTTTATTATCGTGTGTTGAATATTTATTATCTGCTGGGAATTTTTGAAAATAAGAGAAATCATGTGTATTCATTGGTGTTGGGTGTGTAAAAACAAGTTACACATTTTTCTTAGAGACATGCACGATATATGAGACTATTTTTTATGAGACTGAATGAATTTTTTATTGAGAAGTCATTGGGTTTTTTAATTGATTTTTGAGTGCTCTAAAAAGTCGGGCATTAATTCTTGGCCGGATGGGAGTTACTGGGAGTTGTTTATTCTTAATGTAGATTCGAGAGAGAAAAACGGAAGGGTGGCAAAGCATTTATTTATATTCTGTTGCTGTGTATTATCAGGTTGTTGTAAAGTTTTGTGGATGAAAAGGGACTGGTGCGATTTTATTTTTTTTGGCTGAACATTAGTGGAGAAAAGGGGTGTGTGCACAGGCTGGATGTGCTTTCAGATTAGTGTGTGGTGTCTGAAAAAGTATGAAAAAAACATAAATGCAAAGAAAAGAAGATGATTGCAGACTGAGTTTGAAAAACTAATAGATGGATATATGCAGTACGTGCTTTTGAATTTTAGGGATCGAGAGAGTTGCGTATGTGGCTGAGTTGTGATGAGACAGAATTTAGCATGATGGAGTTTATTGTTGTGCTAGAAAAAGGGGTCAGTTTTTGCTAGAGCTGTGCAGTTGAAGGTGTGGAAGCAGAAATATCATATCAGATTCAGTGTATTTTTGAGGGTTGTTGCTCTCTAACTGAGATTGGTGCTTTAAGTTGCTTGACGTGCTCAAGCTGGTTGTGTGTCTACTTGTTTGTTGACGTGTGCCTAGTCAGATTGCCATATCATGTGCCATGTCATCATTGATTATTTATAAGCTAAGTTACCGGTTCGGATGCGGGGATGGATGCAGGTACACGAACTAGGTAGGTGGGTGCATGAAATTATTTTAAGGGGTTTGGGTGCATATGGGTATGTGTGTGTATATATGTGTGTCTATGTGTGTGTATTATATATACAGAATTGTAAAACTAAATCATTTCATAGTATGATACTAGATCATTGATCAATGAAAAATATCAAAGATGAATATTAAATGCCAATTGATAGTTGAAAAATATTCAAATAAGCCATATCAATGATATCATATATGTCTATGTTCATGATTCCAATGAAAATAATTACAATTACTGAATTACAAAATGAAAATGTAATGCATGAAATATGATTCAATGTTCAAATGTTCATCAATCATGAAAAGGATTATCAAAAAAATCACCATCTATTTGATTTTCAGTAGCTGCAAGTTCAAGATCATCATCGTCATCATTTGAACCCAAAGCAATTCCACTTGCACTAGATTCACCATGTGGTATGTCATCATTATCCACATCATCTATAGTGGCTTTATCAAGATCTTGAATGGTTGCATCCAAGTCGGCAGACTCGAGTGCTACATCCCAAAGCTTCGCTACCCCCCACTTGTCTTAGGGATCCTTACGTGACAAAAGATGTAAATTGAGATGAATATACACCAAGCCTTCAGCTCTTTTTGCAGCCAATCGATTACGCTTCACTAAGTGGATAAGGGAGTATGTACTCCAATTTCGTTCAATGGCATAAGAGCTCGCAACCTGTAGAGAAAACCAACAAAATAAAAAATAAAAAATGCAAAGATAAATTCAAGAATGTTAAGTGTTAAATTTTACAAAACAAGTGGCAAAAACAAACAAACAAAAAAACTTGTGAGAGGAACTTGATTGCAAGAGGTTGGAGGTGCATAAACTCTTGACCATGGAGGTACCACCATGTAATAGCATCCATTTTGGATTGGTCTTTGACAACACAATGGGGTATTTGTTTCCTGAGACAAACAATCCAAATTATTTCCTAACACTTGTCTCCACCTCTAGATCTTTGAAGAGTCTACTTAATGCCCGTTTGTACCCATTAGCAACTTTGGTTGTTGGAATTCACCTAGAATTGGAAAATGGGAATTGGTGAATTGGTATAGGCCAATTCTAATTTTGGTCCAAAATGAGCATTCTGCAATTCCACCTCAGAGCCTGGAATTAGAATTGAGGCATGGAATTGGAATTGAGAATTCAATTTTGAGAAGGGAAACCAATTCCCGTTTTCCAATTCCAGGTCAATTCCAGCAACCAAACGGGTGGGTACCTCTCTGGGATAGAAAGTACTTGTGTCCTATAGTACCTCAGAGATGGGGCACATGCAAGCTGTAATGGTGTGGTCATCTTGTTCCAAAGATGAAGAACAATTGCATCCACCCTTTTGTAAAAGGTGTATTTAGGATCATTCTCTCTCCTTTGTATTACCACTTTATTTTCTCCAACATCATGTCCATGCTATCATAGACATCCCCCAAGCATGGTTCATCTATATCAGCAAACCGAAGCATAGACATGATAGGTTCAATGAATTCAAATACATATTCCACACAAACCCACCAATCATCATCCAAGATCAATGCCTTGACCTTTTGGTCCCTCTCTGAATTTGATTGCTTCCATATACCCCATTAATTGCTAATAACCATTTGACCCAATGCCTTTTTCACCTTCACAAATTGTCTCAGAACAATTGTGTGAGATGCAAATTGTGTCTCAACAACCTAAGAACATGTTAATAGTAAGTTAACAACACATTTAAAATATATAAATGTTAGCGATTTAAGTTGTCATTAGTGTACATTCACGAACACCATGCACCGATAAGGGCTCACCGGTCACTCACGTTACTTAGAAGACACCGGTAGACAAGGAACAGAGTGTATGCACCAGTAGATAAAGAAAAGTGAACACACCAGTAGACCGATCTAAGTACGCAGTACCGGTCTCAGAGTGCATACAAAGTTGAACCGGATATAAGGTTACATCGGTCTAAACTGCCTAAAGATCCGCACCGGATTATGCGGAGCAGTTTGAGTTAACATTGGATTATACGAGTCATCCACCGCTCAAAAGTGGAGTTAGCTTTTTAACAGGACTTAGCTTTATTACTACGGATGTTTTGCAAGGTAAACTCCAGATCATAACGCATAGCTTTTTGCTAATTGCATGATTTATTACTGAGTTTACAGCTAGGCGGTTCTATGAATTAAGGGTTTCGTTACGATGAACTCTTGTATAAAAGGTAGGTCATAGGACGCAAGAAGAATTGTTGAAGGTTGTTGAGAATTGTTGAGAAAACAGAGTAGTGAAGAGACATCTGCGTAGCAATCATAGTCACCAGAGGTGAAAGGCAAAGAGGCAGAAAAGATTCACCAGCCAGGCAAACCGAGAAAGATCAACAGGTATGATCTAATCAAACAATCAGTGTCACAATAGATCATTGCTTTTATAAGGTGTGAAAGCAAATTGAAATCCCTCTATCAGGGTGGACCTAATCGGTTCGCTGTAAAATCCCCTAACAGGGTAACATCTTTGTTCATGTTCAAAGTCCTGTAACCAAGCAGCTCTTAACAGGGTTTAGATCTTAATCGATCTTTTGTAAAATCCCTTAATCAGGTAGCACATTAACCAGTGCTTTGTAAGCTCCTAACAGGGCGCCTTCATTCTACAGTAGTGAAGTTGTGAGCTTTGTCTCACCGTGGTTTTTTCCTTCTAACCAAGGGTTTCCACGTATATATCTTGTGTTGATCTGCGTACTTCTTTTAAAAGTTATGAATGTTTGCTTCTCCTTTGCTTAAATTTCAAGAAGTACTAAACAAGATTTGGAATTAAGTAGGAAATAGTTCTTACCAATTCACCCCCCCCCCCCCCCCCCTCTCAGTAACCAGTTGGTAATAACAATAAATAATACAAAAAAGTATTTTATTCAATTATGTAAAACATGACATAAATGAAACTAGATAAATTAAATTTTACCTTCAACAATTCCAGTCTCGAAAACATTTTGAAAATTACTTGTGACATATGGTGGTTTGTCACAAACATCTGGATCTCCTCAATCTCTTGGTATATTTCTTTCACCCACTCTATTTGGGTGCCAATTGCCTGTATCACCAAATTGAGGGAGTGTATGGTGCATGCTGTCCAAAAAATGTGCTCATATCTTGCTTGTAAAAAAGCACCTCTAGCCCTGCAAACTTTTGCATTCTCCATAATTACTTGGACTACATTTTCATTACCCACCATCTCTATGGAATCAGTGAGAATCCTGGAAATGAACTCTGCATCTTTCACTTCCCCTTCATAGTTGACCACCCTCAAAAACATTGCCCCCTTGGGGGACATCGCAATAACATTGATCAATGGATGGTTTTTGCAATCCTTCCATCCATCGGAAACAATAGATACACCTATTTCAATCCAAGAATCTCTAATTGGTTTTAGTTGGACCTCTATAAATTTATTTTGTTTTTGCAATAAGGTGGTACACACCTTTTAAATACCCAAGTCTTGTGAAACCAAGAGGTGCACTATTTATTGCTAACATCATGTCTCGCCAATATGGTGATCTCACCAAGTTGAATGGAAGACCATTGGCATAGAGACAACATGCATTTTTTTCTTCAACGATATCTCTTGCCTCCATTTTAAATGCCCTCTCTAGTGGACCTCTCGTGCGGGTGGGGATTTCTTCTTCATCTTCATCTTTCGTAGAGGGCATAGGCAACAATAGGTGTTTGGAGGCCGCAAGTTTCTAAGAGGGTAGTGTCATTGTTTTCTTCTTTAAGGAACTATAACCACTTTGTTTTCCTTTTGCAATCAATTTGTCAACATCTTCTTGTTCTTTTAGAAATCCTACTAATTGTACAATAGACAACCCCTTCTTACCTGGGCCCTCACACATATAAATCCCTTTACCACCAGGGCCCATAAAACGAAGTTTCACTCGGTAATAAGAGCTATTATATTGTACATTACAAAAATTACACTTCCAAATAAATCCCCCACCTCCAAAAACTTGTGAAATTTTTGTGGTGTGTCTCCATAAAGGAGACCCTCATCAATTTTGAATTTTTGACTTCCCTCCCCACACACTAAACTTTGACTACTAGCCATTGTTGCAATCTATAATAAAAATGGCAAAAAAACATACTTGAAAAACTTCTTCACAAACTTGAAACAATTCATCAAAAACTTGAAAAAATTGATCAAAAGACTAAAGAAAAGGATTTAAATGCATACCTTAAACACTTGAAAAGTTTTTATGGAAGCTATCGATCGATCTCCTTCAAATACAATCACGTCACTTCAAAATGCCAAGATGTAGAGAAAAAATGGTGAGAACAAAAAAAACGGTTGAAACGAAATGCTTTTTTGTTTGAAGGCCTCATATTGGGCTGTTTTAGGGTTTAGCACAAAAAAATTGAAAAAAAAAACTTTTTAATGAGTTTTGGACTCACTTTACTAAAGTAGATCCACGGGTGCACCCAGGTGCAAACTAGGTTTGCACCAAGCCCTGTGGGTGCGCATGAGTGCACAAATATGCACACCCTGGCGCACCCACATGGATGGGTGTGCACCCTAAGCGCATCCAGCCTATACCCACAGACGCACCCACACTGGGTGCAAGGGTCCAAGGTGTGAATCCTATAACACAATTTATATGGCTTATTCTTTTTTAGACATGCCAATTTAAAGAGGCACGACTTCCTTTTGTATGGGCTACGTTTGTAATCATTGGCATATGGCACATTCATTGTGGCAGCTCTATTTGAAACGAACTTTATTTATTCTCCCTATATTTGGAGACGACTTCAGAATTTTTTTAAAGTTGGGCGGTGTTCAACAAGTTTGAAAAGGAATCAACAAATATAGGAGGTTGCATTCCATGAACTAGTGTGATTTGTTTTGAAGAACAGGATGATATAAGAATTGTTTTTTAGCGTGGGTATTGATGTTAAGTTCTATTATCATGTTGAATATTTATTATCAGTTGGGTGTTTTTTAAAATAGGAGAAATTGTGTGTATTCATTGGTGTTGGTCATGTAAAACAAGTTACACATATTTTTCTTAGAGAGGTGCACGATATATGAGACAATTTTTTATAAGGGACTGAATGATTTTTTATAGAGAAGTTGTTGGGTGGCTTTTTGTTTAACGGTTTTGAGTGCTCTAAAAAGTCAAGTATTAATTTTTGGCTAGATGGGAGTGACTAGGTGTTTTTTATTCTAAACATAGACTAGATAGAGAAAAATGGAAGGGTTGGTTGTGTGTTTAGTTATGTTTTGTTGTTGTGCATTATTATGTTGTTGTAAAGTTTCCTAAAAATGAAAAGAGACCAATGCAATTATTTTTTGGTTGAACACTTGTGGAGAAAAAGGGTGTGTGTGCACACTAGATGTGCTTTCAACTTAGTGTGTGATGTCTCTGAAGTATGGAAAAACATAAATGCAAAGAAAAGAAGATGATTGCAAATCAAGTTTGAAAAACTAATAGAGAGATTTCCGTGGTATGTGTTTTTGAATTGCAGGGTTTGAAGGAGCTGCATATGTGACTGAGTTGTGATGATACATAAATAGCATGATGAAAGAGTTTATTGTTGTGCTAGATGGAGTCTGGTTTTTGTTAAAGCTGTGCGGTTGAAGGTGTGGAAACAAAAATATCATACCAAATTCAATGTATTTTTTAGGGTTGGTGCTCTCTAACTGGAGTTGGTGCCTCAGCCAACTAGAGATAGTGCTTCAGTGTTCGCAGTTGGTGCTTCGAAGAGGGTTTGTGCTCTCTGTGAGTTGGTGCTCACTTTTGTAATTTGGGTTGGTCTCCATTTTTGTTAATGAAAGCTATTGTATGCCATGGTTTTTTACCCTAAAGAGTTTTCCACAAGAAATTTAGTGTATGTGTCTTTATGGTTGCTCTTATTATGTTTTATGTGGTTTCATGCAGTTAAAAGTTTAAAAGTTCTAAAATACTAATCTTCCCCCCTCTCAATATTTCTTGTGTGCTCTTCAAGAATAAGTTACATGTTTGCAAAAATCATGGAACTTCACACTGGGAAACAGCCATAAAGTTGAGCATATTGTGATTTCTCAAGATTTATTGCAGTTTCAAGTAACATATTTAAAAGTATGACTTTTTATCTTTGTCCCAAGAAAAACTTTTCAAAAGCTTTTTCATTACCAAATTTGACTGTATGTACCTTAAAAATACTTGCATTTCCGTCTTTTTCTTTAGCTGGACAAGTGCCAAGGTTACAAGCGTCAAAAAATTGGAGTTGTGCATTCATACTTGCCTCCAATGAATTGTTATCAGCAAAAAAGGAAATTCCGCAATCCAATGGGCAGTTTAGGACAAAACCCTCTTAAGACAAGCACTTCCCGTTAAGGTCACCTTATCCATGTCACAATTCTTTTGCCATAGTCTGAAATCCATAACCATAATATGCATAAAAAGCTTAAGATTTTTTAGTCATTCCCTCTCATGTTGGATCTCAAATATCTTGAAAAGCACTCCAAAAAGCCCCAAGAATGTATCAAAAATCCTCTAACTTAGAAAAAAAAATATTGTGTTTTAATCTAGGGTATTGAGTACCTCAATTTTAGGTCTGGTACGCATACCAATATGGTTAGGGGATGGTTTTGGTTCCTTGTCCGCTCCAATGTACATCCACAAAAGAACCCACAGTGAACTCGAGCACCCAAATGATATCTTGGGTGTGCCCAAGGCAAACCTAGGGGTGCACATGGCTTGGGACGCCAAAAAGTCAACTTATTTCAACAAAAAAAAAATTATTATTGCACTCCCCTCAATGCATCATCTAGCCCTAAAACAACATTATTTTGTGTTAGCAACTCATTTGACAAACACAAAACACCAAAAGAACATTTTTTCCCTCCAAGCTGCCATTGTTGGTTTTAAAGGTTGGTTCGTTATTTTTCAAAGGTGGGGGATTGTGGGGCAGTTTGACCTACACCAAAAGATTAGAAATCACTGCACAAAGAAAATTTAGCCATCAACAGTTACTAAATCTTACATTTTTTTTCAAATTTTCAATAAATTTTTCAAGTTTTTTCACATTTTTTATTCAAGTATTTTTTTTAATTTATTTTTAGTTAGTTATGAGTTTTATTTGGACTTCTTATGCATGACAAGGGGTTATAATGCCTTTTTTTTCCAATTGTGTATTTGCACCCAAGGAAAGAATTTGTCATCCTACCTTCCCATGTCCTATATCCAAACCAACTTCAATTTTAATGAGTTCCAATTCAAGACAAATCTTGTTTGCTTCGTACAAGGGTAAGGGTACCTATCACATGGCTTTCAAATTCTCAAGACAGGTAAGTTCTTTCTCTAAAATGCCCCTCCAAATTCTAGAAAGGAACACCTTATCAAATCTTCCACACATAACCTCACTTATAAATTCACATAAAGAGTGTAGAGCAAACTGAGGCATAGAGGGAGGCTCCATTGTCATTCCTACCATGTCCAAATCAAAGATAGCAATGTGGCAGTAATCTCTTCAAAGATATTTATCTTTTTGAAATAATCAGAGTCCACTTCCGGATCTCTTTGATAAGAAACTTATTTCGTTTAATCAGATGTTATGTGCTTTCTGTATATTTTTATCTCAGTTTAAATGGTTCAATCAGTTACAATTCTCAAGCTTTCTATATGCTAAATTTTTGTAATTTGATTATGCCCACAACACATCAAGGCTCCTACAATTTGGGAGGCTACCCCTTAGACAAACACAGATCATATTGCATGTAAGAAGTGGAGACTTCAACTTATTGCAAAAAGTAAGTGAATAGAGCTTTCAAGACGTGGTAACTACCAAACATTGAAGTATAGATTTGTTTGTTGAAGCCATGAGTACCACTATACAATTAGGGTTAAATATATAGTAATTGTTCTCTCAAGCAATCATTTGTCAGAAGTTACAGGTTCCTTTTACAATGTTGGTGGCTGCCTTTTAACATCCTTAACTTTCTATTTTACAGGTATTGGACAATTCTTGATATGTATGATAAAGGTTTATTGTTACAAATGTAAATGGCAGAATACTTGACTGATTAATCAGAGATCAAATGATCTATATATACAAAGAGGAGAGTCGAATAGAATAGAAACATTCTATTCTAGACTACACCTAAATATTAGAAACATTCTAATATTTACAGAGATACAATAAGATACAATAGTGAGCATTAATAAGAAACATAAATATTATTCTAATACACCCCCTTAATGCTCAATCTATTTACTATACCAATAGATCCCCTGAATTTAACAAACTTGTCAGGACCAAGGGGTTTTGTGAAAATATCTGCTGGCTGCTCTGAGGTAGAGACATAGAGTAACTGAATAGATCCATCTTCTACTAACTGTCGGATGTAATGGCAATGAAGCTCTATGTGCTTGGTTCGTTCATGAAACACTGGGTTCTTGGCAAGTGTGAGTACTCCTTGATTGTCTGAAAACAAAGAAGTCGGACCTACTTGAGGAATATGCATATCTGCAAGCATCTGACGGAGCCAAACTGCTTCACAAGCTGCCTTGACAGCTCCTCTATATTCTGCTTCTGTAGAGGAGAGTGCCCGTGCCTGTTGTTTCTTACTGGTCCAGGTAACTACTGCAGATCCGATACTGAACACATAGCCAAAAGTAGATTTGTTGTCATCAACTGAGCCGGCCCAATCGGAATCGGTGAATCCACTGAGCTGAGTAGCACTCCTTGTGTAAAGAAGACCATAATCTGAAGTACCATGTACATAGCGCAGCACACGTTTGGCTGCAATCCAATGATTAGTCTTGGGGTTCGTCATGAACTGTGAGATGTAGCTGACTGCAAAACTGAGATCAGGTCTAGTAGCAGTAATGTAGATGAGACTACCTACAAGTTGCCTGAAGAGTGTTTCATCTACAGGAGGAGAATCAGAGTGTGCGAACAATTTCAGACCAATCTCCATAGGAGTGGAGGCAGGTTTGCAATCCTGCATTCGAAACCTGTCAAATAAATTTTTGGCATACTTGGACTGAGACAAAAAAATACCGTTATCAGTCTGCCAAACCTCAATACCTAAACAATAATGAAGCAATCCGAGATCTGTCATATCAAAAGTGCTACACAGATCCTGTTTGATTTCTGAAATCAAATGTTCTAAACTCCCAGTAATGATCAAATCATCCACATAGACAACAAGGAAAAGAATATCATTACCAGAGTGTTTAATATACAGATTACTGTTTGACAGGCTACGCTGAAATCCCTGAGCAACCAAGTACTGATCAATCTTTATGTACCAAGCCCGAGGAGCCTGTTTAAGACCATAGAGGGCCTTCTGGAGTCTACATACTTTAAATCTGAACCAACAACCTTGAAACCTGGGGGCTGCGTCATGTAGACTTCTTCCTGTAATTCACCATTGAGAAAGGCACTCTTCACATCCATCTGATGAACTTTCCAACCATACTGAGCTGCAATGACAAGAAGGCGAATAGTGCTCATCTTGGTTGTCGGGGCAAAGGTCTCCTCATAGTCAATGCCTTCGCGCTGGGTGAATCCTCGAGCAACAAGTCTGGCTTTGTATTTGTCCAAGGTACCATCTACATGGTACTTGACCTTATAGACCCATTTATAGCTAATGGGTAACTTCCCAGGAGGGAGATCTGAAAGAACCCAGGTGTGGTTCTTTTGAATACTCTGAAGCTCAGCATCCATTGCCTATTCCCATTATGGAATTCCTTTGGCCTCTGCATATGTCTGGGGCTCAGGGATACTGTGGATGTTGGCCATAAGAGCAACATTACCTGTGTTGTGCTAAATGCTCTTATTTTTGGAGGTTCTACCCTCAATGAGTTCATCAGGACGAAGAGCACGAATCGTTTCAGCCCAAAATTTTGGCCGAAGAGTAGACGAGCCAATATCAAATGCTATCGGAATAGCTGGATGAGGAGCAGGAGCAAGAGCTGTGTTATCTGGAGGTGACTGAAGTGGTGTATCAGTAGCATCACATGACTCATATAAAATAGGACACAAGTCAGAGATTACTGAAGACTGAATCTCGGAATGCGGCAGGGAGGCAGAGAGCTCAAATGGTCCGAGTTCCTCATCAAACACAACATCACAACTGAAGATTAAACGATCATTGTTTACATCAATCAATCTGTAAGCCTTATGTGTGTGACTGTATCCTGTAAACATGAGTTTCTGGCTTTTGGAATCCAACTTAGCGCGTTTGGCATCAGGAATCCATACATATGCTAGAGAGCCAAAAACTTTCAAATGGTTGATCCTAGGTTTGCGACCAGACCATGCTTCCTCAGGAGTCTTATGTTTAACAGCAAGGGTGGGTGACCGGTTAAGAAGGTAGACAGCTGTGGATACTGCTTCTGCCCAATATTTTCTGGGAACATTTCTATGTTCTAGCATAGCCCTAGCCATTTCTGTGATGGTACGATTTGGATGCTCTACAACACCGTTTTGCTGAGGGGTGTAAGGTGTGGTGAACTGACGTCTAATGCCATGAGTAGTACAGAAGGCAGAGAAAGCAGAAGAACAAAATTCCCCCCCATTATTGGTCCTAAGAGTACGGATGGGGGAACCAGAGTCTTTTTCTACTAGGGGTTTAAACTGCTGAAATACAGGAAAAGCATCTGATTTTTTGCTTAAGAAAATATACCCACATTTTGCGACTAAAATCATCCACAAAGAGTAAGAAGTAATTGTTCCCAGTAACAGAAGGAGTATTCATAGGACCACATACATCAGCGTGGACCAGCTGGAGTACTTTAGATGCCCGCCATGATTCACCATCCATAAATGGTGTCCTATGTTGCTTCCCTGCTTGGCAGGCTCCGCAAACGCGATGGTTTTGGGTCTGGATATCAAGTAGGCCATGGACTAAATCATCGCGAGCAAGTTGTGCTAGATACTGAACGTTCAGGTGACCGTATCGCTGATGCCAGAGGCTGCTGAGAGCAGATGATTTGGCGATGAAGGCATGCTCAAGGGAATCACCTGAATCTACAAGCCTATAAATACCATGATCCTCAAGACCGACAACAAGTGTAGTGCGAGAAGCACGATCAATAATCGAACACTTATTTCCACTGAAAACGACATCCAACTGAGGGGAGTGCTTCATAATCTGACTAACAGACAGAAGATTATGTTTCATGCCAGGAACATAACATACATTGAGGAACATGAGTCTTCTTCCTCCGGACTGAATCCAAATATGGCCCTTGCCGACAATATTGTATTCTTCGCCGCCTCCAAAGATTACTGAGTCAGAATAGGGAGTGAATTCAACAAACCAATCACGCCTGTGAGTGAAATGTCGGGAGGCACCGGAATCTATGTACCAGGCAGAAGATTTCACATGATCTGCAGGTATGCTAGCCATAAAGGCATGGTAGATAGATTCTTTCTGCTCTGAGTGTTGGGCAGCATTGGCTTGCTTTTTAATTGAGTCTGACTTCTGATGCTGCTGATACAGATGCTCATAATATGTGAATATCTCAAATGGCACAAACTTCGAGGTGAAAAAATGAAAGACCCAGAAAAAATGGAGAAGTACCCAGAAGAGAGCTCGAAAAACCCAGAAATAATATGCTGTCAGAATCCAAATTTACTGGCTCGAAAATTGAAGCACGGAAAACAAGGCACCCACAAAAATCTAATGAAGACCCATTTGAGATCTCGAAAAACCCACCAAGAATATGTAATTAAAAAAAATTCCAAGCCCAAAAACTAGGGTTTTCAAAGAAAACCCTATCTGGTTCGAAAAAGCTCCAAAAATGGCAGAAAAATGGTGGTTTTGTTCAAAAACAGTATCCCAAAGAATGGCACCACAGATCAGGTCGTTTTTGAATGTAGAAGGCAAAAACGTCACTGTTTTTGTAAAAAAATAGACACCAGAAAGCTTGTAAATTGTGATTGAATAAATCATGTTTTTGCTTAGAACAAGCGTTTTTGCTGAGAATGAGTTCAGAGGAAATAAAAAAACGACCAGCAAGCAATCGTTTTGAGTTGCAGGAACGAGCCACGCAGCAGTAGCAGCAACCCAATCCACCAGTCCAGTCGCGTGCACAAAATACCAGACGTGTGCACCAGTCCAGACAGACACAAAATATAGTCGCAAAATACACAGATGAAGCAAATTTTCGAAAAAATTTAAAGGCTAATGATTTCGTGAGAAATTATAAATATTTCGAGAAACTTGATCATTCGCTCTGATACCATGTTACAAACGTAAATGGCAGAATACTTGACTAATTAATCAGAGATCAAATGATCTATATATACAAAGAGGAGAGTCGAATAGAATAGAAACATTCTATTCTAGACTACACCTGAATATTAGAAACATTCTAATATTTACAGAGATACAATAAGATACAATAGTGAGCATTAATAAGAAACATAAATATTATTCTAATATTTATAACACTTTTGCAACCACCTAAATGAAGAGGATCTTTGTGCAATAGAATCCCAACATCATTAACTAACCTTTGATAACTTGTACCATGCTAGTGACATGGAAGAATACTTGGAAAGACACTAAAGCTTTGCTCCTCGTCTCCTTCATGTGTCTGTGTCTCGTGCAGTGATTTCTTTTGCATTAAATAGGCAACTAAATGGCTAGGATTGTCTATCTGGATTAGAGTTCCCAGAATCGCCATGACTCACCGAGTCTGGACAAGTTGCAAGTATTATCGCCCCTGCCAAATTGCAAGGACTTGGCCGAGTCTGGTGAGTGACTCGTCAAGTCATGGCGAGTTGCGAGTCTCCGTGTGACTCGCCGCCACTGGCAGTTTTCTTTTTTGCAAAAAAGACATAAAAATGAATGTTTTAAGTTGTTTTTATCAAGTCGTACATTGTACCACTACATGAACGCCACCCTTTGGCTGCAATTCCTTGAGTTCTTGTGCTTTGTTCAACAAGTACGAGATTTGGCAAGAAGAGATTTGGAAATTGCATTTTTGGGCTTTATCAATACTGTCTTTGGCATCATTTAAATTTAAGAAAATGATGCACGCTATGGAGTTTTAGCGGTGGGGGTGATGTCCCTTAACCCCATCGGGAGCATTGGCCCCAAAACCCCATTTTATTTTTGAAGTACACTACAACTTTGCGTTTGTGTAGTATGAGTCATTATCTACGCTCTTGTCAATAGACATCCTGGATTTTACTTGATGTATACTTGTCGTTTGGAAGATGACTTTTCTTTAGGGGAGGATGATGTAGTCGGCATAAAATGCCTATTGTTGTGCTTGATAATATTGGTTATCTATAAGTGTATTAAACTGTTAATTGTCATCAATGTATTAATTTGTGTTTGTACTTATGTGATTGATGTATATTTATGTATGTGATCAAATTAGCTTTTATTTGATGATGTTATCGTGTCTTTAAGCTTTATTCAATGGTGGGTGCATGAAACAAGTTTTAAATCCTTAAAAATCTCTAAATTTCAAGGGGTTTTTTTCACTTTGTCGAGTTTTGTCGAGTCAGCCTTGCCAAATCCGGGCAGAGTCCAAGTCTAGGAATTTTGATCTGCCTCAAATTCTTGACAAAGGTGATTTTAAATTTGTATTTAACCCACATGTAGGTGATGCAAATGCAATGTTTCATGTAATTGTCAAATTCATGCACAAGGTTGCTAGGAGTCATTCCTATGCAACAAATTGCCAAATACAATGCAACAATGGACAAAGTATCCACTTATCATACATGTTCTTAGCTTCTATTCAATGTTCTCACTTAGATATGTAGTTGGTCCATGGCATGTTGTCTGAACAAGGTTTAATGAGATATGAGTTGCAAATAGATGATGGCCTACAATGCTATTCTCAATAGTGCTTTTTGCATTGTGCGTTCCTTAGATGCAGAATTATTAAGGCAGTGTTTTACATAATTTGGTTGCAATGCAGCTTTTGGATAAGCCCAAAGCTACAGTGTTGGGGATTCCCTAAAGTCTTAAAGTCTAAAAAATGTTACTATCTTTTCCTTTTTTTAGAAATAGAGAGAAGATGAAAGTTTCTTTGTTATAAAAAGATTGTGTGAAATCTTAATAGCCAAAATAATAAGTATATATATGATATGCTAGAAAACAAAAGACAATGAAGAATTTGTCTAATGAGAGTGAATGATGAGAGGTGTCATATCCTTCTCATGTGCACATACACTACTAAATCTATCAAATAATGTAGTTGTCAGTGTGCCCTTCAATGCATGTCCCTATGCTAAGGCAAGAAAACAGAAATTAGTTGCTTGCCATGTACAAGAGGTCAACATGGTCGAGGCCACATCAAACAGCTAGAGGATACATTTGACTTAACTAGAAATATGCAGGTGGAGATTTAGAATTAATATGTGAATCCTGCAATGATGGAATGGACGTAATTAGGAAAGCTGACGCAATTTGGGTATTAATAATGAAGTCAATCAATGTGGCATTTAATTTAGGATACAATAGTCCATCAATATATTTTTAAATCGAATGGAAACAAAAAATGGTTGTGAACAACTCACCTAAAAGATGGAAGCATCCATTATTGAAATTATAAATTGCAGGATCATGAACAGGAAAAGAGTGGGGGCAGAGATGACCTACTGGGATGAGAAGATGAGACGTAAATAGATTGGCTTGAAAATCCCAACCTTTATAGGGTCGGGAGCATAGGAAAATAAGCTTAAGAGGGCAGGATGCAACTGGCAACCGCCGAAGAGAGTTTGGTTCAAGCTTAACTTTGACAGAGCCTCAAGGGGAAACCTAGGCCAAGCAGGCATAGGTTGCTCTATTAACAATTCAGAAGGCTTAGAAATTGTAAAGTTAGCAAAACCTATAGGTACCGAAACGAATAATATGGCAGAACTCATGGCCCTTGTGGCGGGGTTGTTGATGTGTAAGGAGAAAGGGATAGAGAAGGTGGCAGTTGAAGGGGATTCAGCCATTGTGATCAATGCTCTAAGAAAAGGAACAATGCCAAATTGGAGATTAAATTCGATACTATCAAGAGCACTTCACATAGCTCTTTCCTTCAAAAATATAACCTTCAATCATATTTATAGGGAGGGCAACTCTAGAGCTGATGAATTAGAAAATAAAGGGGCCAGTGGAGAGATCGTCAGGTAAAATTAGGAAGATGACTATAAAGGATTAATACAGACCATGTACAAGCTCTAGCCTAATCAACAGATTAAGTGATAGCAATAAGGGAAAGAGAGGCCTCATTATTGATACCCTACCATACAAATCGGCAAAAAAGGGTATATACAGATGAATATAACCATACATATACAAATGGGAAATAATACTCCTATATAGATATGCATGTGTATATGGTCATATGAATTTAACCATATATAGATGCATAGACATATAGTGGTATAGATTCATATTCATATATTGGTAATAATACTCATTCTAGTGTATTTTGATGCTTATATCCATGGGCTCTTTAAAGTAAATAATTATTCAATTATGTCTATTGTGTTTTATTCTCATTATTTTGGTTTGTCATATATATATATATATATATATATATATATATATATATATATATACACACATATATATATATACATACATATATATATATATATATATTTTTATATATTGATATATATTTGATTATTTTCATATATTTATATATTCATATATATATATATATATATATATATATATATATATATATATTGATATACATTATTATATATTTTGTTTTGCCTTATCATATATATAGATTTTATTATATTAATATATATATATATATATATATATATATAGATATTTTTATTTTTATTTTTATCAATGAATATATATTTATATAGTCATTATCTTTCTTTAATTAATTTTAGTTTGTTTGCTTCTTCGTTTCAGCTCCTTCTATCCTAGCCATGATCATTCACTTATTTCTCATACTTATAACATGTTACCAATAACTAGGCAATAATTATTTTCCTTCTCGGGAATAAATTAAGATATGTAACCTCAATAATTAATCATTGTGAATTCGTGACATCATCAAAGAATGTTTAGAGGTAATCTTGTACTTGGAACTATCAAATCTCCGATATGATTACACTGGGATAGAGTCAAATTTCCAAACGTGCAACAGCAAGGATATTTCGGATGCAAAGATGCCTTTCATTTGGCACATGAGCACTCTCGACCCATTAATCAATAATTCATGAAATGGACAAGTGTTTATAGCCCTAAAGTGTGCAAGCTTTAAAGGAAAACTTATTAATGATGGCAAATCATAATGAGAAGGACAGGTACTTTGTAATTAAGGCTTATATAAGGACTTATGAAGAGAGCCATTTACAACAATCTGGCATAAGTTTGATACAACTCTAGTCTGAGCTAATTTTAATTTAGGATGGGCACTCTGATAAAATTGTCTTGCAGGAACAGGCAGATGGTGATAACAAGTGTCGTTACAGAGAATCATATGGAAGGTATCGTCAAATTCCCTCATGAACTTGTCATAAGAGCCATAATGAAAATGTTTGGGGGAGATTACATTTTGAATGAAGATAGGACTAAGGCTAACTCTAATATCGCATCGAAGTTTTTAGCCTTAGCTATGTTCTTTGAAAGAGACATAGAGGTGGTTTGGGGCATTTGCAAAATCATATTCAAAAGCTTTATTCTGGTATACCTGGATACATTTCCGCTTAATATTTACGATGACCTCACAATTCCTAAACCTAGACATTTTGGTAGGGTAATGTGGAGGGATAAACCTGTGCCTAAATTCCCCATCTTGAAAATTGAGGAATGGGACTGGTTTCAAAATAGAATACCAAAGATAGCACGTAGTTTGACTTTTCTTCTTTGGCTCTTTCATATCAAGAGGCCCAATAATCGCCAATGGTTTTCCCTATACCTTATGGAGGAAGGGATTACACAATATGAAGAGGTTGTGGATATACCCAATGCCTATTTCCTAGAAGACAAGACAAACAAGGAGAGAAAGACGGATGAATGTAGCAGCAGAGCTCAACGAGGAAAGAAGGTCGAGTGCAAAAGGAAAGGAAAAGATGCTGAAGAAACTAGTCCAAATGGAAAACGCTCAGGATATGACAGGGAAAGGAAAAGGGATTTTAATCCAGGATTAAGCCCTGGGGGTTGGGGCCAGTTTTTTATTTTGATAGTAATGGTATAGTTGATGTTGGGTTTAGATGTATATCTTGGAACCTTTAGTCGTATTTCTCCTTTTGTGGTGCTATATGACTTGTTTAATTCTGATCATGGTTACCAAACTATGGTGGATAGTAAGTTATTCTCAATAGACTTTGATGTAGGTACTTTTACTCTAGGGTTATATCAGTTATTATAGATTACAGCAGTTTTGCTAATTATAATGGGTATGTTTCTTGTCTAACTATGTTATTTTGGGTTTGGTGTTAGTATATAATATTATCTTATGCAGTGGTTTTTGGTTAAATCTTTCCCAGGGTGGTTCAGATTCGGCTTCTTTGTATCTTTGCTCCCTTTTCTTTTATTTTTTATTTTTTCTTGTTGTTGTTTGTTTTTATTATAAATATATCTATACACACACACACACACACATGATGATATGTTTTTTTCTTTTTTGTTTCCCTGGTATTTGTGCCTTATGTTGTTGTGGGTCTTTTGTTGAGGATTGCAATGATTGTCGTGGCAATTTTTATTCAAAATGGACTTTCCCTTATATAGCCTTTGGAGGACTGTAGCAGAAAAGTAAAAAAGGACCTTTGAATATCAAGCTAACCTCTTCTTGATTATTATGGGGCTTTTTAATAGATTAGAATTTTGTGGCCATCATTCTATTGTGAGGTTTTCACACATCACCCCAAAATACTTGGGGACCCCCATTTTCGAACTAGACTTGGCCTTTTTTCGGATCTTTGCCCTTGACTTGACGATTTTACTGGACTTGGATGCCTGGTGTTGATTTTTTTGAGATAAATGTTGGAATTGAAATGCTTAGATGCCTTTATTTGAATTTCGCATTGAAAGTATAGAGATTTGGCTTGTCATTTAAATTTTGCATTGAAAACGTTTAATTTTGGGCTAAAATCGTCTTAATTTCGATCATCAAAAGGATAAATTTGGATAATTCATAAATTGGCATTTAAAATAATAAATTTTGAGATTAAAAGAGTTAAATTTTAAGCCTAGATATTTCGATTTTTAATTAAAAAATAAAGGAAAATAACCTTGGTTATAGAAATCGAAATTTAAACATTTAATTATATCATTTTTGGGCTTGAATTTAATTTGGAAAATAAGAAAAATCATTTGCCATGGAAAATTAAATAAAAATCAATTAATATTGGTGATTTTCGAAATTAAAGGTGGGAATTAATTGTTTTTTCATTGCATTTAATTTCTAATCCAAAATTCGTCCCTTTAATGCATTGATTTAATTTTTTTTTTGTTTTTTGGCAGCTTGGTAGAGGGTTGACCCTCTATTAGGAGGCCTCCAAGCGGGTATATAGAGGGGGCGTCTCCCTCCCTCTCTCCACACTCGAACTCAAAGAGCAGCTCCTCTAGGTGCGAATTAAGGAGCAGAGCAGGCCCAAATCAAGGGTGTTTGAAGGCAACCTGTTTGGAGGCGAATTTAGATAGCAGTCCCGAGTTTGGCAGGCCCGAATTTTGGTAGCAGGCAGTCTAAGCAGGGTCCGAATTTGAGATAGCAGTGTGGATGCCCTTGGACTTGCGAATTCTGTGAAGTCAGATTTGCGAATTGGAGAGTTTGCATAGGTGAAGGGAAAGAGCAGAATGTAAAGGGCAGCAGGTGCGAGATCTTTGGGGGCAGCGAGATCTGGAGGTAGCAGGCAGTCTAGGGCAGCAGCAGGCCCAAATGTAAGGGGGTAGCAGGGTAGTCCATTGGTGTATAAGAAGTGAAGGTGGCACCGAATTTGGAGCAGGCAGGTCTGCCATTTGGTTGAAGAACGATTTCTTGAGGACTTGTGAAATTGGTAAGAGGATCAGATTTGGTGTGTGAAGGCAGAGGGATCAGATTTGAGAATTTGTGGGATAGCAGAATTTCGAAGTATTTGTGAAGGGATTTGATTTGTGTAGTGGCTTGTATCCATGTTTTTGTGGCCTAGTATGTAAGAAGGGGGGTATTTGAGGCTAAATTCTAAGTGTGAGGCTTGTGAGTTTTCATAGAGGATCTCAGATTTTAATTGAGAAACTATGTTTTAGTGGTGTCTTTTAGCCTTTTCTCCTTAATTGTTATTGTTTCTTTGGTCACTCGATTGTTTGGGTGTCGGAGACAAGCTCCGTTGAGAGAGAAAGTTGGTTCTTTAAGCTGATTACTCAATCGTCGTGATTGGATTTTTCCCTTTCTTGCTTGCTATGAATCACTCCATAGCGGATGCTAGTACAAGCAAGAATCCAAAGGGACTAATACCAAAATAGCTGACATGGAAGTTATGATGCCCAAGACTACTTTCTTCTTGAGACTAAAGCGAGTCCGAGACACTAACATCGGTACCACTGACATGATACAATTGAGGGAAAGGTTGAAAGAGGCCATTCCTCTATGGCAGGGAGGATCAGTAAGTGTGGAATTGTATAAGGAAGAGTTCAGTATACCCCAGCAGTGGACATTGTACAGCTAGGCAGGGCTTGGCTATTCGTGCAAGCTAGTTTGGTTTGATTTGAGGAAGGAGGTATGGCCAGGGCAGGTGCCCCATAACCCAAGAGTATTGAAGCAAGAGGGGGGTGCATGCAAGTCAAATTCGAGTTAGAAAGTTAGAGAAGAACATGAAGGCCATGAAGATTAGAGAAGGCAAGAATAATGAAGGTGGAAAGCGAGAAGATAGGTTGATGGGGTTAAGTTTGATTTCAAGGCGGTGGCCAAGAGCAAGGCTCTCAAATTGCAAAGAGGTTCACATCCAGGCAAGCCACTGAGGCCAAGGCAAGATTACCCCAAGTACATGGAGACCTCACTCTTTCAAGGTGAGGACATCAAGTATAAGCAAGTTCAAGTGGTGATGAGAAAGTTTCTAAGGACAAGCTCAAGCATCCAAAGCTTCACTCCATCTCACGGACTAAATAAATTTACAAGATAGGGTTGATGAGGTGGCAATTTCATGTGCATGCAATCAAATCATGCCAAGTGTCCTATGTTCTAATTGGTTGACAGATTATTGTACTTTTCTCATTGGCCCACAAAGTTGGTGCCCTCATGTAATTGGTTGAAATATGGTAACCCTAATTAGGGTTTGTAGGGTTTAATCTTGGCCCTTGATTTTGCCCCTTAATCTTGGCCACTCATTGTAATTTTGAGCCTCTATATAAGGCCATTTGTTCTCATTTGTAAAAGAGAGTTATGTTGGAGAATTGTTGCCAAAATACTATCAAAATTGTTCTCTATTCATTGTTGTGACTTGCATGGTGGATATACATGATCATTTTGGTGTATTTGCATGGTTCCTCTCATCTCTCAAATTAAAGTAGGATTTCATTTCATGTTGTTAGAATAGAAGTAGATGGCTAGTTGTATGGTGATATTGCTAAATGTTTGATAGGGATCTATATACTAGGCCACTAGCATCCTAGCGGCTTGTTAGGAAGCCTTGTGTGGTAATCTAGTCCAATTGCTCCCAAGTTCTACTTGCATTTCATCTTTCCGCTTGTACTTCAAGTTGGGTTGGAAGATAGGTGTTAGTGTGAAAATCCTAAGAGTATCCCTTTGAATCATTGCATCAATGGAGGTAGCGCCGCTGGCAAGCTTTCATTTGGTTTGATCCCCATCCATTTGCCAATCTTTCCATTCAGTAGGAGTAGTAGTAGAAGTAATCAGTAGTTCAATAGTTGAAGTTGAGAAGTTGAAGTTCAAAAGTTTGAAGAGCAAAGCTAGAAGTGATATAAATTAGTTTGAAGAGCAAAGTTGGAAGTGATATAAATTAGAAAATCATTGAGTATACATTGCAAAGCTAGATCATCATCATAGCGAGAGTTTAACATCCCTGAATGAACAACGTAAGCCCGCCTAAGTGATTACCAGCAAATGACATTTATATAACTGAGTTAGTATCCACAGGTGTAATGAACCTTGGAGTATTCTCATATTCTTCATGAGTATATAATTTTCAAGAGAGGGTTGAGTGTTTGGTACGCCGTATCAAGTATTTCAATTGCTATATGTTATGTAGTGGTACAAAACTGACATCAACACATTCTTCCTATTATGACTACTATTATGGATGACTAAAAGTTTATGATTAAGTTATTTATTGGTTTCAGTTATGGAGTGCCTTACCGCCTCTCTCTTCGAGTTATCTCATGTATATGAGAGCTTAATGATCATGAATTAACTTGATACAGCAAAGGAATTTTAATTAGAAATAGATCATGATACTTTAACATGCCTCTGGAATGGATTCTTGTAATGCTTTGTTCCTTAGGTTTATAATGGCTGGTTTTTTTCTTACATAAAGTTGGCTGAGGGACATTAATAGACATATATCATGACTAATCAGAATGCAGGATAGGCAAGTTGGTTTGTGTATCTTTCAGGTGTTTGCAAGTATGCCATATGGGCTGAAGATCATACTTCTACACAATAGTGGTTGGAGACAGAAACAAACTACAAGACAACTATTTGGGGACACATCAATAATTATGTAAAAATCGTATAGCATTGTCCCCCATTACCTACGAAGTGGGGTATTGTAACAGAAAATATCAATAGAGATGTAATCTGTAAAGAAAGTAATGATCAAAGCTATTTGTAAAAAGGGTTAGAAAGTTGTAACCTTGAGCTGCAAAATTAAAAATGTGGCTAAGGATTAGTAGCAGGAGGATAGATGCTAAGTGATAATCTTGTAAAGAGAAACTGCCCTAAGATGTAATTAACCCACATGACTGAAGTGGGAATTTGTATTCTTCATAATCCAAACCTCATAGGTCCTGGGCTATATCGGAGGTTTTCTTCGCTCCATTCTTTCCTCCCAGTGCCCGCACTGAATGGAGCTGTAATTTTTTTTTCAATATTAATAAATTTATCTAAGGGCTACGGCCGTTTACCCATCAAAAAAAAATGGCCTCCAAGGAGAGTTGAGTTAAGAGAATGGTATGAAGCCAAATTTTTGATAGAAGAAATGATTGCTATGCAAGTGATCCCAGATGAATTAAAAGCATCCTACTGCAATCGACTTGACTACTTTAAACAGATTCACATGTTCAAAAAATTGGGCAGTATTTGGATTTTTAAGAAAAATATAACTTCTTAAAACCTTCTGGTTGGAAAACCTTTGATCTGATGGATGATGCATGCGCTGGGGGATTTTGGACATCATGTTTTGTCACACTTTATAGAAGAATTCTCATTGTGTGTTTGTGCAGCACACCTACATAGTCCGACCATTTATTTTCAATATCAATGTGTTGAAGGAGTTAATCAAAAGAAAATGTTAAAATGCAGTTGATGATTGGTCCAGGCAGTAAAATTACTCTTGTTCCTTTGGCGTTAATTCTAATCAAATCCTTTTGACATCTAGGAAGTCATTCACATAGCAACTTCATTGCCATGAGTAAAAAGATACAATGTGAACCTTCATAGCACAAGTATATAATAGATCCTAATACGTGCAACAAAGATACTGAAAGATCCCCAACCGGATCTAATCTGATTTTTCTGATTTGTTTGGTTGCTGATTGGAGATGTTTTGTGTTGTTTGCAATGAGTTTCGATTTTAAGTTTCAATGCCAATGGTAGTTTGAACTTTGCCAGGTATATTATGCAAATAAATGTGATTTTTGAACTGGAAATGTAAAAATATGACTGATAAGAAATATCAGAATTCTGATTTATTACAAACAGCAATGCATCTATTCAAAATGAGACAACTAAATCACCACAACAGGAATAAGCATACCAAGAAGTCCAGCGCTCACTCGAAGAATGGGGTTTTTATTGCTAAAACACACTAAGATTGGCTTCCAGCTAACTAGATAGCCCAATAAGTTTATTTGCGATGCTGATAATTACTAAAAGCAAATTTGAAGAAATCTCTAACTCCTACACCTAGCCTAAAGGCAATCACCCTGCCATCTGACAACTCTTAAAGTGCATTAATTTAATCCGTCATAAATCCTTGTTGTCTGAATGAATCTCACAACTGATCTGCTGATTATTCTGAATTGGAAATGGCTGCACAAATTCTGATTTAGGTTGTATGGCTGCAGAAGAATGAACATGGCCCTAGAAATGGTATTGCTGTTGTAGAGGGATGTATGGCTGGTGAGTATACCCAAAGGTGAATCCTGGGTGAATTCTTTGCTCAAAGAAAGTTAGGTTTTGTCCAACCTTCAGATCTTCAGGGAGTTTTTGTTCCCAAAAGCTCAATCTGCTGCTCAAACCCAACTCGGAGCTCAAACTTCAAATCTCAGATGTAAAAATGGATTCTTGGATGCTCAAATGAAACCCCGCAATGTTCTTTTATTGGCCTCCAACCCTAAGCACCCAAATTAGGGTTTCCATCTTATTTTTAATAAAGTTTATCTAAATTTATTTCCTCCTAAATGGTTCACCCCATTTGAGGGTCTTATTCATCATTAATAAAATGTCCACTTTTTTAAAAAACAACCTAATCCTTATAATTCCTAGGGGTGTGTGCTATGGGGGGGCCACAGCATAACACTTTATTATATATAAAGTAATGTAATTAAATCACTTTATTTTTATTTAAATTAAAATGTTTACATAATAACTTAATTATTCCAAATTTATTCATAAATCCATTACCTAGACTCCAAACTGAAAATTGTTGATGCCCATGCAATCTTTGTGATGTCTAAACTTAACAGGTGAACTGACAGTCCCCTCCTAAAAAATACTAAATGCAACCAAAGTCTCCAAAATGATACTTGAGATCCCTTGATGCGTTCTGGTCAACTCCCAGTCAATCCATAAAACTTAGGAACCCCTTCTAAATAATAGGAGACTGTCTCAAAATGTCCAAAACAGCTTATCAAGCCCCTGCGTAGCTCCACAAACCTCTGGATGGGTCCCCTATCCACTCTACTGACCTACGGGAACCCTGATAGGAGGCCAAATTCTGCTGACAACTGAGTTGTCTAAGGAAGGGACATTACAAATACTTTAGGAGTCCCCTCCTGATTAGAGAGTTAAAACTTTAAATAAAGAGATTGACAAAAGTTGTTAATCAAGGGAGACACCAAGTTGGTGCTAGAAACCATCAAAGACAATCAATCCACCAAACATGCAGGTTTCTAGACATTGAATGCTTGAGTAGGATAACTATAGTAAACAATGGATATATCATATAAAATATAAAAAAGATGATAAAAATAGTACATATTGTTGATGCAGACTCTGCAATCTTGACACATGAAAAGTTCACTAAAATGACATTTTTTGCTTCTCTTGTATATATGTTAGGCTAGTTCTATGGTACTTAGTAGCTAAAACTTTCTTTTTCTTTTCTGTTATGTAGAAACTCTCGCAATAATGATAGCAAATGGCACCTTAAGAAAGGTACTTATGATAAGAAAAATTTGGATATTCTCAAGTTTGATTTCAATCATGCAATATATTGTCAGCATTAAAAGTTTCTAGAAGGAAAAGAACCTTCTCTTTTCAGACAACAATAATATGTAAGTTTGGGTGAGCCAATGGTGATGCAGCAAAGGACATTTACAGATCTCTCTTTCACACTGTAAACCTGGCTTTGGAACAAGGGAATGGAGATGTTAATAACTGAGAATGAATATCATCAGAGTTCTGTAATGTTTTTGCTGATCCTACTGAGCTTGGTCATGCTAAAATTTTCTCTCAGGCCTATCATCATCTCAGAAAGACAGCCTCCTACAAAAGTGCATTCAGTTCCAAGGAGAACTGGACTGTAATATTCCATTTATGACTGGATTGTGCTTAAGATGCTGTCTCTCTCAGGGACTTGGGTCTTATTGATCCTCTAAATTTAATGCCTTTTTTGTGGTATTCTAAATGAAGCTTTCTTTTAGTCATTTAGAAGTTAGTGGTTGTAGTTTTTTCACACTTGTGGCTCTGTCCATTCAGTTGATTTCCAAAGTGACTGGCCTCTTCGCCTTTAGTTTCAAAGTGAATACGAAAGAGTTATGAATTGGCCTCAACTTATGCGATGTTTCTTATAACTTGTGCTCTATCAGTATTATTAACGATGCTAGTTCGTCAAATACTTTTTATCATATTTTGCATATTAACACTCCAAAATTTGTCTCTGTATATATTGAATTGAATTTAAATTGGTGATGCTCAAAGCTAGGTCACACTAATTAGGGCACATCATTTTAAGGCTCAAATATGGATGAATTCTACAATAGTAGTTACACACAGATGACTGTAGACAAGGTAGTTTGTGGTGCCTTGGGATTTACATCGAATTGTAGGAAGAAACACACAAGCACTGTAAACAGTAAATGCCTAACAGTCTCACCCCTAAAGAGTTTTCTTACCTCAACTGGGCATCAGCTCAAACAGAAAAGATACAACAGGGATGCTTCCAGTGGTCTTCTATCATGCAACAGACAGACTTCCAAGAGGTCTACCATCATCCAACAGGTGGGCTTCCAGGAGATTAGCCATCCAAATGCTACCCAAGTTAAAACATGATTAACTTCAGAGTTCTAATAAGATGCAGGCACTCTCACAGAAATTATTAAATGCTTGCCATATACTGGCCTATACTTGGATGTTTCTAAGTTGTTAACTATCAAAAGGAAAATAAAGAAATTACAAAAATTGGAATATAGTATTTTTCATATTTTTTTCACTCTGCTATTTAAACCAAGGCTGACCAAAGTTTAACCAACCACCAACTACAACGGGGTATGTAAACGGTTGCCTGAGAGAAATTTGACACCAGAAACAGTCAGTTGCCAAAAGTTGCAAAGAACCTTTGAAATCAGTCTTTTTCTTGGGCTCAAAATACACTACAGATCAAAGTTCCCCTAATCAATGCTATGAGAGTATTGGAATGTGAAATCCAAATCAGTCTACAGCAAAAGACTGAGCTTGGGTCCTTGGGGAAGCATTTACCATATTTTACGTCATTGTATCCTTTCACCGGTAGACTTTTAACCCCGCTTGCCCTGCAACAAGCCACTATAGAGTTTGAACTATACTCTGTTATTCAATTTACTTGTAAATATAAGATAACTAAAATATTGTCAGTTTTCACTTGAAAGTCAGAAACTTGGATATTTGAAATGTGTACCTCTTCACAAAGTATATGATGAAGGCCTTGTCGCAAAGAACCCCAAGATCCAATCTTTGTATTCAACATGAAATTATACTAACTACCAAGATTACTGAAAATCTATTCACCAGTCATATAAAAAGCAGTCCCTCTAATCATTAATCTAAGGTTCCATATATGGGGAAATAAAAGCCTCAAGGCAATTTCCATTAAGAACTTTAAATATACTGAGAGATTTGATGTGTAATCCAAGTTCTAAATCAGTATATTTGTCAATGCAAACAACCTTACCGGACATTTAAGCATTATGTTCTTGTAGCCTCTTGCAAAAATTCCCACGATGGTGGAAGTCATGTGTGTGACTTCATTACTTATTTTTGTGATTTTGATTCACTCTAGGAGTAGCTATGGTGAATATTGTTAATGTTTCGCTTCACCCTCTAGAAGTAGCTATGGTGAATATTGTCATGCTGAGATAACAATTTTTAAGAAAATCTGTGATGAGATTTTGTTATTGACATGTTTTGTTGCAGCTTCATTGTGCTTGTCATGTTGAGACACACGATGACATTTGTATGATCTCTCTCTTGCTAAGAGGGAGTGTTAATGTTTTAATAGCTGCGAGAGAAATCATCTTATCTACCTGATTTAATTTCTGTGAATTCTCTGCAGTTCATCTGATATGATGGTCTGGTTTTTATTTGTTCATGCTACTGGTATCTGTAGCCGCTCCTTATTGTATATGAATCTTTCTTTCATGATTGAGCACTTGCTTCCGAGTCTTTCATGTGTGAGCTGATTCCAAGTTGTGAGCTGCATAACTGATGGCATTGTGTAGCTCATCTTATAGGCATCGAGCTGTTTCTGTTACTCACCTCTTTATCGTGTGTTACCTGGGCATCGAGAATGGTCCGTGTTGGCATCGGGAGTTTGTCTGGCTGGCAACGGTTCTCTCACTCATTCTCGATGTCTATTTTGCAACTGCTGATTCTATGATGACATGGCATCGTAGTCTCATAGCATTCTATCACCTGTTCCTTATTAATTAGGTCACATCGGGTTGTATGGTCGGTGCAGCATTAATCATCAGCAGTTGGTAACGGCAGGCTTTTGGTCTTCCATGTGCGGCTCTTCAGTTGCTTGGAGGTGTCGTTTCATTGAATAAAAAGAAGACTGATCACCGTGGGGTGTTAGACGCACTTGGTGTGTGATTGTTTTGGTCGTGTGTGAGTCTTGAGTCTCAGAATTTGATCGCAGTGTGACTCCAAGTTGTAGCGTTACTGTCTGGGAGAGTTATATTCATTCGGCTCTGAGAGTTTATGAGTAGCATTATATTTTCAGTCATTGTAATCACAGTATTTTTGTGAGTCCTGAGTATTATTGCACTGTGTAGAAGTGCCGAGTCTGATATACATTTTGTATTGCAATTTTGGAAATTGTTAGGGAGATTATTATGCTGATTCTGAGAATCATAGCATTCGTATTAAGTTGGTCTTTGAGAGACTGATATAATTGGTTAAAGTAAGTCAGGCTTATCGATTGATTGCTTTGAAGACTTCAATCATAAGCAAGGTTCAGTGTATTGGTTTTGAGAACTGAATAAAGTGATCTTTGGTGGGCTGGGTTGTTTCCCTCGAGCAGGAGGGTTTTTCCCAGGATAATATTTGTGTTCTCTGTTATTGTGATTTCAGTTTATTGCATTTATATTATTCTGGTTCAAAACATTAACAGATTCAACCTTTGTCCTTGACTTAACATTGCGTTAACCACCAAACTTACTTGAAATTGTGACAATCCATACATAGATATTAGAAAGTGAAACCACTCCCCCAGTCATTTAAAATACAGGTTTTGAATTGATAGTTAGTGAATAAGCCTTTTGATAGGCATTTTACAGTTTTTTTATTACAGACTCTCTCAGGTGGATGTTTTGAGCTTGCCTGTCATAAATCATACACCACTTGGGATTTAAACTAGATCCATTTTACTTGCAACCATAAGGGACATGAAATATAGCCCTAACTTCTACTGAGCTTTCAATATCTTTGCTTCTCACTCCTGGTTTGGTTATGGTAAACTCAAACCATGGGCAGCTACTTTAATTCTTGCTTTCTATGGCTGCAGCACTGATGTCTTCTTTTTCATTTACCTATTATGAAATATTTGCATTTGATATTTATAGCACACAAGCTCAGAGAGAATGGGAATGTGTACCTGTTGGCTGAGTATATGATGAAGATTATGTTCACAAAGAAGCCCTAAATTCAATAATTGTCCTGGAATTGAAAGTAGACTACCCATCTCGTTGTTTAAAGTTGAGATTGTGCCAATGCATTAGATTAGAAACTCCTTCAATTGATTAGTATTATATTGTTAAGAGGATTCTAATCCCCAGGTTCTGAACGAGACCTTTGTGGGTCATTTACAATTTTTTTGATTTATTGTACTCTATTACAAGGGAGGGATTGAAGCTATCTTGGTGTACAACGTGTCATTATTGGGTTTGAACTCAACTTGCATTACATAGAAATGTAATATCATGGTAATGCCCCCAATTTAAAAACAGTTTTAAAAATGTCAGAGATTCAATATGTGTACCTCCTAGCTCACTAAACAAAGATTGCGTTCTTCAATATCGAGTGGTTTCAATCTAATGACCAGAAGACTGCATAAAATCACATTAACCATCAAGATTACTTAAAAACGTAAAACGACAGTGTATAAACTTCCTCTAATCACTAATATGAGGGTTCTGCATATTTCGAGCATTAAAACCCTTGAAAAACTTTTCCTTCCTCGGCATTCAAAAAAAAAGCTCAGAGAAATTCGAAATGCGCGCTTGGTTGCCTAATTTACTACTTAAAATTATCAAAATACTTAAAAGCATACCATTACATTCCATTGAAAAATATTTCCCAACGGTTTTGAATTGTCGACCTTTAAATGAGTTTGTTAAAGGGTTCGAGGTCGATTGGCATTGATCGTCACCATGGAGTTTGCGTTAAAATCGATTTACATTTAAGCATAAATCCCTAAAAAATTACCATGATTTCAAGTTTGAAAAATAAGCAAGAAGAGACTTTAAATGTGTACCTCTTGACTGAGTATACGATGAAGATCTTGTTCAACATTAAGCGGATCCGTGGGGCTTTCGGCGAGCAAACCCTTGAATGAGTTGGGCATCAAGGTGAAAATAGTGGCTTGCTCAAACAGATCCTGTAGAGAAGAAATGGGTGCTTCTGTTTCTGTTAGGGCATTGCCGCTGCTCCGCTGTAAAGCTTCTGGCATCTGCGAAGATATTTTTCTGTGTTACTCCTCTGCTGCTCGAAACATGTTACATCCAATTGATCAGAAAGAGCAGGAGGACTTGAAGGAAAAATGAACTTAGCTGCTGTGTGGGAGGATAATTTTGCGAATGTGCACAATTATCTTTCAGGCGGGAATCTCAGAAATTTTCGAATTAGCTGCCCGTTGAATTTCGTCACACTTATTGGAAATGGCAAATGTTTATTTTTTTCATTATAATAGAGATCTCATCATATGACAATTTTACTAAAGTTGCCAAGTTGAGCGGCTACTTAATCTCCAACCCCAATTCACTACATTGCTCTAACGGGCAAAAGATTCAAAGCCATTTAATGTAAACTGAATGTACCTAATAAAATTTGATTTTTTATATTTTTAGGAGTCATTTAGCTTCATCTTTTAGCTGATAGATTATTTGTGGGAATTTTGTTTATTGTCGATCTTTCTCATTTTTTCTTTACAAGTATACAAATTTCCGGTTGTTTTTTTCAATCTTACAAATCTCCAACAAATCTTTACTTTTGTTCATCCATGTTTTTAAATCTTAATTTTGCATGTTTTTTCTATTTTTTACTCCTTATTCATTGAGCTTTTATTTCCATAATCATTATGAGTGATGTTTTTTGAGATTAATCAGTCCTCTCTTGGTCCCTTAGATCGTTGGTCTCGTGGACGTCATTAAAATTCCTTCATTCATTTGTTCAATTGTATGTTGAAAATAAATATTTGAATTATAATTTTTAGATTTCATTCTCTACATTATTAATGGTCATTTCACATTTTAAAATATAATTTCCTATTCGTTGGGATTGATAAGAGTTCTAATATTTTTTATTAATTTGGATGTAATTAAAAAAAATTTATGTAATTTTCTATTGGTGCATCGTTGCATGCACAAAAGTATGTGACTGTTAGTTATAGAGATATTACATGTTTTTAATGTTTTGACAATAATTTTTTAATATTCTTGAGTGGGAATAAAATTTAAGTTTTAGAAAATATGTATTCCTTTTCTTAATTTTTATTAATCTAGATAAATAAATAATTGAGAAAATCTAATATAAACAAGATATATGATAAGTAAAGCATTATTTGAAATAAGGAGATTAGAATGTTTAGCCCGTCTAAGGGGTGAATGTATGAAATGGTTGTGATTTGCCAATAGTTGCACTTTGTAGCTAGAATCTATGTGTATTCTTCAAATCTTATCAGTTGATGTGTTATTAAGCTCTGTAAATCAACTAAACAAAAATGGGATTTCAATTTTGTCTTTAAAAATTATAATCTATCATATTTCTACAATTTGTTTATGTTAATCTTTCACCTCAAATTTTAGTCATGCATCCTAAAAAATTTGCAGATGGTATTAATGATCACTTCTAATGAACATGTTGTGTTGGAGCATGAAAGTGTACTAAGTTCCCCCTTCCACCTCATTCGAATATCATGTTTTTTGTTTTCATGTCTTGTAATTATATATAAAAGGATTTTCAAATGTAAGGAGATAGATGTAGAGGTGTCCCTTATTTGATAGCAGTCCCATTGAGATAAAGGTGAAACTACAATGATAAAATCTCTTATAAGTGTATGTAAATCTAAAATTTAGTTTTTCTTTTAAATCAAAGGATTACTCTATGATGATTATGTGATTGCATAAAAGTGGTAATAAGAACAAAATCAACAAAGCATGTGAATACAAGATTTACATAGAGAAGTCCTTTGAAGAAAAAATCGCACACGAAAAAAGGACAAATATGCAATAATAATTAATAAAGAGATGCTTTCAACACATCAGTGCTCTCTTCACTTGGTAGCACTCTGGAAACATTTGTGTACTTGTATAATAAACATACAAAACTATTATCTTGTATCTAAAATTTATAGAGAAATAGAAGAATACCACAAATAGGATTCAAAAAAATTAACCATCAAACAATAGTGAATTGCAAAAACTCCCAAGGCCAAAATGAATAGGTTTTATTAGGAATAGTAAATCTAACTCTCAATGAACTATGGATAGCAAATATAACCTCCATACTAATAATAAACATATTTTGATTTTTAATTCTTTTATAATGACTCATATCCCAAGATAGGCATCCAAAATTATTTTACAACTCATATGGGACAACCAACAACATGCAAGATGCTTTGCTACTTAATTCTCACACCTAGGTTTAGAAATTTATTAAAATAGATTCATAACCACCACTACCAAATCCACTTTCTTCATGAATGTATATAAATGTTATCATACATAAATTATACCCTAGCTAAATACTCCATTTAGCCATCCTACAAAACATGCAACCACTAAGGGCCTATAGATTGCTCGTAAGTTATAGTGAATCTCCAAGGAGGGTTTGCTCCCCTAAAGTTCACCTAATTTGAACTAAGCTAATGACTTGCTTGATAAAAGGGGAAATAATTCTTAAAATAAAGCCTATGTATTGTTTAGTTGATGTACCAAATGATTGTTACTAAAACCTTCATTGATATTTCTCACACTATTTACCCGACAACTAAGCTAATTTCAATCATAACTCAAGATTTTGACATTTTCATCCACAAGTGTTTCTAGGGAAAGTTCAATACATTTGATTTTAAAAGGAAATGACATATTTTCATGTAACTAACACCCTTTTGAACCAACAATACAACCTATGACCTACATGATATATGTTTTTTTCTTGAATGTACTAAAAGATGAGACATAATGAAAGGAGTTATGTGTATCATCACTTAAGTTACATCAATCATTCATTTATATACAAAAATGATCCTTTGAAGGCAAAATTCTTATGCTTTTTCAATAAAACTGGTATATATAGCACGAATAAATCTTAGAGTGCTTTGTTTCTCTCAAACTAAGTTAAAATGTTGTTATTTTTCCAAATAGAACTAAGTTTCCAGTTACAATGGATAGTGGGAAAAGATAAATGAATTTATTTTTTTAGTTGCAAAATGCTTATCTGAGACTAGAAAGAATTTTATTTTTAGTTACTATATTCAATCTAGAAAGTAATAACTAAATAAACAATTGGGTAAAGCATGTTTTTTGTGTTGGCATAACTAATGATGTGATGGTAAGTGATGAGATGATACAGATTTGGTATTGAGATGATCAATTATTGTGTTGTCATTGATGTCAAGTATTGACCTAATGCTCTTAGTGTGTTGCCAATTATGTGAGAAGAATGAACAATATGTTGCAAGTGGTTCCAATGGTTGTGATTCTTACGAGAGACTTGGGGATGTCTCTAGATGATAACTGTGTAACCGCAACTGTTGAATGTATTAGTTGTGTGAGTTATGAATGATTGAAGTGTGATAGGGCAACTGTTAGAACAATCTGTCTAGCAATGAGTGATTTGATTTGTTTATCAATCTGTGGTGAGTTAGATGGTGCAGTCATAGAATGATGTTTATGATTCTATGTTGAGTTCATGGTTATGACCACAACTGATTTGGTTGGTCAGTAAGCATGTTTTGAGGATATAAAAATTATTTCAGTGACCAGTGATAGTGTTTTTGTGTTACCGATGGTAGATCTTTTGTTGGCGACCAATGATCATGTTGCGGTGAATGATTTGCATTACAACTGTCATGTTGATGTGTCTAATCTCATTTATGGTGATGAGTTGTCATTATATTGATTAAGGTAGATCATTTTATTAAGACGAAGGTTGAGTTGGTCAAAATATGTTTGACTATTCTTGATAAAATTAATTGTTTGGATCTAGCATGTGGCTGACATGTTAGGTAAATATGGTTGTTGCATTGGTATATGTGTTTTGGCATATCTCTTTGGGCGCAAAGATTGGAGAAGTAATTTTAATGTGTTGGATGAGGTGTTAAGTTGGTGGAATGTTTGGGGCTAGAGGTAAATCCCATAAATGAGTGGCACCTAACAGTGTCTTTATAAAACTCCTAACAGGGTTAAGCTCCTAACATAACGTATTTTAGAAGAGTGCAAAATTTGTGAGTCTCATCTCACACATGGTTTTCACCCATTTGGGTTTCCACAGGAAAAATTTATGTGTTATGTGTTGCATGTTTTATGGTGGTTGATGTTTATTTGGTTTAAGTTTCATTCTCTTATCAATCAGTAAACTTGTGAATGTTATCTTTGAAGTTAAAGAAGTTGAAAAGTATCAGATATCTAGATTACTGATTCACCCCCCCCCCCCCCCCCCCCTCTCTCGATAATCTTAGACCCTTAAGAGTAACAATTGGTATCAAAGCTTTGGTCATCTTTGTGGAGAAGCCTATTAGCTTGAGGTCAAGATCTAAGAATGGTGAGAAAGGATTGTCCTAAGTTCACAAGGGAGAACTACTCAGTGTAGAGTGGTAGAATGAAACTTTATCTAAAAGGTATGGTAACCAGTATTGGAATCATTTTGTTAACCAATATGTTATTCCAAATGGTCCTCTCAATGCAGATCAGCTAAGGGAACATCAAGAGAATACTACAACTATGGAAGCCATTGTAAGTACATTATCTAATGTAGAGTTTGTTGATACCCAAGATCTTGAAACTACCTATGATGTGTGGGAGAAATTGAAGCTAGTGTATGGTGGAGACAAACATGAGCACAAAGCTAACGTTGATAGCCTGAAAGGAAATTGTGATGACACGAGGATGGTTGAAGGTAAAAACATTAAGAAGTATGGTTAGAGAATCAAAGAAGTGGTTGTTGCTATCAAAAGTGCTCATGGAACCATTGAAGAAGAAGATGTGGTAAGTAAAGTATTGAGAAACTTGTCACCTCTTTATGCCATTAGGGTTTCTGCTATTCAGGAGTTAAGATCTCTAGGAACTGCAACTATCACGCTTGATGCTTTAATTGGAAATTTGAAAGGAAAGGAAAGGAAAGGAAGTTAGTTATGAATCTTCTTCTATGTCAGGTTACTCTAATGATTACGATTCTATCTTAACTAAAGAAAATAGACAGGAAGAGTTGGAAGCATTTTTTTCTAGGAAGCTACCTAGAGGAACTGACAAGTACAAGGGTAAGCTACCTTTCAAATGTTTCTCATGTAACAAGATTGGACACATGTTTCCAGGTGTCCTAATGGTGATAACAAGGATAAGCCTAAGAGATTCAAGGACAAGAACAACAAGACTTGTTTTGTTGTTGCATATGAGGGAGTTACCGATGAGGAGTCTAAGGATAATGAAGAAGATGTATTTACTTTTGTTGTTGTTAAGGAAAATACTCCTGTAGATAACGAAAAAGATTTGATTTCTAGAATGGATCACAGTGAAGATTAGGTAATAGAAAGTGGATGTACACATCATATGATGGATGAATGAAGTAAGTTCACTAAGTTGGAAGAATTTGATGGTAGATTGGTAAGGTTTGGTGATAACTCTCCTTGCTTGGTAAAAGGAATTGGATCTATTGCACTAAATGGAAAAACAAATTATGATGATGTTTACTGGGTAGAAGGCCTAGGGTACAATTTGTTAAGTGTAGCACAATTTAATAACAAAGGTTATCTTGTAGAGTTCAAAGGAGGCATTTACAAGTTACTTGGGAGATCCGGTGATCTGATTGCTACCGGTATGCAAACTAAAGGTAACTTATTATGATTGAATACGACACTAAAGAGTTGTTTAATTGCAAAAGTTGATGATAGTTGGTTGTGGCATAAGATATTTTGTCATTTTAAAGTTGATAGTTTGGTCAAAGTGAGTAAGATGAATATTGTTAGAGGTTTTCCACAACTTGTGAAACCAAACAATGTCATGTGTAAGGAATGTCAATCAAAAAAGATAACTAGTTCTATTTTTATCACTAAGTGATTTTCATCTAAATGTTTTTTTTTTATTTAGTTCATATTTATTTGTGTGGTCCTATTAGAACAAGAAGCTACTATGGAGATATGTATTTTATGCTTTTTGTTGATGATTACTCTAGGATAATATGGGTTACTTTTCTGAAAGACAAATCTGATGCATTATATTTGTTTAAGGTGTTCAAAGCATGAGTTGAAAAAGAAAAGACTGTAAAGTGCTTGAGATCTAACAAAGGTGGTGAGTTCACATATTTGGAATTCACTTAATTTTCTGAAGAAAATGGAATTAAGAGGAAAATGTCAGCACCTAGAACCCCTCAGCAAAATGGGATTACAGAAAGAAGAAATAGATCTATTATTGATGTTGCAAGAATAATGGTGATACAAAGAGATGTGCCTCAAATATTTTGGAGAGAAGTTGTCAGCATTGAAGTTTATACATTAAACTAGGTATATGTGAAGAAGGATACTAATAAGACTTCATATGAGTTATGGCATGGTCACACACCTAGTGTGAAATACTTCAAAGTTTCTGGGAGTAGATGCCATTTAAAGACAGATGGCAATATAGGGAAATTTGATCCTAAGAGCAATGAGAGAATATTCCTAAGATATTCTACAAGAAGAAAAGTTTACAAGTGTCTAAACAAGAGAACCAAAAAGATGATAGAAAGTGAAAATGTGAATATTGATGAATTCCCATAGCAGAATGATGGTTCCAACAAGAATGAATCAGGATATGATCAAGGGATTGTATATGTTCAATTGGTGGAGCAAGAAGTTGAAAATCAGAACATTGAGGATGAATCAATTCAATCGGCAGAAGAGGATCCTAGACATGAACCGGTAATACCAAGGTATTGATAAAATAAAACTGATTGAATATCTGATGAACTGAAGAAACAATGATTATAGATCACCGAGCTACTGAAATGATATGTGAGATGATTAAATCAATCAATATGTTGTCATTGATGTGAACTAACTTTGACAGTACTTATCATGTTAGTTACAAACATCTGAACATCTATTAAAGGAAGAAAAGATGAAGAAATGAGATATCTACATGAGGAAAATATGGATATGACAGATAAGGATAAGGTAAACATTGGGTAACTTATTAATGAGTCTATGGCTTTATATTGTTGACATGAGCATGTTACATTAATCGATTATGAAGAAGAGATTTGAAATTGGACAAGTCAATGTGGTCGGTAATTGAAGATTTATGTATACACCGAGCCGGTGCAATGTATACTGAGTGACAATATAATCAAGCTAGTTATCACCGACGCATTTCTATATTAATCGAGTATGGATGAAAACATTAAATGCTAAGAGCAACAGACTAAATTTGATGAGCTGGAAATTTTTATGATTTCGAGGTTAAGGATGAAGTTAGTTATGAGATCCATGACTGACAAAATTCAAAGATGATTTAAAGGATGAGATTGAAATGTGTTATGGAAACATCTATCGAGGAAGGTTTAAGTGGCAAAATGGATGAAGGAAATTAAGAGGCAAAATCTAATGGCTGATATGAAAATGATTTACTTGTCTATATAAGAGATATGAGTTTCATTATTGAAACATGTCGGACAAAAGGAGACTGCAGAGATTTCACGTGAAGATTGCATTCATGCATGCCTGATCAAACTGGTTATTAAAAGAATTGAGTTACAAACATTATTGAGTGTCAGAAAACTATTTACCAAGTGAAAGTAAGTTGAGAAATATTGAGGAAGTGAATTGATTAATTATCAGAGGATTTTAAGGGCTTAGCATAGATCTAAATATTTTCAATTGAGTTGTATTTGAATCAGATCAGTTGATGCAGGGGCATTCTTAGGTCCTAGGTGAATCTGCATGGGTGTGTGTTACTTGGTTGGTGTTACTCAGTTGCAGCTCTAACCAGTGGTCTCGGTTATTGAGGGAAGCTCAGTCGCTGAAGGAACTCGGTGAAGCTTCTAGTGCTTGGTGGAACTGGTGCTTGGTGATGCCTGTGTTGCTTGGTGTTGCTTGGCTTGGTCGGTTGTTGCACTGGTGCTCAGTAGTTCTAGTTTACTGACTGCAGTTCTTGGTGGTTTGGTTGGCCGACTTGGTGCATTTATTGTTGGTAGCTTTTGTTGCATTCTCCTATGCAGATCTTGAGGCCGACATGGAGAATTTAATTATTGTAAGGCTATTTGATATTTGTTGGTAGGAGTTACTTGTTTCATTCAGCTGACTTGTGGCTGATGATTAGTATTTAAGGAGGGTTTGGGTAGTTGTTTTAGGCGTCAGATTGGAAGTTCTAAGAGCTGAGTTAGGAGAATCTGATAAGTGAAGTTGTGGAAAAGAGCTTGTGAGATCTTACAGATCAAATTGTTATCTGATAGTTTGTAACAACAAAGCCAGTGGTTGTTTGCTTAAAGACAAGGAGATTTCTTGGTGGCTTGCAAGCACAAGTTCAGATCTGCCTTAGGGTTTCCATCAGTTGTTGATTTGTCTCAGAACTAGACTAGCTAGTGTTGTATTGGATCTTGTTGATCTTACAGAATTACTTATTGTTTGTAATTGGCCCTAACCCGAAAGGCCTTACAACCGGGCATGTTAATGAAAATCTAATATTAAAGCATATCTTGTTGTATTGTTCCACTATGTTCTTGATTGGCTACAAGGTTGGACTGTCCTTAATTGGATCCACCATCCTTGACTACGTTAGGTGGTATCAGAGCGAGGTTGATCTTGAGCTGAGTTGATCTTGTGGAGTGAAGGTTAACCTAGCAAGGCTGATCTTGTGAAGTTGATATGGTGGGCAAAGAGATCGTATGATCTGGGTTGCAGATCTGTGGCACTGAACTTGTGGAATTTTGGCCTAGTTGTTGGTGCGAGGTGGCAGGTTGCAATCTAACTTGCATATAGCTTGGAGGTTGTCACAAGGTGTTCAATGTAGGGTTTTGTTGCAAAGGGTTTTCTTATCTTTAAATATGCCTCTGAGAAGATTGGACCCTAGAGTGATTGTGAATCTCTGTGATACTATGGAATCTAGGATTATAGAGAAGGTGAAATATGATTTGAGATTTGAGATGGAGTTGATGAAGAATGACATGGTCGCTGAGATCATGAGAGTTATTGTTGGTGTACCTTAGAATGTTGGTATTGAAGATGGTTATGAGGAAGCTGTTAAAGACTTTGAAGCTGCCGCATCTAGTGGTGATGACCGGAGGGATAGATCTGGTAAAGACAAAACTGCTTGGTTGCATAGGTCTGGAGCTCAGTTAAGTAATAGTTACCGAATGGAAGTCTCTATTTTCTCTGGTAGTTTGAAACTCGAGAATTTGATTGACTGGATTGATGAACTGGAAGATTTCTTTGAGTTGGAAGAAATTGAAGATCCTCTTCGGGTGAGGTTGGCATAGACAAAATTGAAAGGACATGCTTCTCTTTGGTGGAAAGAATTACAAAGAGATTGATGCAAGAGCATCTCGGGTCCTTGCCAATCCTGTGTCACCAAAAACAATTTGATTTTGTCTGTGTTGCTCAATTCCTGCTTTGACCGAGTTAGTCAGTAGTTGGTCAATTTCCTTTGGTTACCGAGTATGGTCGGCTATCTCCTGGGTCGTCAGTTGTTTCATTGGCGCTCGACATTGTCTGTCTGTTGCTCGGTTATCTTGTTCACCAACAGGTTTAGTTTTGGTTCCTATTGTAGCTGACTTGTGCATTTATATTAGATCACAAATTTAATGTTGGAATCCATCATTGGGAAGTGTGTGGTCCCAGATCTAACCATTCCTTCCATTGATTATGGATCTGAAGGTTGACTCAGTTCGGTAGCTTCTTCTATAAATGTAGTTGTTGGTTTAGAGTTTAGGAGGCAGTTTTGGGGATAGAATTTCTCTACAGATAGAAGTAGAGATTTTGGCAGATCCTCGCATGTTTGAGGACTTTTGTAATTCATTGTAATATCTAGCCCTAACCAGGAAGGCCTTACAGCCTGGCATGTATGGTTCTATTTGATGAAAATATATGAAAGTTTCTGCATTCTCTCTCTCACTGTTGTCTTTGTTTGCTTTTACATGTGTGAGTAGGCTTGGATCATTAGGGTATGCCATTGTTTGGCCCCTCTTGCTCCCTACCTTGCATCAGGTGGTATCAAAGCGAGGTGAGATCTTGATCTAGGTCTATAGATCTAGGTTTTGTAGGTTCCTCTTGAAGCCTTAGTTAATTGTTGCGGGGTAGCAGATTGTGATCTGACCTACAATTGTAGAGGGTTGTCAAGATGGTTCGTGGGAGGCGAGATGCAGATCCAGGATTAGCAAATATGCTAAGGTAGATTGCTGCTAGGTTAGAAGTTGTTGAAATAGCCCAAAGAAGAGGCAGACATCTTGAAGATATTAGTGATGATGAAGTTGAAGAAGAATAGGTGAATGCAAAACCTGCACCTGTTATGGATCAAGGTGAAAAAAGATTTTTGAAGGCTTTGACAAGTCTGAAGTCAACACCACATTTCAATCCTCCTGAGTATGGTGGTGTTGGTTCCTGAATAGGATTTTACACTCCATGAGATACCAATATGCCTATGACTAATGTTAAGGATTGGTTAATTCCAAATATGAGAAATCTATAGGCAACTGGACCAACTATAGGGACAAGACTGCCCGCTTCACTTCTGGCTCTACAAAACCAAGGTGGGTACACCTGATCCAATAGTTTTACCTTTGTTTCTTATCTAATACTGGATCTTACAACATATAACAGTGAGAAAGTACTAAGTAACAACCTATTACTCATTGACTCTCCATCACTGGGTAGAACAACATATAAAGTAAATAAAACTAAAAAAACTAGTAATGATTTAATGTTTTCTTGTAGAATGTAAATAACCATGCCAAAGATGCACCAGTATAGGAGATACTAATTTCTGATTAGTGCCTTATCTATTGGGAAATATATCTAAAATAGACACAGAATATAAGAACACAGATTCCAAGCCATAAACACAACAAACCAGATTCATACACTGCTTACAAACATCCTTCCTGATTGAACCAAATGAATCTATGCTTCACTCAGAGACTTTTAACCTGATCCTAGATCAGGGCTGAGAGATAAAACATATACACAAGTAAACCCTATGCAAAGAGTCAGAGAACTCAAAACCCAAGAAACACAACTGAAGGAGAGATCTGAAAACTGAAAACTGCATTAAGTATGAGGACTCAAGCTCCTATATTACAAACCATTTCAGAATACAACACCTAGACAATATATAAAAGATACAGAAGGTTTTTCCACTATATTGATACAACTAGCAAGAAATGTTACAATCTGGACTGAGGATACACATTAGCTTTTCAGCTTCCTATGTTAAGAAATTCCATCTAGCCCCTTTTTTGACCACAAAAATCCTTTTATAAGAACAAGGATCAAAAAGAAAATATCATTTAGGGCATTTTTAGGGCAACACAATCAACCCTAAGACTCTCAAAAATATCCTAGACAAATCTGATATGAATACATTCTAGAAACTTCCTTTACAAAATATGTGATCCTTACTCAAAATTGACCTCAGATTACACAGTCTGTTACTGCTCTCACCAACTTTGTTAGAACTGAAAATAAATGCCACCATTACATTCCTCGTTCCGAGCTGATTCTGAAAACATATAATATGTCCATATTTGGATAAAAATAAGACCCAGAAATCATTTTTCCATGAGCAGCCTGTATTAATTAAATTTTTGAAATTTTGATATAGCTCAACTATACAATTTTGAATTTAAATATTTGTGCAGACTTTTGAATTTTGAAATGGACCCACATGCCACATGTCACAACCTTACTAGTTTGTCATCAACCGGGTGCTGACATCATCGGATGACAGGTGTCGCCATGTTGCTGAAGTGCCAAATTAACCAGCAAGCACCTTCATTTTTCTGGAATAATGACTACCACATGATTGGCATGAATCCCAAGGCAACTAACTGCATCTCTTTGGCCATGTCATCGGGTGACACTTGTCACCCCGTCGCTATACCGCCAAGGTATCTTCCTTGCAACTCCATCCTAGCAGATCAACAACAGTCGTCAATCTAGGTGCGCATCTTGAGGTGTCAACAAGCTTGCATATGCACACATTTCATCAAAATACATTACCTTGCATATGGGGCCCACAATCCACATCACCATCCACTTCGATATCCGCACGTATGAGAGAGCTCCTTTGACTTGCGTCCACTTGAGACAACTTAATACTGTGGGTTGTTTGTTATAAACTCATTTTTCTTCAAATGTAGGGTCAATGTGGGATTAATTTCTCATTGTATATAATGATTTTGATTCAAAATTTATTTCCTGTGATGCGTAGCTGGGCCCACACAAACTTGACGGGACCCACTCTCCTTGTTCCTTGCTTTACAATGTAATTGACTATTGTTCTTTTTAAATATTTGTAATTGCATCAAACCAATGCATGTGGGATTAAAAACTACAATGCAACCTGATTTTAACCATTCCCTATGGTCTGGCTTGTAACCTTTCCCTTTGTCTTTATATCATTTGGGACTGTGCACGAGAGAAAAGCCTAGCAACACCGAATGCAAGCCCATTCTTCCTCCTTCCTAGTGCGTACCGCTTCCCATTTGAAACACCCAACATATATAATAGATGCATTCAACATCATTATTGCATATGCAAGCAGTGTGTTGGGTGAGCACAAGGTATAATCACCTCCCACAATCTCATGCTTCCCCCAAATCAAAGTATGTAGCAGTCCCTTTCCTTCTTGAAAATAAACAGTCCCCATAAAAATGTGTGCTACTGTGCTAAATACGACACACCCAAAGGAGGAAAATGTGGTGAGAAGGAACTCAGAGTTGTCCTTCAAAAACTCATACAAGCCTTTAAAACATATAGCCCCTCCAACTAATTTGGTGTATGCTGCAAAATTCAAGAACTTATGCACTAGATGTGTATGTGTTGCAATGGGAGACCAAGCATTCATCTTCATGATCTTGTTTGCAAATGCAAGTGACTAGTACAATACAAAGGGAGGGAAACACATGCAGCACCCCAAAAGAGGGCCTATGCATATCACTGTACAGGTAATGTATTAAGGGGAGGGCTCATGGTGCTGAGAACCTCCACAAAGATCTCACGCAAGCCTCTAAACTCAAGGCCCTTCACAAGAGCCTACAATCATCATTAAATCAGAGGGCATGCATCATCCCGCCAATGAAGACATGTGTAGCATTGAAGAAGCATGTGAAAATTATGAAAAAAGGCCCATGCAATATCAATAAATATGTGAGCAGCCATATTAGTATGTGCAGCTCCGTGAATTGGTTACTTAATATGAAACATGCTCAATACTTTTGGAATTCCTTTATTAATTGCTTGGTCTCCCATTGTTTGCCCCTTTTAACCAAAATTAATTTATATCTGTGGCTTAGGCGTAGCACGGATAAAACTTAAAATCAAGGCTCCAGCCTGGGGATCCCTAATTCCTGTGACTTCAAAAATTCAAAACTTCCACAACCAAAGAGATTAAAACTTTGTTAAATAAATATACACTCTGTATACTTCCAGATTATGTATGTATATTTATCAAAAAAAATTCAATTTATAATATCTAACAAGATCCTTTATCAGCATGTAATGATAAATTCAAACTCCGTCTTAAAAGATAGGCTGCAAGGCTTTTTTTTTAAAGTGAGGCAGGCTGGACCCCAAATGGGTCCGGCTTAAAAAAATTTCAAACTCAAACAACCAGCCTTGAAAAGATCCAGAATGACTAGCATGTGCGAACGGATCCGACCCAGATAATCAAAAACTTAAAAAGTTTCAATTTCTATTACTTTGCCAGTCGGCAAATTTGAATAAAACACCTCCAGTCGCCTTTTAAAAACACTACTCAAAACTACACATTGGAAGCTGAAACTTGGCGAGTACAGACTTTGTACCATAGACAATCACCCTGTAAAATGGCTTCACCAAAAAATGAACGAGCCAAGAGATTTTAAAATTTGAAAACGCTCGTTCAAAATTGCCAGCAGACACAAGTTGAAAATCACTGCCTCCTACCTCGGAAGGAGCTGAATAAAAAATATCAAACGAAAAGCTGAGGGCAAGCCACTGAATTTGGAAGAAATTTCATATGCAAGGATCAAAACAAACCAACCGCCAAATAGAGATGATCATCCATTCAAAAGCTACGAATTTATGAAAATGACTACTTTGTAAAGTTTTCTATCCATACTTTATCAATATTGAACACCCTTTTCTGTCTGACCTTGCAAGCCTGTCAAACGGAACCTTCATAACATGAAACCTTGGGTAAGTGAGCATTATCATATGTATAAAACAAGGCTTTGATCAGATCCAATAAAAAATCAATCGGCTATCAAGAATTAATCTTCAAAGTTGTGCCCTCAGAACACCCTGAACTAAAAGACAGTGAAACTGTAGAAATCGGGTTTGGAATTGATCGAGCAAAGCGATCAATCGGATTAGTCATAAGTTGAAACTTATCATGGAGAACCACTTTCACATCTACATTATGGATCAACCTTCAATTATGCATGACGTCGACCCGGGCGTAAATGGCAAGATCTCAAAGTGAGCCACTCACAAAACTGAACTGTGCACTGCTGAAGAAACTTAACAATCTGCAAACTGAATGGCCCTAGAAAATACATCAAACGGGCATGTGGGAGGCTGAAAATCAGCATGAACACTCTTTCTTATGCCTAAAACATGATTCAATAACTAGCACTTCTTAATCAATCACAAGGCACTTAATGCACTTATCCGAATAGGACCTCCGACTAAACTGTGCAACTGATCTTCATCAAATTGTTAGAAATTGCAAAAGGAATCAGACTGGCCAATTGGGCAAACGGATTCATCATGGCCTAAAAATTGGAACATAGGAAGTATTTGACCACTAGAAAACATGGAAAAAGGAATTTTCTCACTTGGGTCACCAGGGTCAAAAGTTATAACTAGTCAAACAGGGCCACTCAAAAAATCGAGCAGATTAGAGAAATAGGACATTTCTGGAAAGCCAACTTTGGGGGATCCAAAAACTAATCAAACAGGCTTGAAATGGATTGAGCTTCGAAACATAAGCTCTCTGATATACATTTTAAACATTCCCAGAGTGGCGGGCCATTTAACTCAACTGGACACAAGATATTCAAATACAAACAGGGCCTGCTACAATGATTTGACATAAGAAAAAAATGCAGATTTAAGTGAACACCTCAAAATGGTTACCCCCTAAACACTTCATATTCTTCATTTAGGAGCTGGAACCCACTACATATGTCAAATGAAAAGTGTTGAACCCGTTCCCCAAGCTGTATCTCATGAAATTCATCAGGCCTATCTTGACATGCACTTGAACTCATCTTTTAAACTGTTCTTTGGAAGCATTGAACATTGCCTTAGGAAAATTATCTGAACATGGGCCCAAAACTGTATGGATTTTTAGAGTCCCAATAGGTGGAAAGCAAGATTCTGATGAATTGGTGGACTGGATCACCAAGATGGAAAAGTATTTTGAATATGAAAACATTCCTGAGGACAAGAAGGTGAATATTGCAAGCACAAAGTTGAAAAGTCATGCATCCTTATGGTGGGAACATCTGCAGCTAGATAGGAAGAGGAAAGGAAAAGACAAAATCAAGGTATGGAATAAAATGGTGAACAAATTAAAAGGAAATTTCTTACCTTTTGATTATCAAATTAACCTAGTTCAACGAATGCAAATTTTGAAGCAGAAAGATAGCTCAATAAAGGGGTATACTGAGGAATTCTATAGATTAGATATCAGATCTGGACATGATGAAGATGATGTGGAAAGAATTAGTAGATACCTAAATGGTTTGAGAGTTTCCATCCAAGAGGAAATTAGTATGGTCAAATTGGAGAACATTGAAGAGGCTTATCAATTTGCTTTGAAGGCTGAGGAGAAATTGAACAAGAGACATGAGCAAAGACAGAGAGGTTGAGGTGGTAGATTCCCTAGAGGAAGAGGTAGATCTAATGGTGAAAATGGTAGATCTGAACCAGAAAAGACAAATCTAGACAAAGGAAAGACCAAGTGGAAAGGTGAAAGTTCATCTATAGGTAGAGGCAATAAATACCGAGGTGGTTATGGCAGAGGAAGTTTCTGAGGAACTTGTTACAATTGTGGAGAAGAAGGACATAGATCTTTTGAATGTACACATGCTAGTAAGAAGGTCGGTAGTAGTAGAAATGCTTTGGTGCAAGAAGAGTCACCGAATGAACCTGAGAAAGAAAATAACTTGATGGTAAGGAGAGCACTGTGGAATGAAAGCAAGAAGGAAGATTCGGTAAGGAAAAGTTTGTTCAAGACCAGATGTAGAGTTTCTAACAAAGTTTGGAAGGTAATCATTGACAGTGGTAGCTTGGAGAATATAGCATCTGAAGAGATGGTCACAAAATTGTAGTTGGAAAGGTTGGTACATCCAAAGCCCTATCAGATTTCATGGATCAAAGATGAGCATACACTCCTGGTAAGTGAACAATGTTATGTGAATTTGAAGATTGGAAAGTACTATGATAAGGTGTTATGTGATATCATGCCTATGGATTATTGTCATATTTTGTTGGGTAGACCTTGGCAATATGATAGACATGTTATATATTATGGGAGATTACATAAGTGTACTATTGTGGCCGATGGAAAGAAACAAATCTTATTAGTATTGATGGAAGAACCTGTTAGTAATGTTTGCACATCTGTGAAAGTTTGTTTGATGGAGGGAAGAAATTTTGTTAACTCTTTGAAGAAGAATGATGTATATTTTGTTGTGATCCCTAACAAACTAAGTAAGAAAATAGAGGATAATGTCCCTGAGGAGATTGATAATTTACTCACCGAGTATAGTGATATCATTTCTGATAATGTACTTGATGATTTGCCACCGAAAAGAAGCATTGATCATATATGGATCTAATCCCTAGAGCTAGTTTACCGAATAAAGCACCTCATCGATTGACACCTACCAAGAATCAGGAATTAAACTGACAGATTCAAGAGTTGCTGGAGAAAGGTTTGATCAGAGAAAGTTTGAGCCCTTGTCCAGTACTTGTTGTATTGGCACTAAAGAAGAATGGAGAATGGAGAATGGAGAATGTGTACGGATTCCAGAGCAATCAATAAGATAATAGTAAGTATAGGTTTCCTATACCGAGAATGGATGACATAATGGACAGTTTGGATGGAGCAAAGTATTTCACAAAGATTGATTTGAAAAGTGGGTATCATCATATCAGAATAAGAGAGGGTGATGAATGGAAGACTGCTTTCAAGACAAAAGAAGGTTTTTATGAGTGGTTGGTTATGCCTTTTGGTTTAACTAATGCACCGAGTACTTTTACGAGGCTGATGAATGAAGTTTTGAAAGAATTCTTGGGTAAGTTTGTGATTGTATATCTTGATGATATTCTAATATTTAGTAAGACCAGAGAAGAACATTTGTTGCATGTTATACAAGTTTTGCAGAGATTAAAAGAGGAAAAGTGTTCATTCATGAAAGAGGAGATTATATATTTGGGATTTTTTATTTCAGTTGATGGTTTGAAGATAGATCCTGAAAAGGTTGAAGCTATTTTGAATTGGCCTACACTTGTGAATGCTAGTGAGGTAAGATCATTTCATGGTTTGGCAAGTTTTTACCGAAAGTTCATAAGGAATTTCAGTTCAATTTGTAATGATATGACTGAGACATGAGAGGAGACAAAAAAGAATTCAAGTGGACACATGGAGCTGACAAAATTTTTGAGACTCTAAAGCATAAGGTTTTTTGGCATTACCTGATTTTAGTAAAGTATTTCAAGTAGAATGTGATGCAAGTGGAAGTGCAATTGGAGCTGTGTTGAGTCAAGAAGGTAAACCTGTTGCTTTCTTTAGTGAAAAGTTGAATGATGCTAGAAGGAAATATTATGTGTATGATCAAGAATTCTATGCTATTGTTCAAGCACTGAAAAAATGGAGACATTATTTGATACCAAGTGAATTTGTGTTGTATATTGATCATAAGACTTTACAGTATTTGGGTAGTCAGAATAAGTTGAATCAAAGACATATGAAATGGGTTGAGTATTTGTAAAGTTATATATTTGTGACAAAGCATAAGATTGGAGTCACTAACTGAGTTTTTGATGCATTGAGTAGAAGAAGATCTTTGATGACCGAGATGAAAATTGAAGTTCTTGGTTTTGATGAGATGACATATTCTTATGAGTTTGACCCTAATTTTTTAAGCCATGGAGAAAGTGCAGAGCACCTATTCAAGATCAACAAGACACTAAATGGGATGAATATTTTATTCAGGAAGGTATGTTGTTTAAAGTTATTCAGTTGTGTATACTGAGAGGAATAATGAGAACTAACCTGATAAAGGAGAAACATAGTAGTGGTTTGGCTGGACACTTTGGTATTGATAAAACATGGAATTTGCTTAAGGAGAAGTACTATTGGCTGCAATTGTATAAAGACGTTCATAAATTTGTGAAAAGTTGTGGAATTTGTTAAGTTGCAAAAGGAGTAAGTCAGAACATTGGATTGTATACACCGATTGTTGTTCCTGAGAAACCTTGGATTGACATCAGTATGGACTTTATTCTTGGCTTACCAAAGACAGTAAGAGGTAATGATTCTATATTTTTTGTTGTGGATAGATTTTCAAAGATGACACATTTTATACCTTGTAGAAAGACATCATATGTAGTACATGTAATAGATATTTTCTTTAAGGAAATTGTTAGATTGCATGGATTACCGAGGAGTATTATCCCTGACCGAGATAGTAAATTTGTTGGATACTTTTGGAAAACCCTTTGGAAGAAATTTGGCACTGAGTTGAAATATAGTTCTACATTTCACCCACAAACTGATAGACACACTGAAGTTGTGAACAGAAGTTTGGGAAATCTTTTGAGATGTTTAGTTGGAGACACACCGAGTAATTGGGATTCTGTGTTGGCACAAGCAAAGTTTGCATACAATAATTTAATGAATAGGAGTAATGGAAAGACACCATTTGAGATTGTGAATATCACACAACCAAGAGGAATATTTGATTTGAGAGACATTGTTGATGAGAATAAGAAAAGTGCTAAAGGAGTAAAATTTGTTGAGTACATGAAAACATTACATGAAGATGTGAAGCTGAAGCTGGAAGAGAGTAATCAGAAATTCAAAGACAGAGCTGATAGATTAAGAAGATATAAAACTTTGGATGTTGGTGATGAAGTGATGGTTCATTTAAAGAAAGGTTGATTTCCTATTGGAACATATGGGAAGCTAAAGATGAAGAAGTTTGGACCTTGCAAGATTTTGAAGAAATTTGATAGTGGAAATGCATATGAGATTGAGTTACCTGATGACATGGACATATCACCTATTTTTAACATTGCTAATTTGTATGAGTATCATGAACCTGATGAAGAAGTGACAGTACCGACAACATATCCTAAGAACCAGAATGATGAAGTTGAACAGATTTTGAAGGAAAGAGTTGGCAAGAGTACAAGAGGAAAACAATATATGGAATATTTGGTAAAATGGAGGAATAGACCGATGGAAGATAGTTCATGGATTTCACAGTTTGAGTTGGATGCAGCTCAGACCAGACCTACCAAATGATTTAGAGAATCATTTCAAAATAACCCCAGGTGTCTGATGCAGGAGCATCTCGGGTCCTTGGCAATCCTGTGTCACAAAAAACTATTTGGAGTTTGTCTGTGTTGCTCAATTCCTACTTTGACTAAGTTGGTCGGTAGTTGGTCAGTTTCCTTTGGTTATTGAGTATAGTCGGCTATCTCCTGGGTAGTCAGTTATTTCACTCACGCTCGGCATTGCCTGTTTGTTGCTCGATTATCTTGTTCACCAACGAGTTTAGTTTTGGTTCCTATTCTGGCCGACTTGTGCATTTATATTGGATCATAGATTTAATGTTGGAATCCATCATTGGGAAGTGTGTGGTCCCAGATCTAACCATTCCTTATGTTAATTGTGGATCTGAAGGCTGACTCAATTCAGTAGCTTCTTGTATAAATGTAGGTGTTGGTTTAGAGTTTAGGAGGCAGTTTTGGGGATATAAGTTGGATAGAGACAGAAGTAGAGATTTTGGTAGATCCTCAGATGTTTGAGGACTTCTATAATTCATTGTAATATTTGGCCCTAACTGGGAAGGCCTTACAACCTAGCATGTATGGTTCTATTTGATGAAAATATATGAAAGTTTCTGCATTCTCTCTCTCATTGTTGTGTTTGTTTGCTTCCACATGTGTGCATAGGCCTAGATCATTAGGGTGCACCATTGTTTGGCCCCTCTTGCTCCCTACCTTGTGTCAAAGATATAGAAGATGAAGGTGAAATGAAGATCAATCAATGGAGGTTGATTGTGACTAAGTTGAAAGCTAAGTTCATACCTGCTGACTATGAGCTTGACTTGTTTAGGAAGTTGCAGAATCTGAAGCAAAAGGATCTAATTGTTGAAGATTATACCGAGGAGTTCTACAAGCTTACTATTTAGTCTAGACATAGAGAACTTGGTAAGGAAAAGGTAGCTCGGTATGTGAATGGTTTGAGATTCAATATTTAGGATGAGATTGGTATGCTAAAGATTGATTCTATTGAAGATGCTTATTAGTATGCTCTGAAGGCAGAAGATAAGCTGAAGAGGAAACAACATGGTAATCCCCGAGGGAAGGAAAAGATTAATCACTCAATGAAGGATAAACCGACTGCAGAAGATGAACAGAAACCTGTAGAACTGAAGAAGAAGAAGATGGATAGAGTTATCTTTAAGGGTACTTGTTATAACTATGGTGAAGAAGGACACCGCTCTTTTGAGTGTACACAAAAGAAGCTTGGTGATCAAAAAATTACTATGGTGAATGAAAATATTGAGAATGAACCTAAATCTGAGAACTTGCTGGTTCGACGAACATTGCTTGGTACAAAGGAGGAACCTTGTCAGAGGAGTAACTTGTTCAGGACTTGGTGCAAGTCTAGAGGTAAACTTTGTGATGTTATTGTTCACAGTGGTAGTACTAATAACCTTATTGTTGAGGACATGGTTCAAAAACTTGGTTTGAGTAGAATGGGACATCCACATCCTTATAGGATTGGCTAGTTTCAAGATGATCATGCTTTGGAAGTAAGAGAACAATGCTTTGTTGATTTTTAGATTGGCCAATATAAGAATCTTGTGTTATGTGATATTGTGGAGATGAATAGTTGTCATATATTGCTCGGTAGACCTTGGCAATATGATTGCAGAGCTATGTATGATTGTGTGAAGAATGTATTTACTGTTGAGAAGGATGACATGAAGTTTTCCTTGATGCCTTTACTGGATACAACACTCGGTAGGAGAAGTTTGTGTATTGGTAGCCGAGTTGAGTTGGTAGATCCTGAGAGGATGGATGATCAGTTTGGAGAACAGACCTACGTGTTATCAAGGAAAGACTTGAAAAGATAGAGGAAGCTGAATTGGAAGAGTATGCAAAGTGAAAAGTTGGAGGACATGTATGTGAAGAACCAGTTTGAGGTTTATGTGCTGAATCCTGGAAGATGTTCTTCTCACATATGAACATCTTTTTGAACTTGGGGTGTTTGATGCAGGGGCATTCTTGGGTCCTTGGTGAATCTGCATGGTGGTGTGTTACTTGGTTGTTGTTACTCGGTTGCAACTCTAACCAGTGGTCTCAATTATTGAGGGAAGCTCAGTCACTGAAGGAACTCAGTGAAGCTTCTGGTGCTCTGTGGAACTAGTGCTCAGTGATTCTTGTGTTGCTTAGTGTTGCTTAGCTTGGTCAGTTGTTTCACTGGTGCTCAGTTGTTTCTCTAGCGCTTGATAGTTATGGTTTATCGACTATAGTTTTTGGTGGTTTGGTTGGCCGACTTGGTGCATTTATTGTTGGTATATTTTGTTGCATTCTCCTATGTAGATCTTGAGGCCAACATGGAGAATTTAATTATTGTGAGGCTATTTGAGAGCCAACTGGTATTGCATTTAATATTTGTTTGTAGGAGTTAATTGTTTCATCCAGTTGACTTGTGGTCGATGATTAGTATTTAAGGAGGGTTTGGGTAGTTGTTTTAGGCATCAGATTGGAAGTTATAAGAACTGAGTTAGGAGAATTTGATAAGTGAAGTTGTGGAAAAGATCCTGCAAAATCTTGCAGATCAAATTGTTATCTGATAGTTTATAACAACAGAGCTAGTGGTTGTTTGCTTGGAGACAAGGAGATTGCTTGGTAGCTTGTGAGAACAAGTTTAGATCCACCTTAGGGTTTCCATTAGTTGTTGATTTTTCTTAGAACTGGACTAGCCGGTGTTGGATTGGATCTATTTGATCTTGCAAAATTACTTGTTGTTTGCAATTGGCCCTAACTCGGAAGGCCTTACAGTTGGACATCTTAATGAAAATTTGATATTAAAGCATATCTTGTTGTGTTGTTCCGCTATGTTCTTAATTGGCTGCAAGGTTGGACTATCCTTAATTGGATCCACCATCCTTGACTATGTCATCAGTACTGTATCTGTTTAACCATTGATTCAGAAAATCTCTTAACCGAGTGGACTTAACAGTCTTATGTACTACCCTATGACATTCATTGAATGTAAAGTGTTATCTTGTTGACCCCATAGTGAATGCTGGTCAAAATTTAATTGTTAGTGATAAATCCTCTAACTAGATCACACCTAATAGTGTGCATTGTAACCTTTGATGGGGTTGGATCTTCATTGAGCTCACTTTAGAAGAGTTAATTATTTCAAGTTACCGGTCCCAAGTGGGTTTTCCCTTTGTAGGGTTTCCATGTTAAATCATTATGTTATGTGTTATTTTTTATGATTGTTTTTCTATCATACTTTACATACTGCATAGTTGATTTAGTCAATAATCATAGTTGGATAATTACTGGTAATCGGTAAACTAGACAGAAAAATTGATATTTTATGTTACCGAGCTGTAAAATTTGTTGAAATTATTTTGTAAGGTACATATTTGTATTTGGGACTGTATGATAACTGATCTAACTGATTCACCCACCCTCTCGATTATTCTAACAATTGGTATCAGAGCGTATTGGTTGCTTGGAAGAAAGTTTTAAGGACTTGAGAAGAAAGATTACAAGATGTATAAGAGGGAAGTGTCGAAGCTAAATAAAGATAAATTTGCCACATGGTAAAGCTAGATGAGACTTCACATATCTGGAATCAGAGAATCTGCTATACATTTACTTGACAATGGCTACTTACAACCAACATCTGGACCTTTGACTCTTGATAAGTTGAGAGACCGACATGAACACAATATTAGTATGATAGAGATTGTTGTTGCTCTATCTGATGTTGAATTTGAGGATGTCAAGGATTGCACTATAGTGAAGCAAATGTGGGATAAAATTTCTCTAGTTTATGGTGGTGATGTGAATGTGATGAGAGCCAGAGCTGAAAGCTTGAGAGGTAGATTTGATGACATGAAGATGAAGGAAGGAGAAAACATCACACATTACACAAACCAAATCAAAGAGGTAGTTAATGCTATCCGAGGAGCAGGAGGTATTATTTATAAAGATATAGTGGTAAGTAAAATACTGATAACCTTGTTTCCTGTCTATGCAATCAGAATATCTATTATTCATGAAATGAGGTCTGCACCTAATAACACTCTTACTCTTGATAGTCTGATTGGAAAGCTAATAACTTTTGAGCTGAATAATTTTGACAACAGTGTTGTACTGAGTCTTGAGTCTTCTTTTATGTCATCTCTTAAGATTGGTAAATCTAGCAGTAAGCATAATATAAAGAATGAAAGTGACAATAATACTGAAGATGATCTTGATGAGCTTGAAGAACTTATGGCCCGGAGACTGCAAAAAGGTAAAGGAAGATATAAGGAAAAGTTACCTTTAGCTTGTTTCAATTGTAAAGAGGTTGGCCATATTGCTGCTAGATGTCCTAATAGGAAAGAGGAAGATAAAGACTGATTTGGTGATGGAAATTTTGGTAGAAGGAATAATAGAGGAAACTGATACTACAACAGAGACAATTGAGATTACAATGATAAAGGCAAAAAGGCATGTTACCTTGTTGGAGAAGATGACACCGACACCGAAACTAACACTGATGATTATATTGAAGTAGTATTTGTTGCAATGAAAGATGATTCAGAAGAGGAGGAAAGGTATGTAGAAACATCACTTATTTCTAAAGTTAGTAAGAATGATACTTGGATCATTGATAGTGGTTGTACACATCATATGACTAGTGATGAAGATAAGTTTGATCATCTTGAGCATTATAATGGAGGATCAGTGAAAATGGGAAATGACACACCTTATATGGTAAAGGGAAATGGATCTATTTTATTGAATGATAGAATTAGATGTGATAATGCATATTGGGTAAAAGGACTTAACTATAATTTGTTGAGTGTAGCACAATTGCATAACTTAGGTCACCGAGTTGCATTTGAAAGCAAGAAGGTGAAAATATATGATGAAAATGGAAAGCTTGTCGAAATAGGAGGACAATTAAAAGGTAATTTATTCTACCTTGACAATGTTGAAACTTCTTGTTTACTGGTGAAAAATGAAGATGCATGGTTATGGCATAAGAGGTTATATCATGTAAACTTTGATAACATGATTAAGATCAGTAGAAAGAGAAAAGTTAGAGGATTGTCGAGTCTAACCAAACTTGATCATGTTTTGTACCATCAATGTCAGAAAGGAAAGATGACCAAATCTAGTTTTAAAACTAAGGACTATTCATCTAAAGGTATTTTGGAGTTGGTACACCGACTTATGTGGTCCTACAAGAAATCAAAGCTACTATGGTGATAAATACTTTATTTTTTTTGTTGATGACTATTCTAGACTGATGACAGTAATGTTCTTGAAAGAAAAATCTGAGGCATTCAAACTGTTTAAATGGTATAAGGCTAAAGTTGAAAAAGAAACCAGAAAAGAATTGAAATACTTAAGGTTTGATAGAGGAGGTGAGTTTATTTCTAATGAATTCACTTACTTCTATAATGAGCATGGAATCAAAAGGTAGGTTTCTGCACCTAGGACACTGCAGCAGAATGGAATTGCTGAAAGGAGGAATAGATCTATTGTTGATTGTGCTAGAAAATTATTGATTGAGAAAAATGTTGCACAAATGTACTGGAGAGAGACAATTAGCATAGAAATATACACTCTAAATCAAGTTCAACTAAAGAAAGACACAAACAAGACACCTTACGAGTTATGGTTTGGATACACACCGAGTGTAAGTTATTTCAGAATCTTTGGTAGTAAGTGTTATATTCTGAAAGATGTCAGGAATGGAAAATTTGACTCTAAAGGTGATGAAGGAATATTTTAGGATATTTTACTAAGAGTAAAGCTTATAAATGTTTGAACAAGGCTACTAATAAAATGATAGAAAGTGTTAATATAAGAGTTGATGAGTTTGCTAAAAATAATGATGAAGAAAGCATGAAGGAATTGAAAGACTTTGAAAGGTTTACTTATGTTGACTATCCAACTTATCTACTGAAGCCACGGGCTGAGTCTACTAAGCATCAGGAAAATGCTATCGAGAATCAACAAATACACATCAAGAATCAGGAAGAAGCTATCGAGCAGGAAAATGAACCTGGACTGAATGATGAATAGAGAAGAGATCAAGTGCTAGCAAGATTTGTTAGAAGACACAATCCAAAGAATAAAAGCATTGGAGATAAGCAAGCTAGCATGGTGATCCAAAGTAAGTTAAGACAAAACACATGCTTAGTTTGTGAGTTTTAACCTAAGAATGTTAGGGATGCACTATAAAATGAGGAATGGATCAACATTATGAATGAGGAAATTGAAAAGATTGAGAAGAATAAGACAAGGATGTTAGTACCCAAACTAAAAGATAAAAATGTTATTGGTACTAAGTGGATATTTAGGAATAAGTTAAATGGAAATGGTGAGGTCACTAGGATTAAGGCAATACTTTTTTGCAAGGGATATGCACAAGAAGAAGGTATTGATTATGGTGAAACCTTTGCACCTATTGCTATACTTGAAGGAGTCTGCATACTACTTGCATATGTTGCACATAAGGGATTCAAAGTATATCAAATGGATGTGAAATCAACTTTTCTTAATGGAATTCTTGAGGAGGAGGTCTACATAGAACAACCAGAAGGGTTTGCTGACCCGAATCAGAAGAACATGGTATGTAGACTGCCCAAAGCTTTGTATGGACTGAAGCAAGCACTAAGAGCATGGTATAAAAGACTACATGCTTATCTTATCAATATTGGCTTTGTAAGAACTAGTGAAAACAATAATCTATACATGAAAGGAGAATCTAATGATAACATTTTGATTGCTAAGATATTTGTTGATGTTATAATCTTTGGTGGACAAGATCTGATTTGCAAATCTTTTGCTAATGAAATGAGAAAGGAATTTGAGATGTCTATGTTTGGAGAGATTAAATTCTTTCCAGGTTTGAAGATTATACAACAGAATGATGGGATTTTCATCACTCAATCAAAATACATTAAAGAAGTGTTAAAAATTTTTGGCATGGAAGATGCAAAACCAGTAGGAACACTGATGGTAACTAAATGTAAGTTGACAAAGGATGATGAATCTATAGAGGTAAATCAAAAACTGTACTGATCTATAATTGGAAAAATGATGTATGTAGTACATAGTAGGCCTGATATTGCACATGTAGTTGGGATTGTGGCAAGATTTTCTACCAATCCTAAAGATTCACATATGGTTGCAGTTAAAAGAATTTTGAGATACTTGAAGAAGACAAAAGACTATGGTTTATGGTACATAATGGAAGAAAAATTTGGACTATGAGTTTACACCAATGCAGATTGCGTTGGAAACATAGATGATCGAAAGAGCACAACCAATGGAGAATTCTTTTTAGGGGAAAGGCTTGTGACTTGGATAAGCAAGAAACAAGCATGCATTTCTCAGTCTACTATTGAAGCAGAGTATGTTGTTGCTGTTGCAAATTGTTCAAATATTGCTTGGATTAGAAAAGTGTTGGAAGGAATGAATGAGGTAATCACTGACCTGGTGATTATATATTGTGATAACACTAGTGCTATAAATATTTCTAAAATCCTATGATACATTAAAAAATAAAGCATATATCTATTAAGTATCACTACTTAAGGGAACAAGTTCAAGAGAAGCAGGTGAAACTAAAATTTGTAACATCTAAAGAACAACTTGCTGATATCTTTACCAAATCATTACCAAAGGACACATTTGAATATTTGAGGACTAGACTTGGGGTCTGTCCCCTGTCTATCGATCATTGAGGTGATCAGAAGGTTGCATCAACCTATACTTATCAAAAGATCATTCATGTTGATGCACATTTCTCACACTTTAGTTTTTCTAAGGTTGTGAAAGAATTTAGAAGTTGGAACATAAATTTGTTTATCTGTACACTAAAGGTACAAGATATGAACTAAACAACATAGAATTACTTGGCTGCTGAAGAGCTTTTTATATATTTTCTTTGGCATTGTTGTCAAAGGGAGAATAAATGCATATGAAATATCTGTTGTTGAGAGTAAGAATCTGAGAACTGAAAAGATTAAATCTATAGGTAATGTTGTTATGTTTTGTAGTGATTAAACACATTAAATGAGAGCTTACTGAGCTACAACATTTATTACAAAGTTGTAGAATATTACATGTTTGGTATGTGTATGGCATATTTGCATATTGCTTGTGTTGCCATCAATGTCAAAGGGAGAGATTGATGAATTACAACTGATTGAATATTTGATGAACTGAAGAAACAGTGATTATAGATCACCGAGCTACTAAAATGATATGTAAGATGATTAAATCACTCAATATATTGTCATTGATGTCAACTAGTTTTGACAACACTTATCATGTTAGTTACAAACATCTAAACATTTGTTGAAGGAAGAAAAGATGAAGAACTGAGATATCTACATGAGGAAAAGATGGATATAACAGATAAGGATAAGGTAAACATTAGGTAACTTATTGACAAGTCTATGGATTTATATTGTTAACTTAAGCATGTTACATTAATCTATTATGAAGAAGATATTTGAAATTGGACAAGTCAATGTGGTCGGTAATTGAAGATTTTTGTATACACCGAGCCAGTGCAGTGTATACCGAGTGATAGTATAACCGAGCTAGTTATCACCGATGCATTTCTATATTAACTGAGTATGGATGAAAACATTAAATGCTAAGAACAACTGATTGAATTTGATGAGCTAGAAATTGTTATGATTTTAAGGTTAAGGATGAAGTTAGTTATGAGATACACGGCTGACAAAATTTAGATATGATCTAAAGGATGAGATTGAAATGTGTTATGGACACATCTGCTAAAGAAGGTTTAAGCGGCAAAATCGATGAAGGAGATTAAGAGGAAAAAGCTAATGGCTGATATGAAAATGATTTACTTGTCTATATAAGAGATATGAGTTTCATTATTGAAACATTTTAGACAAAAAGAGACTGTAGATATTTTATGTGAAGATTGTATTCATGTATACCTGATCAAACTGGTTATTGAAAGAACTAAGTTGCATTATCGAGCGTCAGAGAAATATTTACCAAGTGAAAGTAAGTTGAGAAATATTGAGGAAGTGAATTGATTAATGATCAGAGGATTTTAAGGGCTTAGCATAGATTTGAATATTTACAATTGAGTTATATTTGAATCAGATCAGTACTGTATCATTTTAACCATTGATTCAGAAAATCTCTTAACCGAGTGAACTTAACACTCTTATGTACTACCCTATGACATTCATTGAATGTAAAGTGTTATCTTGTTGACCCCATAATGAATGCTAGACAAAAGTTAAGTGTTAGTGATAAATCCTCTAACCGGGTCACACCTAATAGTGTGCATTGTAACCTTTAACAGGGTTGGCTCTTCACCGAGCTCACTTCAAAAGTGTGAATTATTTTGTGTTACCGGTCCTAGGTGGTTTTTCCATTAGCAAGGTTTCCATGTTAAATCATTGTGTTATGTGTTATTTGTTATGATTTTTTTGTTATAATACTTTACATACTGCATAGTTGTTTTAGTCAGTAATCACAGTTGGATAATTACTGGTAATCGGTAAACTGGACATACAGATTGATATTTTATGTTACCGAGTTGCAGAATTTGTTGAAATTGTTTTGTAAGATACATCTTTGTATTTGGGATTGTAGGATAACTGATCTAACTGATTCACCCCCCCTCTCAGTTATTCTAATAGGTATGTCAAGTTAAATCATTCAACTAGTTATATTATTGGAGATAAGAATATTGGTGTTCAAACTAGAAGAAAGACAAGAGAAAGTACCTATCTAATTTATGAACATGAACCTAAGTTAGTGGGAGAGGCATTAAAGAATGATAAATGGGTTGAAGCCATGGAAGAAGAGTTGGATCAGATAAAGAAGAAGAACACTTGGGTACTAGTTCCCATACCTATTGATAAGAATGTGATAGGAACCAAGTCATTTTTTAAGAATAAACTCAATGAAGATGGCAAAGTAGTCAGGAATAAGGCAAGAATTTGGTTAAGGGATATGCACAAGAAGAGGGCTCGGACTATGGAGAGACTTTTGTACCAGTGGCTAGAATTGAAGGAGTAAGATTTTATAGCATATGTTTCTTATAAAGGTTTTAAAGTTTTCTAAATGGATGTCAAATATGGGTTCTTGAATGGTCTTTTAGAAGAGGAAGTTTATGTAGAACTGCCTAATGGTATTTCACTATCAGAAAGTGAGGACTTGGTGTGCAAGTTACAGAATGTGCTTTATGGATTAAAGTAGACACCAAGGGCATGGTATGAGAGACTCTACTCATATATGATAAAGATCAGTTTTATTAGAATAAGTGAGGATAGAAATATTTATCTAAAGATTGAAAAAGATGACAGATTATTGATTGTTAAAATTTTGTGGATGACATCATTTTGGGTGGAAATGATGAGATGAGCACTGCATTTGAAAAAGAAATGGGAACATAATTTGAGATGTCGATGTTTGGTGAGATTAAATTCTTTGTTGGACTTCAGGTATCTCAGCTCAATGATGGAATCTACATTAGCCAAACAAAGTATGTCAGAGAAGTATTGAAGACTTTTGGGTTAGAAGATTCTAAACCGACAGGAACACCAATGGTGACAGGTTGCAAGCTATCCAAAGAAGATGATTCAAAAGAGGTGAGTGTAACTCTATACAAATCTTGTTGGAATGGAGAGATATGGTACTAAGAGGGGAGGGGTGAATCAGTGACCTCAAAAACTTTAACTCCCAAAACTTAATCAAAAAAAGTTAGTAACCTTCATATATAACTTGAATCCATTGCATGCATCATTCATTCAATTAACTTGTAAAAGTAAATAGCATGAAATCAACAATAAATCAGTCACATAACAAAAGTATTTTGGTAACACAAAAAACCTTGTTAGAAGGTAAAAACTACGGTGGGGATGACACCCACAAATCTTCACTACTGCAGATAATAAAGTTTGTCAGTTAAGGCTACAAGTTGTGATCACTTCTGGTGATCTTATCCTGTTAGGAGTAACAATTTAGATCAGCTGGATCTACCTAGTTATAGGATTTCAACAACACTACTTGAGTGTGCACTCAGTTAAGATATTTACATAAAATATTGTTAGGTCTACTATGTTAAGAGATTTTACCAAACTCTATTACAATGATTAGAAAATAATAGGATGTATTTTCAAATGACAACTCAACCTTGTCTGATACAGATCAAATGTAGTATAGAATAGATATCATCTTTGTATGTGTAGATCTTGTCTTTGAACTGCTCGGTAGCCTTGTCTGATTCTGCTTAATCTAAATGTCTTTGAATTCTGGTATCTCTGTCTGATAACTAATATCTTGAAGTTGGCTTGATGCTTCAAGAACTTCTTCGCTTGTTCATAACTTCCTTATCAAGCTTATGTCAAAATGACATGAAATACAAATATATAGCATATTGCTTTTGCCGCTTAACAAAATTAGGTTACAATATCTTAGGAAAAACCCTAAGATCTACAGTGTACAAAATTAACCTAGATCTAGCAATTACATAGAGATCATCATTGCAATTAATGATTATATCTACAATAAATGATCCTCGATCTTGGTAAAATGTTTTGTGATTCTATTGTAACCATCTGCATAGATAAATGTGTCATTCCTGATTACTATGTCATATTTTGTATTGCTCGATAAACACTGTAAATACTGCTCGATAGTTTCACTAGTGCTCGGTGTCCAGTCTGCTCGGTGTTTACTGATGCTCAATATCAGTGTACACTGATGCTCGATAAGACTGCTCTGGTGCTCGATGAAGTTTAATTAACTAGCTTGAGGTACTTGCTTTTACTGACTAGATTGCATAGGTAATTGACCAGATGTCTTTGATACTAATGACAATCTTTAATGCTCAAATAGAGATAACAATCTCCCCCTTTGGCATTAGTATCAAAACCTTGAATTATATAGACCTTATGTCTTAAAATGTATTTTATCTCCGTCATATATACATAGATACTTATCATCAAAATTTCTATACTCCCCCTTAGTGCATGCTCCTGGTAATGTGCAGTATACTTAGCATTTATTTACATATTTGGCATATACATTGTTTTCCCCCTTTTTGATATTAATGCCAAATAAGAAAATATATACTCACAACTTATCAAAAATGTACTTATAAGTTTTCTTCAATGAGTCCAAGAGGTTTGCCCATTCCTCTTTCAAGTTGGTGAGAGCAATGTGCTCAAGACCAACTTGTGCATGCATGTCAAAGATGTTGTCCAACACAAATATTTTTGGTGTTGCAACAAGTGTCTGCACTTTGACAGTGTGCTTCTCAAAAAATTTCAGGTAAGGAAGCAACTCGGTTTGAAGCTCGGTGACCTGGTCACAAATCCTTTCTTCCTATTTCTTAAGATATGCTCTTAACTGCCTAAGTTCCTAAACTCTGAAGATATGCTTGGCAAAATCTTGTGGCTCAGTTAAAGTTGCATGTACATTGGCTTGGATTTCAGTATCCAACTATTGTATCTTTTCACCGATCTCAATAGTGAAGGTTTCCACAGTGCATAGTTTGATCAAATTTTGACTTATTAACTGAGTAATAGATTGAATGTCAGTTATTACCTCAGATAAATTTACCTTATTTATTGCCACTTCTTGGCTGATCTTTTCTGCAAGTTTGTTTTGAAGCTTGGATTCTATCCTTTCTTCTATTCTCTTTTCAACTTTTGTATGTGGGGCATTGATTTCTTCTGCAAGTGTGGCAATTTGGTCCATAATGGGAGTATCCTCATTAATTTGTACCTCTGGTATGACTTGTTGTAAGATATCTCTTACATTCTCTAGAATTTCCTTGCTCTTGCTTTCCATTTTTAACTTTTCTTGTGTTGCTTTCCTGGTACACAACTCCCCATATTTTCTAAGTTCCTTAGGGTTTAGGGTCCTAGGGTCACAATCTGGTATAACCATTACTTCATCTAATGTGACCGACCCTTTTCCTTGTTTCTTCTTTTTCTTCTTCTTAGGTTCTTGAGGTGAGCTTTTTATAAGTGGTACAATATCCTTTACCTCAATAGTTTTAGTAACCTACCCGGTTGACACATTTGCTTCCATCTTCTTCTCCTCAGGCACCTGTGTGTTGGTTGACTGAGGTGGAGTCTCTGATGTTGTTTCTAGTGGGGTAGCCTTGGTTAATTTAGAGTCATCTTGACCTTGTGCTTTTGTCTTGGTTGTCTCTTTTTCTTCAGGCTTGTTTGGTTCAGCCGGTGTTCCTGCTCCTTGTTCCCCTATTGTATCCATCAGTTTCTCAGGGTGTGAACCTTTGGGTTGTTCCTTTGTCAACATTTCAACTACTTCTACAAGAATAGGAAGCTAACTTGATAACGATGTGATTGCAGGCTCAGTAATAAGACCTTCATCTTGTGTTTTTACTTGTACAATGTTCACATCCTCATCTTCATCTCTATCATTAGGATCACCATTAGTAATGTCCTTAATGAGTACATCAAAAGCTTTATTATCTTCAATCTAGATCTCAACCTGATCTGGTTCATCCTATGAAATTTTTATGTCCATATTGTCAATTGTAGTATTAATCACCTTGGTAAGTGATACATCTATCTCTTTGGTCTTATGTGCCAAATAAACATCATATCTATGGATGCCTTTACCTTTTGATCTCTGTCTCTTCTTAGACAAGTTTATAAATGCTGCCTTTTCAGCTTACTCTTGAGCTACAATAATTGAAGTCCATATAAGTTGGCTAGACTCATCAATGTCTACTAGATTTTCATCTAATATCTACATAGCTCGGCCTTTTACTCTGAATCTCCTAGAGTAAGTGATCATATAATATTCAATTTCATCAATTTACAAATTTGGAACTGCCAGAACTAGGGCTTGTTCCCTCATTTTATTTTTTGTGTCCAAGGCATATGACCATTTTTTATTTATTCTCTCCTCTAATGCTTGAGGTAGTTGCTTGACAAACTCCAATGGAACTTATTTGAAGTGTATCATCATCTGGATGACTGCCTCCTCTATTGTATTTTTATCCTTGGTAGACATGTTGTCAAACTGACTAAGTTATGGATTTGTGAGTTCTATGTGGCTTTCTATTGCAAAGAAATAATTGAGCTTGTTGGTGCAAATAAGAGGTTGGTATCATATTAAGGTGGTCGAAAAAACCCAAGATCAACTTTTGTTTCATCCAAATTGGACAACAGAGGCTAATTCTATAGCCATTTGAATTGTGGAGGTGCGATGACAATTTAGGTAAAATAATAATATAGACTATTTTCAAACAACAATACCTCAGTCATCCAGATTCCTTTGAGCATTTTTTTTATTTGGGTAGAATTTTTCGCTCTACACAATGGCATGGATGGTTTCAGATTTTAATGTCTGAAGTTTTTAGAAAATCACATAATCCTATTTTTTCAACTTCCAAGGCCTCATTCAGGTTTATACTGGCTCCTTTTTAGGTGCAATTATTTTGGAAGTGCATTATTATTTTTGTATTTTATAGTGGTGCTATAAGTTTATAGTGATTGTGAATAGAAATTGTACTTTCAAATTTTGGCTTTGTTTTGAAATTGTAATGCATAGACCTTAGTTTTGTATTTTATAATAATGATCTCTAAATATACTATAGCATGATTGTGGCAATTGTAATCACTAAAATAGAAAGTCAAAGAAGGAAAAATAAAAAGAAAAAAATATTGTGTAATCAATTTTTTTAGTAATCAAATATTTTAAATTTTTTTTTGATAAGTTTTTAAAAACAAATTTCAAATAAATAAGCAAATTTGGAAAAGAGATTTTTTTGTCCACCTATCCTACTTGTTGTAGTAATCCATCCTCCAAACAACAACCAAGGGGGGTTATTGTCCTTTATGTTTTCTTGGCACATTAGTCCAATTGAAGGGCATCATTAGTGATCATTTGTAGTACATTATTAGTGGCATCATCTATAGTTTTTATCTTGGCATCTTTGTGATGTTGTATTATCTTGCATGAGTTATGTTGTACATGTACTAATATAAAGTGTCACCCTTTTTAATATGTTGTCATTGATGACATATTTGATGTAATCATTTTATATTAAGTAGGTTAGGAGTTATATTGTGGGACTTGGTGCATGGATCTAGTCAAGACCTTGAATGTATAAAGTTTCCATTGGTGTGTATCCAGTTGATAGTCAACTAGCTATCTCCATACCTAACTGTAAGAATTTGCTTAAGGAACATAATGAAAATACCAAGATCTAGAAGCTCAATTGATAGCACAAAAGATGTGGGAAAAATAATGATCAAATGATTGATTCAATATTGATCAAATAATAAAATGGATATAATTAATAAATACAAAGTAGATGTGCCTAAATATAAAGGCAATACATGATAACTAGGAGAGATGCAGATGATAACCTATCAACTAGACAAGGTGTAATCACATGTCCACCAAAGGTGGATCATCCTCCATTGTACATCAAAGTATGTGAAACATGTGCAAAAATGAGAGAATGATAATGTAATAAGAGCACTAAAGGTGGATCTCACACATAAAGTGGAAATCCTCTTACACCATGTGCTAAAATGAAATACAAACTCCCAAGTGTCTCAATGACAACTAATATGAAAATGCATAATCTTAAGTAAAGTGTAATTAGTAATATTTAATTACACCAACACCCCCCCTTAAGTGTAACTTAGGGTAATGAACTTAAGCTCACAAAGATACATGATAATGCATGATGGGTCCCAACTACTATGCCATGTTAGGTACCCATGTACAATATGCAAGTGCAATGCAACCTCTCATAAAGCAAAGAAAGAGGAAAAACCTCATGGGAAAAACCCTCCCCCCAAAAGAGAGATGAAAAAAAAACAAGATGCATGGATGGATGGAATAATAAATACCCCCCATTATGACATACATCATATATATACAATGAAGAATGCCCATATTGGAGAGAAGAAGTGGAAGAGAGACCAAGGATCCCCCCGATGTAGAATGTACACATGTGGCAGATGCTCCAGGATCGATGTATAAACTACTCCATGAGTGTAGAACAATGTTCCTCCCCTTAGGAAGAAAAAAAACCACACGTACATTAATGAAGCCTCCCCAATATTTAGGAAGAAACCTCAAAATATATGGAATCTCTGAAACATGCTCAAGTGTCTCCATGTCAATACTGAAAGGTGCTTCCTCCAAATCATGTTTACGAGGCCACACTACTGAAAAAGTAAAGTTAGGATCAAATGAGGATGAATTTATAACATGTCTCAAAGACTAAACTATCTCCTATGAAGATATAGTTACCTCCTCCAACTATTGTATCAAATTATCCACCATCATGTCAACCTCGAAAGAATGATCAAGTAGAGAATGAAGATGAGGGTCAACATATTCCCTCACAACAATTGAAGAAGGATAATATTCACCAAAGAGAAGATGAAAGTCATCAATAGTGTCCCCAAAATCTACAGTGTAGGACTCCATAAACATACCTGAAATTTTTGTCAAGTAGTCATCTAAGGGAACTTAATCTAGAAGACAATAAATATTCTGCTACACTAAATCAAAAGAACCCATGGCTGTATGAATGCAAGCATCTGTTGGCATTTTGATGAAGGAAATATATGTTTTGGCTACAAGAGTGTATTGTGATGTTGTCATTTTTGGCAACATGATTTGTTGATGTTAAGAGATCAGATTTACCAATGGTGTTGAAGGATCAAATGGAGAAGCAACTTAAGTGTTCAATTAATCGGTAAGAAGACAATAATCAAGACAAAGTCAACTGGATCTAGATTTAGAGATCTAGTTAAGGTGTGTGATCATACATACATGATCTACAGAGGTATATTGAGCTATATCTATGATCACATAAGTTAGTTTGAAGATTTGAGTGAGTTCTTAAGGATTTAAGTGGAATTGGTAGCAAGGATAGTGAACCAACATATACAGTTGGTTAGAGTTGTGTCGGTCAAATGTAAGTGTTTGGACGACATGTTTTTGAGATTTAATATTTTGAGCCAACATCAAGGATGTTGAATTTTGATTTTGGCATGCTCACTCATATGTTTAAGCTAGATTTGAGGACTAACTTGTAAAATGCTTTATGGTTCTAGAACCAACCTAAAACAAGCATATAAATGGTTATAAAAATCTCAAAGGAAGGATTTGGATGATGTTGTGATGGTATATGGTGATAGACATAGATTTTTGAAGATATTACTGAGAAGTAAATTTCTTTGAGCAGTGTAATTAATTGATAATTTATTGGACTTGTCATGCATTGAGTGCAAATATCAGGTCATTCTTCACTTGTTGATTCTAATAGATCAACAAGCTAAATATTTTAACAGGGTCACTCCTAACAAGGTGAGAGAGATCTTTAATAGGGTTTTAAGTCTAAATCCTCTAACAAGGTGAAATCTCAGAAGGAGTTTTAAATCCATTGATAGGGTAGTCTTTAATGAGACTATTGTAGTTTTTAACCCAGCTATTGATACTCTTAATCAGGTATAACCTCAGAAGGGTTGTTGTAATTGCTCCTAACCGGTTAGATTTCATGGTGAACTAGTGAAACTTGTGGGATTCATCCCCACACATGGTTTTCTTCCTCTAACAATGTTTTCCACAAGAAAAATCTTGTGTCAAGAGTTCTATGTGTGTGAATGTTTTACTTGTTATGCTTTATTGTCATAATATTATTTATATATTGGTTATTGTGGAAGATAATTGTTAAAAGCATCAGATTTTTTATTGCATTGATTCACCCCCCTCTTAGTGCCTTATTGTACTAACAATTGCTATCAGATCTGTGTGCCCTTGAATAATCCTAACAACTTGGGTAGATCCTTAAAGGAAAGAATGGAGGGTTTGAGATACATCAGACAACTTGAGGAAGCTGAAAGGGTTATCAAAGAAATGAAAGATTAATTGAAACATTCTTTGGCCAAGTGCAAAGAGCTTGTTGAATAACTCAATGAGACTCAAGACTACATTGAGAAATTATCTGGACAAAGTGGATATGAGGAATCTAAAGTAGCTCAAGAAGCCTTGTCTCAAGAGAATAAACAACTACACAAGGATATGAAGAATATCAAGAGAGAGTTAGAAGCATTAGCTATCAAGATGATATGGAAGCAAGGAAGAATTTTGAAGATGCCCTAAAAGCTAAGGTTCATGCATTGAAGGGTAAGGAACATGATCTTTTTAAGTCAGAGAAAGAGGTAAGGTACCTTGCATGCATATATTCATGAGACTAGAGAGGAACTAGAAGATCTAAGAGGAGATATCAACAATGTGATGATGAGAAATGAGAATTTGGGAGGAGAGAATGAGTGTCTGAGTAATGAGAATGAGAAATTGAAAGGAGAACTGAAGAATGCAAATGATCTGCTGAAGAAATACAATGAAAGTTCTACAAAACTTGATGAGCAACTTAGAAATCAAAGAAGAAGCAAAGAGACCACAGACCTTGGATATACCAATCAATATACCTTTGAAGTTGGTGAATCTTTTGGAACAAGAAGGAAAGTCCTCACTAAAGGTAACACAAAGGAATTCTGGTAAGAAAGATTACAAGCCTATATGTTTCAATTATCATAAAGTGGGTCACATTGAAAATGTTTGTATAAGAAGGTTTGTAAATAAATCTAGCACTTTTGATGGATATCAGTATAACTACAATAAGTATGGTCATATTGCTCATGATTTTAGATCTAGATCTACTAGTAGATCTAGCAGCTTTGATGGTGATTGTTAAAATTGAAACAAATACAATCACAAATCTAATATGTTCAGGTCAAGAGTAAACAATCAATGGCTACATGTGAATAGAGGAAGACCTTATTAAAAGGACAAGAAATTCAATGTCACATTCTCAATCTATGATAATTATGGACACATCACTATTAATTACATAATGAGAAATGCAATAGGTAATGTTGGTCCATGGAGATCAATTGGGATGGCACATTTTCATTGTCACAAGATTGGACATCTAGCAAGGGATTGTAGGTCAAGGAACCAATCAAGCAATTGGGAAGGGATGCAAATTGTGAATGTATAGGATACTAGGAAAGAGATGAATAAGATTTAGAAGAAGTAGGAAGATGGTAAGTCATTAGATGAATCCGCATCTCCATCGGGTGTAGAGAATTCTTCATCAAAGTAATCCTTCATATGGTTTAGGAAGAAAAAGTATTGTTGAGTCCATCTTTGGACCCCCTCTATAGGTGTGCAGTAAGATATATCAGGATTTTAAGATGCAATAAAGTCTTTTGGAGAATATTGTAAAGTTTTGTTAGATTGCATGATGTTTTGATCATTAGTAATGAACTTTTGGGTCAATTGGCTAAAAGATATGTTCTACCGATAAGTTCATTTAATGCATGTTTGCTAAGGTAGATAAAAAGCCTATTTTGGATTTCATTATTCACCTTGTACATTTTGAGAGTTGTTGTAGAGTAAAAGTAGTATTGTTTGAGCTATTTTATAAAATCCAAGTGATAAGGAGAGATTGTTTGTGGTGATATAAAAAAGAAAACTAATCAGGTGTCATGGTTGTTGTCATGCTTTTGGAAAGAAACCTAGTTGCGAAAAGTTTGAGGTATTTATCTATTATCTTCTCTTGTGATTGAAAGATAGAATGACTAATCCCAAGTTGATTCATATAATTGAGAGACCTAGATTAGAGTTCAAAACACATCCATTTAAATCAATATAAAATGACCCAACAGGTGCCCTAACCAACATGCACTATGGTATTCTACATATTGAGGATGTTAGAGGATACATACATTGCAATTTGGAACATCTAGGATTAGGAGTAATCTATGAACAATACAAGAAGTTGAGTGATGATAGGTTAGTGTTGAAAGATGAACATAAGCACATAATAGAAAAAGGTTTTCATCATGTGGTCAGTTAACCTGATGATTTTGAAGAAGATCATATTAGATACATCCTAATAAGAATCCACGATCAGTTTATGTTGCTTGACCGACCACATAAAATAACAAAGGAGGCAATTCATGTTGTAACTTGTCTATGTTCAACCGGTGAAGTACCTATTCTTTGTACCATACCCAAAGAAGAAGTAATCAGTCTAACTAAATCTAAGTGGGATGGTCGTGCGGTGACTGTGAATGAAATTATAGATGAAGAGGCAAAATATGCATCAATGATTATTGGCTACAAGGTCTACCACTCTAATCAGTTGAATAGAATACCCAATAGTGTTATTCATATAACATATAAAATGATCAAAGAGAATGTTAACTATGATCTAGCTGAGGTGATGAGAGAATTGTTGATCCCTACATTTTTTGTCCATTCGTGTCTAGCACTTAGTCATTTTCTAGGCAATGTTGGTCAATCATCACTGCGATCGAGCCATCTTATAAAAGCTGAGTTATGTTTTAGACTTGTATTTTGTATAGTTACCAAGCAGTAGTTACTGTCAAGCAAGTTAGAGGTCATTGAGTACTTCAGTAGTTGTTGAGTAGTTTATGCCAAGTTATATAGAAGAGTCAGTGTCGAGCACCAGTATATAAAGAACAATAAATGCCGAGCATCAAAGACTTCATATGTTGAGCAAGCCAGATTTGACATATGTGTTTGTAATGGCACAAACACTTAGGTAAACCATTTTGGCCAACATCTATACAATATTTAATGTTTGTTGAGGGAATCAAGGAGTTGATTATGCCTTGTATTTCTAATTATTAATCCCTATGTAAGACATGCAACCTATCAAAAAAAGGGAATGCTTATGCGACATAAATAGAGAATCTAGATCATTTATCTTGATCTAGGAGGATCTTTAGATGTCTATATAAGATGAGATCTTAACCCTAAAATGTAATATTTATATGAATGTAATGAAGGTGATCTCATATACACATAACAAAGAAGTATTTTGATATAGGTAGAGATCAGTCAGAGTGACCAAGCAAAGCAGTGAAGGACAGAACAAAGCTATATTTGATTGAGATCAAACAAGTATTGGAAGGAGAAGATCTATTATCAACATCATAGTGCAAACTGAAGGATCAGGTACTAATACATTTTAGCAGGTGGATGAGGGTAAATCTCTTAACAAAGTGGTCCTAACAGGCCTATGTAAATCTCTTAAGCGAGTGCTTACTTTTTTGTAAGTTTTAAATCCTTTAATCAAGGTAGATTGTATAAGTTTGTAAGCTCTTAATAGGGCATACCCCTCATATGGTAGATCATCAATTTATGATCAAATTTTATAGCCCTAGCAGGCAAACTTTAATACTGTAGTAGTGAAGATTTGTGGGTGTCATCCCCACCCTAATTTTACCTTTCAAGGATTTTCTGGGTAACCAAAATCTTTGTGTTATGTGTTTCATTTCATGGATAAAGTTAGATTGTTAGAGCTATTCCAATATTGAATTTCATGTTTATGTTAAGTAAGTTGAATTTATATCAAATTGGAATTAGTAGTGGATATCTAATTCACCCCCCTCTCAGTATCTCACTTTCCCATATTAGATTTCTAACAAGAATAACTTATGTTGAATCTGGAGAAGACCAAGAAGGATAAGAGATAGAAATTCAAGTATGGTGAGGTGATCATGTGCATATTATTCTATTTTAAAAACATGTTCCCTGGTATTGGTAATGTAACATGGACAGTAAGTACTCCAGTTTTTATTCAAATGCATAATATGATCATAATCTTGGGAAGTGAATTTAGTAGCAAGATTTGGGGTTATTTAAAATATTTTTAGAAAAGGATGCATGAGAAAGAAGTGATACCTTCAGAGATTATAGAAAAATACAAGGATACCATTTATTTTTTGGTTGATATTGATACTTCTCAGAAGGAAGGAGTTGAGACGAGGACCTCATGGGTGATACATATGCGATGTGAAGTATAAGGAGATATTTTGACAATATATGTAGAAAACCTGTTAGCTCAACCAGTAGATCCCAAGACTCTAAGGTTTGGGACATTTCGAGAAAATTTCTTTGAAGTGCACAATGAACTATTGAAACTGGTCATTCAAAAGAAATTGAGAGAGTAAGTTGAACACTTTATGATTCAGAGAGGTTTTACAAAGGAACCAATTGAGAAAGCTATAACTAAGCACATTGTAGAAAAAGTTGACACATCATGTGCTGAGAAGGATAATGATGTTGAAGTAGTAGGTGCAACCGGTAGTGTCTCAACCAGTCGGTAAAAAAAAGTGTTGTAGTAAAAAAGGAGAAAGAATATAAATCAATAGGTCCAATGAAAAATAATACAAAGAAATCAACCAAGGCTGCCAAGCCTGCTGCACCAATCCAAGAAGCAACCAAACATCCTATTGCTACGGGAAAAAGAAAGAAGGAGAAAGAAAAGAGAGACAAAGATTCCACTAATGATGAAAGTGAAGAGAATTAATCGAAGAAGGAGATCAAATCTAAAAGTAATAAATTTAAGGTTGTAGGTTCCCCCACCACTAAGGTAGCTAAGATCAAGTTAGATTTCAAATTTTTTGTTTCTATTGATAAGATTATCAATGAAGTAATAAAGTGGTGTATACTTGTTGGAGTGAACAAGTATTATGATAAGTTTGGGAAAGAGGATCATGAATTAATTTAAGATGTTGTAGTTTACAATATGAAATAGTTTAGTTTAATTTTTATGGAATTACAAGGGCAAATACCCTCTTCCTTGTATAAAAAACTTGATGCTAGATGGCATGTTGCCATTAAACAGGATAATGAATTAATTGAGTATGTGCTAATGAAATTGCAACCGGAGATGTCTCAAGAAGAAGTGAAAAAGGCACTTGTAGAGACAAGACCATTATTCAAGACAAAGAAGAGACTCACAAGATTTCTATGCGGTGAATATCTTGGTGTACAAGATGAAGCTGTATTTATTTTGATGAAATATTTTGGTATGATTCAAGATAAAAAAGATGAAGAACATGAAGACCAACTGATAAAACAACATGAAAATGATCCAGTGGTTACTCAAACATATGAGGTTTTTACTATTGATGGTGTGAAAGTCACACTTGAAGAACTTAGAGATGAGATGAATATTGTTGATGACATTCCTGCTATGGAAATACATGATGAGCCCATAGAAACACAGGAACATTAGGATATTCTTGAAGAAAAAATAGAAGATGAACTAGTAAATTTGGTTACCAATCAATTTGTGACTGATGATGCACAAGAAAATGTTCCTACATATGATCAGCTAGAAGATCAAGAAGGAAAGGAGGATATAAATAATGATGTGCAAATGAAACAAGAGGAAGTAATTACAAAGAAAGAAAAATAAAAGGAATCACCTTCCTCACTGAAAAAGATGAGCATTGATGAGGATAATTTATCGATCAAGGGGAAAGTATACTTAAGCACAATGAGCCCAGAGGACACGATCAATTTTGAAATGGTGATCAAGTCCAAATCTAAGAAGGAAAAGATGAAGCAAGAGGGAAAAATCATAGTGAAAGCCAGAGACATATTTTTTGATCTAGTGCTAGATGTGGTGTATGATAAGAAGGCTACTCCAATTGAACAAATAGGATAGTTAATTATGGATACTAATGAGGAGATTAAAATTTATCATAGTCAAGGTTGGAGAATCCAATGAAGGACTGTTTGACCTTGTAGCCAAACCAATACATAGTGGAAATACACAACAAAAACAACAGATCTGATAAAGAACATAAATCTTTATTCATCAAATCACCGACTACATGCAATGTGCCAGCCTGTAAGGCCTTCCCAGTTATGGCCAGATACAAAATAAGTGATAGTCTACAAGATCTCGCAGGATCCAAATCTTTTCCACAACATTAGTATTCAGCTAGCCCAGGTCTGCAACATGCAACACACTGGTAGGCATCCAGGAGAGATCTAAACTTGTACTCAAACTTCCAAGCAATCTTCCTATTCCTAAGCTCATAGGCTACTCACTTCCACTACCAACCATATGATCCCCCTAAACATCTACCCTAACATCCACTTAAATACTAAATCCCAGCCACAAGTTGGCTCTATAGGATATACAAATATTAAATGCCAAAACATCAGTCAACTCTCAAATAGCCTTACAAATAAATAAACTCTCCAAGATGGCCCCAAACGGTCATCAGATCTGCAAAGAAGAATGCAACATGCCATATCTAGGTCCCCACATGTCCAACAGTCAATCCATAACATGAGGTGTGCGACCCAAATTAAATGCACTAGTCGGCCAAGCTGATTCAACCAAACAAACCAAGTTGGTAAGCAAGAACACTGAGCAATAGAGAAATAACCAAGCGCCAAAAACTAACCACACCAAGCATGATCAAGCAATGCAGTTATCATTGAGTGCCAGAAGCAACCAATTCCTTTAGTTACAAGCATTCTTTAGAGACCGAGCACCCTGGTAAACACTGAAATCGAGCAACCAGTCTCCCAAACCGAGCAAGTACTCCACCAAATCAAGATCAAAACTAACAATCTACCTTCAAAGACAAACATATTTTTGGTTGATATAGATTGCCAAGAATCCTAGGATGCTCCTGCATTAGACACCCCAAGTAAGAAAGATTTTCTCATAAGGAAATCAAGAACATCTCAAGGGAATCATAACAAGTATGCCAAATCTATTCTTCACCCATATCTCCTCTTGTCCTTCACTCCAAGTAGTCTTCACTTTATTCATTTCTCCTTGTAGCAAGTTCTTCTACTTTCCACTTTTCTTATTCTTCCAGTTGGCAACTGATAGCAACTGACTCTAACCACTACTGATCACATCCTCTCCAGAATCCTCAATCAACTCAATATCATCCGCATCTCTCTATGTCATAAATGTCATCATTTATTGTACTATCTCTATTAGAAAGACCATCCCTCTTGATCTCAACAAAATCTTTAGATATATCATTCTCCTTCTCTTTCACACTAGGCTTTGTAGGAATAGGTTCATCAACCCTCTGCTCCTAAGGTTTGTCACAAGGACAAAACCTAATAACTCCACATCCCTTAGCCCCTATCTCTTGTAAAGGTAACTATATACACCTAAAAATGGTCATCTAGACTATTAGCTCCTTTTGCTAAATCATAAATTGCTTATTCTAGATCAAATCCTAGCTTTATCATTTATTCAATTATTTTCTATGGGCTAACCATCTTATTCTAAAGTCTTTATTTATTAAAAAGGAATTCCCTCCCCTTTTTAGTAAATAAAAAGCCCCACCTTTTCCTCTTATCCTGAGTTGCACAAATAAAGCATTATTCTTATTTTATAAAAAGGAGAAAAGCACTTTTTGTCTCATATGGGCACAAAAGTCAACTCTTATTTTCTCATTGGAGGATATTTGTGCACATGGATTGATCCCTCTTCAAGCTCCACCATTGATTAAATATTTTGCCTCTTAATCTCCATGGTCCATTCCTTCTCATTTCCTTTAAAAGGAGAGCTCTCTTCTTCATTCTAGATCCTCAACTTTTTATGCTAATGTTATGCTGCAGGTTTTCTAGGTCATCTTGGAGCTTTTAAAGATTTGGAGCATTCTTAGCTTTTGCATCTACATGTTATCACAGTTTCACTTCTTGCATTATCATGGCATTCTTAGCTTAGATTTCCTTTATGCTTTAGATTAATTCATCTAGCTTAACTAGGAGGCTTTGTAATACTTGCATCTTTCATTTTCATAGCTTAGCTTGCATTTCCATTTCTAGCATAGCATAACATTGCATTTCATTTGATTCTTGAGGATATTGGCATTCTTGCCCTTGTCTTCATTTGAATCTCCCATTTGAATCTCCTCATCTTCCACATCATACCATGCCTTTTCCAAACATTATTCTCCTTCTTCAACTTCCAAATCTTATCATGACTCTTCTCAACATTATTCGAATTCCTCATTATCCAAGTCCTCTTCCTACAATAAGTCTTCAATTTCCTCTTCTTCACGATCTCATTCTTCTTCTACTTCCCCCAAGAGTCTTGCTTTTCTTCATGAGCCATACCATAATGACCAACGTGACAATCCTTGTAATACCTTTGATGACTATGATGATGGACAATGTAGTGATACTTGTGACACCTCTATTCCTCAGAGTCCTCCTAGTCACAGACTCATGCTTACTAAAAATGGGTTGTCATATTGGAGAGATTATGATGGTGATCCATATGATTCTGATTTTGAAAGAGAGTTTGGTTATTTTTGTAGACAATACCTTGATGATGATCCATCTACTACTGCTGAGGATTATGAAATGCAATGCGTTGATTATAAACATTACTACTACAAGAATCTTTCCTCTAAGAATTCCACTGTTGAAAATCAAAATTGCACTTCTGAGCAAGATCATGTTAATGCTGAACCTTTGTCTTGTGATGGTCCCCTTCCATCCCCTACTTCTTCCAATACTCATACATCTCCTAAAGCTTCCGAGTCTTCCAAATCTTTCACAAATCCTTCATCCACCAAAGATCCTAATACTTTTCATGCAGTTCCCTACATTTATCCTCAAGGGCTACCTCTTAAAGAAACTCAAGCTTACCTTCAATTTGCTGCAAATACTTGTAATGATGCTAAATCGAAAGATCTTAAGCCTTCATCTGCTATACTACCTACTTCAGCTAATTCTTCACCATCTCTTCTAAAGTCTTCCATACAATCCCAACATGCTTCCTTGTCCTTAGAAGTGGCTCCATGTTAAGAGGACTTTAAAAATGATAAAGAAAAGAATATAAAAAAATATCAAGATCAAGAACCCTCCATGTCATCCAATTATTTTCATGATGTCTCTAATCCATTTCATGGTTCCTTTGATCCTCTACGCTCTTCTGCATTCATTCCACCATCTCCTAAGCAAGATCAATCTACTACTTGCACCATTAAGCTTATTGATGATCAAAATAACCTTACCACACTTGCACTTTCCAAAGATGATGTTTCCATTAAGGTTATTAAAAATGGTGTTGTTACTGCTAATGTTAAGCCTATTGAAGATCGAGAAGCAAATTCTACACTTGTGTTATCCAAAGGTCCTTGTCAAGATCAAAGTCTTCCATCTTCTTGTTCTACCGCTCCATGCTCGCTTTCACTTTCTACTCTTCCTAAGTCTTTGCAAGCTTTGAACAATCCTATTAAAGAAGATGCTCCTATTCAAGCTGTCCACAATTCTATTAAAAATTCCAATGCTCACTCCAAAGATGTTGATATCCTTGGTTGTCATATAGACGCTGATGAACTTATTGATTATCCTTTTGCATCTTTCACATCCATCCTTGGACCTCCTCCACCACTACTAAGGGCTTCATGTCTTCCTTCCATCTTGGGTCCTTATGTCCCTTCACTTTCCCCTCCTAATTCTCCTAATTTGTCATCCATCTTGGGTCCTTACGTCCCTCCATCTCCTATCTTTCCTCAAGATCAACATAGATGCATACCCTTGAATCCTTTTCATCCACTCACCCATCTAAACTAGTCATATCTTCCTTGTTCTTCCATAATTCCCAAGTCTTTTGGAAGTAACTTGAATGTTCAATACAAGAAAAAGAAGCAATACAAGAATCAATCAAAAAAAGAAGATCACCATGTCTTCTCTAATCGACATGGGGGCATAAAGTCAAAAGAGATATCTAAGAAGAAAACTACAAGACAAGTATGGGTTCCAAAATCCATCATTGAAGATATTCTCTCTAAATCATCAAAAAGAAATGAAAAGCCTAAGGCTATATGGATTCCAAAATCTCTCTTGAAAGAGTCTAATGTTGAGAAACAAGTGAAGTTGACATTCAAGCTTCCAAAGACTTCCACTTCATCTTCTTCCAAAAATGATCTTCAATTCCATGCGCCTGAACCGCAACCTCTGCTAAACATTCATCATATTCCTTCTCATATTCCTTCATTCACATTTCCTCCATCCTCTTGCCACCCTTCAAGGTGTGTGTCGACATTGATCTTGCCTTCCTTTCTGTCTACCCTTTCACAATCCTTCCATTCATTTGCCTATTCCTCATATCTTCCAACCTCACTTGCTTTACATAAAAACTTATCTTCCATTTTTCTGTTCCATCTTCCTTTCCCTATTAGCATCTTTGAGCATATCATTTTGAATCCTTGGCATATCATGGTTTATCCTTTCAAGGAGCATTATCTAAAAATCTTGCCTTCTTCCAAAAAATTTAAAAAGAAAAAGAAAAAAAAAATAAAAAAAATTAAAAATGTGCCATGGTGAAAACCTGGAAACAGGCGCCTTGGTAGCAAAAGTAAAGAGAAATAAATTCTTCCTATGGTGAAAACCACTCCCTTGTGGCACCTTGGATAAGTACCATGATGAAAACCTGGTAATCAGGCATCATGCATAGTTCTTCTACATATTTCATCCATTCCATCTTCTCTCTTTGATCTATACATGAACATTTGGCTATTTTATGAGCTATCTTACGATGATCTTTCTCTCATTCTATTCATGTTTAGCCTTCATATTTATTTTCCTCCATTCATTCTAGCCTTTCGCTATCCTTTTCCCCTTTGGTCTTGATCTAATAAAAAAAGAGTAAAACACGATGCTATGAAGCCTCTTGACATGTCTACTCCTTTGGACTACATCCTTTCCTTCTTTTGCAGTACACATTTATGACTTATCCTATGCTGGCCTTTTATTGCTTGTCCAATATGCTTTTCCTGACAATTTTTCCCTAGCTTGGGTACTCTTGAGGATTTCTTCCCTCCATTCTCCTTCATTCCCTAGTCTTTCATCTCTTCCACCAGCTTGCTACTCCCTCTCATTCCCCACCTTGCTAGACATTGGGACTACACAATATGATCTTGCTTGAGAGTTCAATGCCTGTTTCTATCTGGGGCATTCTTTGTACATACTTTATGATCCTGAAAAAAACTCCAAAAAAATTCATATATGATGCTGAAAAAATCCTAAAAAGCATAAAAAGTACTGAAAAAGAGCATCTTAGTGAAAACCTAGCAATAGGTGCTTTGATGTCTCATCAAAAAAATCAAAAAAATTCAAAAAATCAAAAGAAAATTTGAAAAAGTGCTTTGGTGAAAACTTGGAAATAGGCGCCTTGGTAGCAAAAATACAAAAAATTTATAAAAAGTCTTGAAAAAATTGCAATAAATCTATCAAGTGGTGAAAACTTGGAAACAGGCACTGCTTGAGACCCTTTGCACCTATGTCTATCAGTCTTGTGTGGTGCTCCTCCACCCCACTTCTCGCTTTGCCTCTCCTAGCCTGGAATTGACTCTTGTCTTAGTCTAGGGGGCATATGTTGTTTTAAGCTTATCTTGGGTCTCTTTGTGTGTCTAGGTTTCTTAGACACCTCACAAATGGTGTTTTTCAACACCACCCCAATTGTGTTTTTCAACACTACCCTAGCATTGAGTGTTTCTCAACTCTTATCAGCTGTCCTACCCATAGTCTAGATGATGCGATATTTCTCACTAGCAGATGCAATACTCAAAGTTTGACTCTATGACCTACACACATGCACTTGACTTGCTGAGATTTGTTTGATTTTATTTCTTTACGTGCTATCTATGATGATTTCTTTGCTGAGTGTTCTCCCCTACGGTCATTTTTGATGATGCATAGCTAGAAGACTGAGGGAATGAGAACATGTTTTATTGCTTTTTCTGCTTGTGGGTATATTTTGTTGGTCCTAACTGTCATGAGCATTTATGTTGGTCTTACTTGACACTATGGACCTACAAGGTATTATCTTTGACTATTTCACAAGTGCATGCTTATAGTCATCTTGACTTTCTTGTGTCTCGATGCGAGCATAATCTTACTATATCAAACTTAGGTAATCTCACTGCACTAGTCATCTGGACCTACATGTCTTTGATGCCTAGGTGGGATTTCCACACTCCTATCTGATATAGATCATATTTAGATCCACATAGTTATACTAGTGTGCATTTTATGATCTTGCGACGCTACCAATAATGCTCAATGATGAATATTAGATGTCTATTGGCTTTGTAACCTTGCAAGTAAACCACTTTTCATGTAACTTGCATTCTTAAGTTCATGTTAGATTAGTTTTGCATCTTGCATATGGAGAGAGCTCTCTTTTCATCTTACATGGACTTGTTAATCAACTACGCTCACCTTTCGCTTCTTCCTGATCATGTCTTTCGCTTCTTGTCTTTCATATCCCATCATTTTCTCTTCATTTTGGGATCAAAACCGAAATCCGAGTTCACCTTGATCATCCAAATCACCTTTTCCCCCTCTTTCACGTAGTTGGCTGACCTTTTGAGGCCTGATCCTTCGATCTTCACTGGGGCATTCTTCACCTCTTCATCTCCATCTCTTTCAAACTTCTAGTCTTTCATTCACTTTCAAATCCCAAGTTCAAATTCTTCCCCTCCGTGGTGTTTTCGGGTTGAGGGACCGCTTGGTTCATGCCCTGGGTCCCATGTGTGGGGCATACCTTCACTGCTTAATGGTTATTCTATTCTCTTCATCTTCGATTCTAATTTCTAGTGATTTGATCATGTTGCTCTTGCTTCTGCATTCCCTCTACCCAGATTTTGCTTTTGATCCCGAGGGGGCAGACACATCATATCTTATTGGCTGTCTCTTTCCTAAGTGTTCAGTACTGTCGCTACCAGGCTAACCATGTAGGATTTGCTTTTTTTCTGCACTTCATTCTTTGGAGTCAGAATGCTATTGCTTGCCTTCTTGGCTATCTCTTACTTTCTTGGCTGATCTGAGTTGCTTTGTGATCCCAAATCGATCTCACATTTCAACTTCATTCTTTGATTGCATGTGTTCCCAGATCGATCACACATTAGTCAAAGAGGGGCAAATGTATACACCTAAAAATGGTCATCTAGACTATTAGCTCCTTTTGCTAAATCATAAATTGCTTATTCTAGATCAAATCCTAGCTCTATCATTTATTCGATTATTTTCTATGGGCTAACCATCTTATTCTAAAGTCTTTATTTATTAAAAAGGAATTCCCTCCCCTTTTTAGTAAATAAAAAGCCCCACCTTTTCCTCTTATCCTAAGTTGCACAAATAAAGCATTATTCTTATTTTATAAAAAGGAGAAAAGTACTTTTTGTCTCATATGGACACAAAAGTCAACTCTTATTTTCTCATTGGAGGATATTTGTGCACATGGATTGGTCCATTCCTTCTCATTTCCTTTAAAAGCAGAGCTCTCTTCTTCATTCTAGATCCTCAACTTTTTATGCTAATGTTTAGGTTCATCAACCCTCTGCTCCTAAGGTTTGTCACAAGGACAACACCTAATAACTCCACATCCCTTAGCCCCTATCTCTTGTAAAGGTAACAACTTATGTCAAGCTCCTCCATGCCTAACCACATAGGTGTTAGCACAACCATCAAACAAAACATTTATGTCAAATTTCCAAGGTCTACCCAGAAATAGATGACAAGCATCCATAGGAAACACATCACACAATATCTCATCTTGATAAGATCCAATCTGGAAATTCACCAAGCATTGTTCTTCAATCCTAACCTTATATACATCTTGTATCCAACTAATCTAATAAGGATTAGGATGTCTCTTTCTTTCCAAACTCAACTTACTAACCATCTCTTCTGAAACAAAGTTCTTAGAACTGCCACCATTAACTATGACATTACATACCTTATCCTCGCACTTACATCTAGTTTTGAAAAAAATTCTTCTCTATACCAGTTCATGGACACATGCAGCTAATCTCCTAGTGATAAGTGTCTCACCTTTTTCTGTAACATTCATAATATCTTCTTCAATAGTTAGTGCCACTCTCTTCTTAGGACATTGGAAACTTCTATGACTAGCTTCACCACAGTTATAACAAGTACCAGTAAAATCATTCTTCCACCTTCCTCTCTATCCAATATTCTTAGTAACTTGACCACTACTAGACCCCACATCATCTTTCATAGGATTCTCTTCAGCAACTGTCTCACTAGTCTTACCACCTCAGTTTCTATTATTCTATCTTCCTTCAAACTTCTTATTCAACTTCTCTTTAATATTTAATGCCATCTGATAAGCATCACTACTTATTGTCATCTGAACAGTAAGTAACTCTTCTTGAATACTAGGTCTCAAACCATAGACATACCTAGCAACCTTCTCTTTATCAGCTTCAGAATGACCAGTCCTAATCATGATTCTATAAAACTCCTCGGTATACTCCTGCATCAATTTGTTAGTCTACTTCAAAGAATGCATCTTCTTAAACATGTCCAATTCATAATCCACCAGGATGACTTGCTTCTTCAACTTGTCAACCATTTGGTTCCATTTAATGATATTTTATTTTCCTCTTCTACTTCTTTCCAACTGAATTTCTCTCCACTAAATATTTGCATGACCCTTCAACTTAGTCTTTGAAAATCTAACCCTATCAGGATCTTCTATTTCTTCATACTCAAAGTACTCATCCATCTCATTAATCCAATCAATCAGCTCTTCTAGTCTAAGGCTTCCAACAAATGCAAAAACTTCAATCTTAGGTCTTTTCCCAATTTTAGACATAGCTTTCAGGATTCTATTCTCTTTAGGATCTCTAGCTTCTTCTACAACTTCTTCAAAATGATCTTCTTCCTCAGATTCATAATCACTACCTTCCTTCAGTGTAGTCTTCTTCTTTCTCAATTCTTCTCATAGCTCTTGTACTTGTTTCTGCAAATCCCTAAAATCATCAAGACTTAATTCTCCAGTAGCTTCTTCCTTTGAGAACTCATGATTTCTCCTCGGAGGCATCTTCAAATTAAGATCTAGACACAAACACAAAAGATCCACTCGGCTCCAACAAGAACAAACTTTGCTCAAATAGGAACAGACTTCACTCTAATACCACCCGACACAGTCAAGGTTAGGGAATCCAATGAAGGACTTTTCGACCTTGTAGCCAAACCAATACGTAGTGAAAATACACAACAAAAACAAAAGATCTAATAAAGAACATAGATCTTTATTCATCAAATCACCGATTACATGTAATGTGCTAGGCTATAAGGCCTTCCCAATTATAGCTAGATACAAAACAAGTGACAGTCTACAAGATCTCACAGGATCCAAATCTTTTCCACAACATTAGTATTCAGCTAGCCCAAGTCTGCAACACACATCACACTGGTAGGCATCTTGGAGAGATATAAACTTGTACTCAAATTTACAAGCAATTTTCTTGTTCCTAAGCTCATAGGATACTAAATTCCATTACCAACCAACTGATCCCCCCAAATATCTACCCAAACATCCACTTAAATACTAAATCCTAGCCACAAGTCAGCTCTACAAGATATACAAATATTAAATGCCAAAACATCAGTCAGCTCTCAAATAGCTTTACAAATAAATAAACTCTCCAAGATGGCCCCAAACAGTCATCAAATCTGCAAAGAAGAATGTAACATGCTAGATCTAGGTCCCCACATGTCCAATAGTCAATCCATAACATGAGGAGCGCGACCCAAATTAAATGCACTAGTCGGCCAAGCCGATTCAACCAAATAAACCAAGTTGGTAAGCAAGAACACCAAGAAAAAGAGAAATAATCGAGTGCTAGAAACTAACCACACCAAGCATGACTGAACAACATAGTTATCACTGAGCGCTAGAAGCAACTGACGCCTTCAGTTACTGAGTGTTCTTCAGAGACCGAGCACCCCGGTAAACACTAAAACTAAGCAACCAATCTCCCAAACTGAGCAAGTAATCCACCAAACCAAGATCAAAACTAACAATCTACCTTCAAAGACAAACACATTTTTGGTTGATACAGGATTGTCAAGAATCCTAGGATGCTCCTGCATCAAAATTCTAAAGGATGCAACTATTGAAAGAGAAGAGAAGGTCTATCAAAAGAAAAGATCAGAGAAATTGTCATAGTCCATTAACCAAGATAGGAACACTCTTACACTAGCTATGAACTAGATCAAGGAAGCATTACTTGAAGGAGATAAGACATTGAATATCATTTGTGACTTTTCTCATTTTATGCAAAATCTTGAGAAGAAAAAGGGTGAATTTCAACATGAGCTTAATGTTTTATCACCATTGTCGATCAGGATTACGCCTCTAGCTTGATATCAAAAATAGCTATCCTGTTGAAACATGAAAACTCTCTTGGGTGGTGGGTTATCCTAAAAGGAGAGAAGAATCTCTAGAAGATAGGCTGGTTCCTAAGTAGTGCTCACCTAAAACTAAATGTGTATATGGGGAAAAGGGATGAGAAAAATATGAATACCTAAAAATAGAATGAGGTGATACACCAAATAATCCGTATGCAACTTCAATTAATTCAACATGAACTATTGAAGACTAATGATTCTCAATACTCAGACAAGCATGCAATTATAAAAGTGTTTCTATGCAAGGTCCTAAAATCTTTTGCTTTGAAGGGAAAACCCAAGCTTTACCAATTCTCTACAAAAGAATGAGGATACAAACAAAGACCTACAACTACAAGTATCTAGATTCAAATATGCAATAAAGGATGTAGTTTGAATGAAGGATAAACACAACATAGAAAAAAAACAACCCACAATATTGCACCTGAATCAATGAGAAGGGATTATTGTGATCATATATTCAATGCTAAAAAATCTTTGCTACAAAATGCCCTTACAATTTTTTCACAAGTATGCAATCTGCAAAACATGTGACCCCAAAAGAAGTCCCCCAAAATGAGGTCAAAAAATAATAATATAGGCCACAACAAAAAAAAGGGTCGAATGCATGAGAAAAACCCATAAAATTAGAAGCCAAATTGCCAGAAACTAAAGTCCGAGTGATCCTCTAACTCCACCAAGTCATGCCCAACTAAAAAATAACTAAAAATTGCCCCAAAACTGCTCCAATTTTTAAAAAACCATGTAGAAACTATGGGGGTCTAATATGAGGATAAATCCCACCAAAATAGGGATATAACTATAAGAAACTGAAGTGTCAACTACTGGAAAGAGTCCTCAAAGTGATGGTAACCAATAGACAGCTCTGAAAAAACTCCAACAAGGCTCAAAAGTGCAAAAATAGGTTCAAACTATCCCACAAATGATCATGAACAAAAAGACTCCCTTTGAGTGAGCATACGAAGGACAATCAACTGATAGTCCATCCCTAGACAAGCATGACATCACCTAAGGTCAACTCCTAAAAAGATTTCCTAACTACACTTGAATAATTAATAATATTTGTCTTATAATGGTGACAAATATTAATATTATTCACAAATAATGTAGTAACGAAACTCCCCTAAGACTCATTTTTATTTATTTATTAACTATTACTTAAATATATCTCAATATATTTAGCTTTGGAAACAAGCAATTAACTTATTTGTTCAAAAACTAGATATATTAAGCTATAGTTAAATAATATTTAATAAATAAATAAAAGACTTCAATTTATTTACCTACTATTTAAATACTTATCTTAATATACTTTTATTTAAAACAAATAGTTTAATCACTACCTATTTTAAATTAAGTATATCAAGATTCGTATTTAAATACTAAATAAATAAATTGAACTAAAGTCATAAGAAATAAAATGAAACAAAAATATATTTGTATTAAAAAATAATAAGTATAATTAAAATAATGAAATACCTAATTTAACACATATCATTTAAAATATGATAGTGTTAAAATTATATTTCATTATTTTAACACTAATTATTATTTAAAACAATAATATAATTTTGATTCTTACTAAAATATAATAAAGAATATTATTAACAGTGGAATTAAAAATCATATCTATTCTTGGTACTTTTCAAGAAGTTTATATTTCCCACATGTATCGGGAAGGAAAGAAGCCTGTGGATGGGCTTGCTAATGTGGGGGCCCATAATGAAGCCATCATTATTTAGAAAGAGGAAGTAAATCTAAAAAAAAAAGGATTTTAAGTCTAATCATGTTTGATAGACTTAATCACAAGGAAGAGCTCATAAATAAAATTAGTAATAATAAAGAGGACACTTAAGTTTTTGAGGAGTGTGATTTGTCAGCTAACGTGTGTGAAAATAATGAAAGAGTTAATTGCACACGGATTGTGGGTCATTTTATGCCTATTGAATCAAAGCTTTCTTGTGTTCATGCTTGAAGCTAACAAGAGTAAGCAGAAATTTGCAGAAGACATGGGAGGTGGGTTGAGAAGGGAGGAGCCACAGGACTGTGAAAAATGGAAGAAGGAGAAGAGCGTTTGGAGAAAGCTCCAGCGGGGAGGGGTCTCACCTTACCTGGAAAGACTTCACGATTACAACAAGGAGATTACTAAGAAGTTTGCTATTGGGTGGGTTAATGGCAAAGTAAATTTGATGGGTAAATCCTTTCCTCTTTCTTTTAACCTCATATCTAAGATTATAGGTATGCCAGTGGATGGAATGAAGTTTTACAGGAACAATAAGCATATGGGGTCACATGCTTTAAAGCTTTTTTCGAAAGATGAGGAAGAAGAAGCAATGCTGGTGAAGTGCTCAGGGGATTATGTGGAAATGGACAAGATCAAGCTGATTTGGGCCAAAGTCCTAAAAGTTATGATGGAATATTTCACTCTTGATGGATGCTACACAAAGGTGTATAATTTTCATTTTGTGTTGGTCAACCATTTCAGGTACCAGAAGAATATCTATTTTACCTATTACCTGCTAAGCTCTTTAAATAATAATATTCTAGAAAATAGGAAGAAGCCTAGTTACCCAGTGCTACATGAAGGGTTGATTTTGCTTATAGCTGACTATGCTAGGAATAATAATCCTGATTCCTTTCTAAAAATGGTAAAAGGGAAAAAAAGTAAAGCCAAAATGGAAAATTCTGGGTTAGTCTCTAAGAAGAAAGAAAATAAAAAAAGTAAGGGCAAAGAAGAGCTTAGAGAGGAAAAATTAGACAATAATTCTTCTATTCAGGAGAATGAGGAAGGGATGGCACTAGAGGATAATATGGAGGATGTTCCTATGGAAGAAGAAATTGAGCCCAAGACCTACTGTAAGGGCTCAACTTCTAAGATTAAAATAAGAGCGAGAAGAAAAATTAGAATGTTGAAGATTTGGGTGAGGAGGAAGAAGAAAATTAGGTGGAAGAAGAAGCTAATAAGGAAGAAGAGAGGGAAGAAGAGGGTTCAGAGAAGGAGAAGAGAACTGAGAAGAGGAATAAGGAAAAAAAAAAGGAAGAAAGAGGAAGGGATTACAAATAGAAAGCCTAAAACTAGGGCTGGGAAAAGAGAAGAGAAAAGGAAGAGAGCAGGGAAGGATAAGGAAACTTCAACTGGCTTTATTGTTGATGACCACATTCTACAGAAGGTTAGGAGTACTATTAGACATAGAACCAACATTGAAAAATGGCTCAGTAAGGATATGAAGGAGATGGGTCGCAACCTGAAGGTGCTGGAAGAAGAAATGGAGGCTCTTAAAGGAAGACTGGAAAACTTTACTGAAGAGGTTTTGATGAAGGTAAATACTAACAATACCGATGATAACCTGAATGCTAAATTTCTGCGATTGTGGATAAAAAGCTAAAGGATATTAATGAAAAAATCAGCTATAATGGTTATTGTATTAGAGAAATTATGAAGCACAACAATGAGGGCCTCAAGGTCTCTATTATGAACTTAAAAGCTTTGTATGCCTACCTGGAGAGCAGTTTGCTTGAAAAAACTACCATTATGGTGGTTGATGATGCTGGGGGTAAAGGTCAGTCTTCGGGACCTGGAATGAGAACCAGAAGCAACCTCAAGAGGAAAGTTCCTGAAATTCCTAAGGATATTACAAGCCTCAAAGAGTCCATTTTGAAAATGGAGGAAATGCAGAAAGAGGCCGAAAAGGCGACTGAAGCTAAGATGTAAACTGTGTAGGCTTTTTGTTGAAGGGTTGTTGGTAGATCTGTTGTCAACTTTATTTTTTGGCTTTTTAAGAATTTTTTTTTTCAGTGTGTAGGTTTTGGGTCCTGCTTTTTGTTTCTTAGCAGGCATTCTCTATTTGTATGAACTCTATTAAATATTTTAAGCATCTTTTGTAAATGGTTTCAGGGCCCATTCAAAACCTATATTTACCTTAATAAAAAATATTGGAATTAAAAATTAAAAATTAATGAATATGTTAGCAATATTCATTAATTTATAAGCTTTAAATCCAATGTTAATGACTTATTTATCCTAAGACTTAAGGTTCCTAACCTAAGGCAATCGACTAAACCTAAGGGATGAAAGACCAAAAAAAAAAACCAAGGCAAAGCTTTGCACGTGATACATAGGGTAAAAAACCCTAAAATATGTTCATTTGTTTCATTCCTTAAGCTGCTTGCTAGATATTTATCACTCTTGTTAGGGTTTGGAATGTTGGGAGATTTCCTGCTACATATCGCCATGATGTTACTTGTTGATGCCTCCTCTGTGAGGTATTTGCTAGGGATTTTTATTGTTGTTTTTTTAGCCGCCACTCCTTGTTGGATATCTGTGTTTTCCTTTGGTCTCAAGCTATTGCCTTGCTAGTGTTTGAAGCTCTGTGATGAGGATATTTTGTGATATCAATTCCTGCACCTTCCTTTTCACAGGTAAGTTTTTCTTTTGACAATGCATAAGGATTTTAATATATGATACTGGCTGCGACATTTAATTAAAATGAAATGGAAATTGGAACTCTCTGCATATATTTTTTTAAAGAGTAGTATCATCTCCTTTTGGTGACATTTCATAAATGAAAATAGGGTTTTTTTTTTAAGACAAAAAATAATTCTATCATTTCCTTCTTGCGAGTCTTTGGCATCTCAATTTGGTTGTGACACATTTCGGTTTGTTTTTCATGTGGGTATTTATGAAAATAAAAATAACCTCTTATATCCATGTGGGTATTTTTTGAAGATGAAAAGAAAATCTTATAAAATATGAAAATAATCCCTCTCCTGTTTTGGTTTTCTCTAACTGGATTTTCTCACGGGTACAAGATCTGGGTATCACTATTTGTTTCCCTTTTAGATTGGTCACACCCTTGCTTGATTATATTGAGGATATTTTGTATATATACTTGCTCCTGTTATAACCTCAATGATATTTTTACAATTAAAAGAGGCCTCAAAATTCTTTCCAGTCACCATTTATGATTTTTGTTGTTGTTGCACCTTCATAAATTGATAAAGCTTCTTCTTTCATGTATAGGAAATTTGGTCTTCATGCTGTCAACTGTTCTAAAAAAATGTAATTACCTGTGACATTACACTACTTGAAGATGCCTGAATTTCATCATTCTAGTTGTTTCCTTTCATGCTTTATTTCTTATGGCTTGACATTAATATTACAATATGAATTTTTTTGATAATCAGCTCCATTAATCCAATAATCAGAACATGCTTCTATATATATGAAGCCTTTGATACATCTACTTTCAAATGATGGCCCATGATCTATGGTCAATATTCTCTTTGAAATTTTATGCACAGTTTTCCCTAAATAAACAACTATTTAAAAATTGATTTGGTGTCTGCTATTAGTTCATGGCCATCATTGAAAATGGCATTGCATCATTTTATTTGTATACCCACTATGACTGTAACTTTCATTTCTTTTGGCTGCCACTAGACAATCTCTATGTTTTGTATCTGGGTATTAGCAACAATTTTCCGCCTCATTTCAAATTTATGTTGTCTCAAGACTAAAAATATGGATAATGGTCACTCAAATGCTACTCCTTTATCAATCAAAATATTATCTTTACTAATTACATTCATTCATTTTCTTTGCATTCACTATTCCTTATATGAGTTAATATAATTCCCTTTGGTGCTATATATTGGCTACAACTTGATACTTTCAAGCATAGCTGTAGATGACCTTATATTTCTTCTCCATTTTGATATTAATAAATTCTAAGGCTGAGACTCATTTTTGAAGTAGATATTGATATGAATTACATTGTATGATTTTAGATTCATCTAAGCTATTATAATTGAAAACAATCATCATCTTACGAATTTTGTATGATATTTCTTTAAGATTAGAAATAAGCATTTTAACCTTGGCCTATCTACAACTCTGGACATAGATCTAAATGATGTAGATGCATCTTAATACTTTATGAATTGATCAAAATGCCACTTTGTGTACCAGCCCCAACATATAATAATATACTTTCTTTTTCCATTTATTCTAAAAATATAAATGCTAGAAGTATACCGATGATGAATACCTCCTTATTTGCAATAGAAACTGAAGATTGAAAAACTTACCATCCATGTTGTTGAGCTAAACATTATGATATAACTCTTCTATTATTGTAGACTTGTGTATTGTTGGCTACTTGTTGCACCCTCTATATGCTTTACTTTGACATGATTCAGAACATTTGTATTGTTGTTCCTATAATTATTACTGTAACTCCTTTGTTGACACTTCTTAGATATATCTCTTTATTGTTAAGACTCTTGTGCCCTCAATCTAAAATATTGAATGTTGAAAGGTTTCATGCTAAAAGGACATGTCCCTTCAAAAACATAGGTCTTCATATAGCTCCATGATTCAGCCAGAAGGTCCCATGCCTGAAACTTATGTATGCCCCCTCAATAACATCCTCAAAACCTCAGTCTTGGCCCCTTCCTGATTTGACCAAAAGGTTTCATGCTTATTATTTATGCATGATCCTTCAATAGTCTCCTCAGTGTCTTCAATTAGATACTTTGGTTCAGCTGGAAGGTCTCACACTTGTAACTTATGTATGTCCCCTCAACAGTCTCCCCAAAATATTCAACTCTACATGACTTAGCTAAAAGGCTTCATGTGTATAGTTTATGCATGATCCTTCAACAACCTCAAATATTCATACCTGTATGTGGTTGAACGTGGACCTCTAATCCAACTACACATGCAATATAGTCATTACTCACATGATCAAATTATGAAAGAGAGTATTGATTACTCAATTCAAAATTCATGGTGAAGCGACCTATTGCCTCCTATGTAGATGGGGTGTTTAATTACTCTTAGAACGAGAGCCCAACAACCATTAGACCAATACTACAATGGAGGATTTGAAAACTTATGAAGATACTCAAATTGAAATTAATCTAGAATGAAGTGTAATTAATCTAAGAGCTTGAAAGAAATATGAAATGCAGATTTACTCTAAAGAACTTGAAATAAAGATGAGATTAAACTAATGAGCAAGTAAGAAAGCTAATTATAATGAAGATGCAATATTAAACTAGATGAAATTAATCTAAAATATGCAATGAAAGCTTGAAAGATATGAAATTGAGACAAAAAATTGCTATAGTTTAGTTACTCTCAAAATTTCTCTCTTTAGAATGAAGAATGAGGTTCAATAAATAGACAAGCCCGAGGAGAGAATGAAGAGGTTCTTGATTTGAAACTCTTGACTCTTCATTCCCAATTGAGACAAAAAGGCATGAATTACTTAATTAAAAGAATGTTTATTGCCACATAAGGGTGACCATTCAAATAATTTGAATTATTAATTCAAATAAAGGTGTCCATTCAAATAACAAGTAATATTAATTCCTTTTTATGTATATTAGCCAAATGGGGTGGGTTTAATTTAATTTAAAGCACTTAGGACTTTAGAATTAAATTAATTTATCATAGGGGTAATTTAGCTAATAAAAGTTGAATACTTTAGGAATTAATTATAATATTTGATTAATGCAATTTAGGGTTTTTGCAATTGACATCAAGTTGAATTAAGTCAAGTAGGAGAGAGAAAATTGCCTAGGAAGCTAGGACTTTGAAGATGTAAAATTGACTAAAATGCACCAAAATTGATTGAATTTATTAGGTGCCAATTTTGGGGTATTACATTTGCCCCTATTTGAATTGATGTGCAAACAACATGTTGATTCAAAGAATAGTCTAAAGTGACAAATGACAAGAATTTCAGGAGTCTAGGTTAGGTTGCCAAGACATCGAACAGATCAAAGCATGATTTTCTAAAGTCTAAGTTAGATTGCGAAGACAACGGTCTTGAGAGAATCAGAATCAGGGTTAGATTGCCCCAATACCAATTAATGAGAGATGCAAACTTAGGACTGTCTCCAAAATTAGGATTAGATTACCCCGATATGAAGCTTAGCCCTCTGAGACCTAGGTTAGATTGCCCATATAATGGTCTAAAAGAGATTTTGAGAGCTATCTCCAGAACGAAGATTGATTCCCAGGAATTAGGGTTAGATTGCCCCAATACCTAAAATATTTTGAGAACCATCTCTAGAACGAAGCTTGATTCTCGAGGATTCGAGTTAGATTGCTCAGATACCTAAAAGATAGATGACCAGATAGCAAGATGTGAGGCACGAAGATACCCCTAGTGAGATGCCTCAAGCGATGAGGAATTTGATTCAGATTAGACTGATTCAAGAATTGATTTGACAAGATTCAAATGATGCAATCATCCTACCCCCTCGGGAGCAAAATCAAAAGATGATATATCATAAGGATGATTGCCAACGAGAGGTTGCAAATTATAAATAATCAAACTAAATTTGAGAAGCTGCAGCAACAAATGAGAGCAATGCAGAGGTCTTGCTGACCAAGTTTGACCATAGTTGACCAAATTTGACTAGAGTTGACTAGAGTTGACTTTGATGAAAAGAGAAAAGATCTTGAGAACATGATGCAAAGATGAGGGTCTGGCAGGAAGATGACGCTAGAAGGCTGACTGCACAAGCGTCTGATCCCAAGGGGTCCTAGAATTTAAAATGTGATTTCAAGCTATCTAGAGATGAAAAATTTTGATTTCGATCCTGAAAATGGATTTAGAGCAGTCAATTTAGCCAAGGGTGCAATTTTCATGCAAAACATAGCACTTTTGAAAATTAGGTCAAAAGCTATATAAGGCCCGGAGGGGTCATTTTCAATTCATTATTCACTTTGTCTTCTTGCTGATTTTGAGCTCAGAGAGAGAAATGGAGGCTCTTCCGCTACATATGCATCGATTTGAGCACTCTTGATGACACGCTCGGCCACTGAAGTATGATGCACCTATAAGTAGTCGATAAACCTCCTTGCATTTTGATTTGTACCACTTTCTAGGTCAATTTAGGGTAGATCTAGCAAGTTTTAGGGCATGTTCTTCTAATCTCATATGAGGAAGTAGTTTCCTCACACTGGCCTAGATCTCCTTTCACACGAGGAAGTAGTTTCCTTGCATCAGTTAGGGTTTCTTTGCATGGTGTCCATCTGGAAGCTCACACGAGCTGAAAGTTGGTTTCATGTGAAATTTCTCCTGCTCGCACAAGAACAAGTCCTGTCTCGTGCGAAGGAACAATTTCCTCGCGTGAAAAGCTGCTGCAGTGTTGAAATGTTCTTGTCAAAATTTGTCAAATGTGCATAAAATCAGCCAAGTAGAGCATCATAGAGTCATGTCTAGGGTAGATGCCTTGTTGCATTTATTATTGTTGTTTTGAAAACCATCATGTTGAGATACTAATCCAATGTCGTCACTTGCTTTGTAGGTTGACTTCCCCGATGTTGCCTTTAGGTCACATCATCTAGTGATCACTACATTAGTTTAGAGATTGACGGATGCAGAGAGTGCTCACATTGAGGGACTCAGTCTAGGATACCTGCGTGATCTACCTGACATTATGGTAAATCACGATCTTCTTGGTGCACTCTTAGAGCATTTCCATTCGGAGATGAACACTTTCCATTTATCGATGGGGGAGATGACTGTGACTCCCAAGGACATATACAAGATCCTACAGATACCCGTCCATGGTACTCAAGTAGAGTATGATACATAGCCATGGTAGAGTACAGTAGCATTAATGATGATCTTCCGAGATGATCTAGTGATGGGCCAGGCCATCTCTTGGGAGGATCTTATTTGCAGATACAACGGTGCTCATCCATTAGCTTTGTTCTTGCTATGTTCCTGAGCTGCTATCTTGTTCTAGATCAAGGTCAACATGGTTTAGAGTGCAGTTGGGGATGATGTTGTAGAGGATGCTAGCCAGACCAGTGGTTAGATTCAGATGGGGTGAGTGTATGCTCATACAGATGTACCATGAGTTACATGAGATAGCATATCGCAGTGTGAAGATGATGGTGGTAGAAAGGTCTTGCAGATTTGGGCCTGGGAGCATCTCCCTATTTGCAGGCCTATATTCCTTGATACACGACAGGTGCTGGAGCCTTACATATACAAGTATGTAGGTCTGATGACTTAGCCTTTGCTGGGTAAGATAGAGTAGTGGTGAGGACAGCTGGATGACATGGTAGCTATTGTATGGAGACCTTGGGTTGCCACTGAGCCCTAGGATGATGCTTGTCGAGAGCTTTCTTTCATGTTTGTTTCATGTCCACTGATTGGACATAGTGTTACTATCATTGAGAGATTCCTTGTTACAAGTATCTTGCACCAATTTGGTAGGCAACATGATATATCACATGAGTACTACCCCTATGCCCACTTTGCTGATGAGGAGAAGAAGGGGTGGCATGTGAGACTTGATCTAGGGTGATGTGCAATAGAGGCACACATACTAGCTACACGATGGGACTACATGGTGGATGTCACCAATGCAAAGGTGACACCTACATACAGATACCATTTGATAGCATGAACTCATTCAAGATTCATAGACCCTGTTAGTATAGGAGCGTAGCAGTAGCTTGCACAGTAGGAGTAGGTATTGGTTCAACAGGTACTAGTTCAGTAGCCTGCACAACAACAGGTTGCACAACAAGGGCCATAGGGACAACAATAGAGAGTGCTGAGGCCTAGATCTAGACAGACTGGCATCCCCACCAGGACCATGGGTTTAGATGCAGGAGTGAGGAGTAGTGGGGCCCAACAAAGGTCCACCAGGTAGTGGATAGGTGATTCATCACAATAGGCTCCTCCAGATGATGATACTGATATGCTTGATATTTTGATAGGAGCGGGGACACCACAACTGTAGGAGGCTCTCAAGAAGAGCTATGAGAGAGTGAGGCAGGTCCAGTGGGAGAGAGATGACTACCATACTTGAGTCATTAGATAGGAGACCCACATAGCTGATAGAGATGCTGAGATCAGGGAGCTATGGGAGGAGCTAGTACGGTCAAGGATCAAGATGAGATATGAGGCTGCTCAAGTGGCTTATTATTATGCAGCTTACTGCGGAGTCATTTCAGATCTAGCAGAGCAGGTGCCACCATTTTATGAGTACACTGGAGCTCCGTAGGCACCACCACTAGCACCTCCATAGGAACCACCACATGCACCTCCACAATAGGCACCACCACAGTGACCGATGCCACCACTGTAGAGACCGATGCCCCTTCCACATAGACCATTGCCACCACCTCCTCCAAGTGGCAAGGGACACAGTTAGCACATTTTGATATCCATGTATTGTAGCCCATTTTTGATACTATGCTTGAGTAGCACCCTTCTCTTTTGTACATGACATTGGATCAAGATATATATATATATATATATATATATATATATATATATATATATATATATATATATATATATATATATATATATATATATATATATATATATATATATATATATATATATATATATATATATATATATATATATATATATATATATATATATATATATATATATATATATATATATATGAGATCGACAGTTTTGATATCATCGTACTTGTTGATATATTGCTTTGATGTTGATATTTTATGAGATATTTCCTAGATGCTTAGATGTATGGATAGATATGAAATGCACATGTTTTATTTTTATGATGATGCAATGTGAAATGCAGTGATAGGTGGATAGAATGTATGCATATGTGTAATATATGACTTGAGTCATGATTATAGTGGACGCACATGTATAAATAAATTTATGAATGCAAATGCAAATGAAATGCAAATGCAATGGATATGTAATGTATATGGTACTAATAATCTCATGTAGGATTGTCGCAATATATGATAGGTACTAACCAAAAGGAATATGTTTCGAAGATCGAGAGCGAGGATCAGACACTTGTGTAGCCAAGATGAAACCAAGACAAAAGATGAGAACCTTTGATGAATAGAAAGCAATCAAGAGAGTACCAAGATATCATCTCAAATGCAAGCTTAACATGAAAAATGCAAGCCTAAGCTAAATGCAAGCCTAGAATGAGCATATGCAATTCCTAAGACTTGGTTGTTGGACTCATCGTATTATCATCATCGAGTTCATTTAGGCATGGGATGATCACAAGATGCCATACAATCCTCACTAACATTGCAATCATGAGAATATAAATATGACATAAATCTTAAATTTGTTGGAATGAGATGTAAGCATTAAGGCACAAGAAGCCAAAATGACCTGAACACCTATTCCTTTTGATTTAGCAAGTTAACATAAGTATCAAAGCATAATTGCTAGAATGACCTGAATGTTGCTTGTGAACAAACACACTAGACACACAAGAGTTCCTTATTTTTCCAAAGAATGCTCGTAGTGACCCTTATGTTCACTTAGTAGGATGAGCATTAGTGATTTTACTTGTAGTAGAAAGAAGTCACTCAAAATAGACAAGGAGAAGAACCAACCTCACCAAAGTGTCCATATAAAAGGAGTCAAGGTACGCATGGCCATCCAATACAAGATGAAGGCTCTTACAGATAGACACCCCTCTTAGATAGATTCATTGGATCATTGGAACTAAACCAACAAATAGAAAGCCAAGAAAAGATCATGCCCCCAGTCTTCACATTTCTAAGTCAAGAAAGACGTCTTAGATTCACTTGAGGGGAAATGATAAAGCAAACAAACAAACAAAATATGCAAAAGATATACTAAAGAAATTTGATATGGCTGATTGTAAACCTCTTTCTACTCCAATTGCTCATGGAGTTACATTGTGTAAAGATGATGGTGCTGAAATTGTTGATGAGACATCATACAGAGGCATTGTTGGAAATTTGATGTTTCTAACTCACACAAGACCTGATATTGCTTATTCAGTTTCATTGGTCTCGAGGTATATGAAAAATCCATCAGAAGAACATATGAAGGCAGCCAAGAGAATTTTGAAGTATGTGAAAAACACTCTCGATTTTAGAATTCACTGTTCTTCTAAAAAATTTTGGCATGGGATGATCACAAGATGCCATACAATCCTCACTAACATTGCAATCATGAGAATATAAATATGACATAAATCTTAAATTTGTTGGAATGAGATGTAAGCATTAAGGCACAAGAAGCCAAAATGACCTGAACACCTATTCCTTTTGATTTAGCAAGTTAACATAAGTATCAAAGCATAATTGCTAGAATGACCTGAATGTTGCTTGTGAACAAACACACTAGACACACAAGAGTTCCTTATTTTTCCAAAGAATGCTCGTAGTGACCCTTATGTTCACTTAGTAGGATGAGCATTAGTGATTTTACTTGTAGTAGAAAGAAGTCACTCAAAATAGACAAGGAGAAGAACCAACCTCACCAAAGTGTCCATATAAAAGGAGTCAAGGTACGCATGGCCATCCAATACAAGATGAAGGCTCTTACAGATAGACACCCCTCTTAGATAGATTCATTGGATCATTGGAACTAAACCAACAAATAGAAAGCCAAGAAAAGATCATGCCCCCAGTCTTCACATTTCTAAGTCAAGAAAGACGTCTTAGATTCACTTGAGGGGAAATGATAAAGCAAACAAACAAACAAGAAAAGGAAAAGCTTAGCATGCTTCAAAGGAACACAAAGTTAGTTTTAGTTTTAGTTTACATTTGTGTTCAAGCAGATTGAAGTTGAATCAGAAGCGTACAATGTTCAAAGTCTTGATAGGATAGTGATAGTAGGCAGACGCAGTGGGAACCATTGGTGACCATCGTGGGAGATGAAGTTTCAAGGATATATTAGAGCATGAATGAAGTATCAGTAGGCGGACACAGTGAGAACCACTGGTGATTGATGTAAGGAAGAGATCTTGAAAGAGAGGGGTTCAAGCGAGAGCTAAGTATCAGTAGGTAGGCATAGTGAGAACCACCGGCGATCGATACATGAGAGATCCTCAAGGAGAGAAATCTCAAAAGTAGCTGGGCATCAATAGGAAAATACAGTGAGAACCATTGGTGACTAATGCACGAACAAAACTTCTGAAAGTGATAGGACAATGCCCCTAGACCAGGAAGGTGCTCCCAAGTGTGAACCAGTTCCAATCCATGAAGAGTCAAGGAAAATCTTGAAGACAACCAAAAGCAAATCTCAAAGACAACCAAAAGCAAGTGCATGAGCTGGAAAACTAAAGCAGGAAATGAAATAAAAGTAGGAAACAAACTAAAGCGGGAATGCAAAGAGACTAAAGAAGGAAACTACGAGCCACGTGATGCTGAGATGAGATATAGCTTTAGAAAACAAGAGGTGCCTGTTTACCAGGTTTTCACCATCTTGGCAGAGATTTTATTTTTGCTACCATGATGCCTGTTTACTAGGTTTTCATCAATGGCACATTTTTCTTCTTTTTCAAATTTTTTGTACTTTTCTCTTTTTCAATTTTTTTGTATTTTTGAATATTTCATTTTTTTTGTATTTTTTATCTTTTGATTTTTTTTTGTATTTTTTATCTTTTGATTTTTTTTTGTATTTTTTTTATTATTATCAAGGCGCCTGTTTACCAGGTTTTCACCAAGATAATAGATACATCAAAGCGCCTATTTACCAGGTTTTCAGTAAGATGATCATTTTTTTCAGGACATTTTGCAATTTTTAGGATTTTTTGCAATATATGATGTTTTTTGATTTTTTCAGGGCCAATAAATATGTACATGAGCACACAAAGAATGCCCCAGCTGTATAATTTCTTCAAGTGAAGAGTGTTGATAGGCTCTTTGAGCTATTCTCCTTCAGTGGTGGAGAGTCTATAAGCACGAGACCCAAATGTTGTAGTAATGACATATGAACCAAGCCAGTTTGGTTCAAATTTCCCTTTTTAGACTCGATGCTGTTGATTCTTTGGGTTCTCTCTCAGGATGAGATCACCTACTTGGAATTCTCTTTGTCTAAATTTCTTATTGTAGGATTTGGACATCCTCTTTTGGTATGCTCTTAGATGATTGAACACCACCTTCTGACATTCATCAAGTAACTCAAGCTCTTAAAGCCAGGATATTCTATTTTCTTCATCAGTGATGAGGCCCCTCAGAGAGATTCACAATGTAGGAATCTCGACCTCAATAGGTAATATTGCATCTGCTCCATAAACCAAGGCAAAGGGCGTAGCCCCTGTTGGTGTTTAGATACTTGTTCTATAGGCCCACAAAGCCAAATTAATCTGGAGATGCCAATCTCTACCAGATTTATGAACTGTTCGGTGCAAGATTTTGAGAATTGTCTTATTAGAAGCTTCTACTTGTCTATTACCCTGAGGATAATAGATAGATGACCAATGCTGAATAATTCTAAATTTGGTGCATAAGTCTATCAGGTCCTTATTTTTGAATCATCCCCCATTATTAGTGATAATGGATGAGGGTACACCATATCTACAAATGATATAGTTCAGTATAAACATAGCCATAGACTTGCCATCAGCTATAGCTAGAGGCACTGCCTCAACCCACTCGGTAAAATAATCAGTAGCTGTGATGATAAAATTATGTCCTCTTGAAGAAGAAGGATGTATCTAACCTACCAAATTGAAGGCCCATTGTTGAAATGGCCAGAAACTGATGAGAGGACTAAGCTCTTTAGCAGGAGCATGAATCAGATTCCCATGAAATTGACATTGTTTGCAAGTCTTGGCATATTGAATAGATTCTTTTTCCATGTCCGGCCAGTAATAACCAGCTCTAATAAGTTTCTAGGCTAATGTTAGACCACTCAAATGAGACCCACAGATACCTTCGTGTACCTTAGCTAGCGCACATTTGGAATCATCGAGTTCTAAACACCTAAGGAGGGTACCGTCTAGACCCCATCTATACAAGTCATTTACTATGAGGACATACCATGAAGTAGTACAAATTAGGTGATGCTATTCATTCTGTGTATAGGTGTTTGGAATGATCTGGTCACAAAGGTAGGAATAGATATGGTGGTAGCAAGATGAATCATGTCCAATGAATGAATAGATCATCCTGGATTCAGGAATATCATAGGCAGGGTAGTGTAATGCCTCCACCAGGAATTTGTGTCTGAAGTCATTTTGTGGCATTTGTAATATTGAAGCAAGAGTGGCCATAGCATCAGCTACTTTATGGTCTGCCCTTGGAATCTACTCAAAAGAAATGTGTGCAAAATACTATTTGAGATCATCCACCATTCTTTTGTAAGGTACTAGCTTGTCATCTTTTGTTTGGTAGACATCATTGACTTGGTTGATGATTAACTGAGAGTTTCCAAAGACCTTGAGCTCATCCACACGCCATTCAAGGGCTATCTTAATACCATTAATGAGAGCTTCATATTCAACTATGTTGTTTGTGCAGGGAAACAACCTTTTATAAGCTTTTGGTAATGAGTATCTTTGAGGTGTTATAAATAGAATGCCTACACCAGATCCTTGCTGAGTGAATGATCCATTAAAGAACATGCTCCAAGATTGATGTGTGAGAAGCATGATGGATTCATCTGGGAATTCAATACTCAAAGGCTAGTGATCTTTCAAAGGAGCTTCTGCCAGCTGATCATCAATTTCTTGTCCCTTAATAGCTTTTCTCTTCACATACTCAATGTCAAATTCACTAAGTATCATCACCCATTTCACTAATCTACCCGTGAGGGAAGCCTTGCTCAGTAGGTACTTCAGTGGATCAATTTTTGCAATAAGCCTTATAGTATGAGCTAGCATATAATGCTGCAATTTCTAAGAAGCAAATACCATTACCAAACAAGCCTTCTTAATGACAGAATAGTTCATTTCATAGGAAACCAATGTTCTACTGATATAGTATATGGCTCTCTCTTTGTTGTTTTGATCTTCTTGAGCTAGGAGAGCACCCAAAGATGTGTTTGTGGCTGAGATGTATAGTATAAGTGGCTTCCCATGAATAGGAGGCATCAAAATTGGTGGATTAGAAAGATACTATTTAATCTAAGTGAGTCCCTTGTCACATTCTTCATTCCATTCATAGGTCACACCCTTATGCAAAGTTTTAGTAAATTGTTGTGACTCGTCGACTAACTATGAAATGAAGTGCCAGATAGATTGTAGCCTTCCCTATAATCCTCTAATTTGACTGATATTCTTGGGTGGAGGCATGTGCATAATAGATTGCACTTTTTTTGGATCAAATTCTATGCCTTTAGCTGAAATGATATAACCCAAGAGTTTCCCAGAAGTAACACTGAATGCACATTTTTTGGGATTAAGTCTGAGACTAAATTGTTCCATGCAGTCAAGGATGGGACCCAAATTTATGAGATGAGTTCTTCACTATATGCTTTTGGCTAAAGTATTGTCCACATAATCCTCCATCAGTTTATGTGGAAAATAGTAGTGACAACTCTCTGATATGTTGCTCCAGCATTCTTAAGCCCAAAAGGCATGACATTCTAGCAAAAGGTACCCTAGGCACATGTAAAAGAGGTCTTTTCTTGATCTTCTAGCACAATTTTTATTTTATTATAGCTAGAAAATCCATCCATCAAGGAATACATCTCATATCCTACTGTCATGTCAATTATCATATCAATATTAGGAAGTGGGAAGTCATCTTTTGGACATGCCTTATTTAGATCCCTGAAGTTTGTACACACATGAATGGATTTATCATGTTTAGTGACTGGAACAATGTTTGAAATCCATTCTACATAATCAATAGTTCTTATGAAACCAACCTTAAGGAGCTTTTCTAGCTCTACTTTGACCAAAAATGCTACGTGTGGATGCATCTTTTGCAGCTTCTGTTTAATAGGTTTGATACTTGGTGAAATGGACAAATGGTGCATGATTAGATTGGGGTCTAATCCAGGCATGTCAGAGTAGGTCCATGCAAATTTTATTTTCTTGCTCTGAAAGAAGTTAGTGAACTCTTCTTTTTCTTTGGCAGACAATGATTGTGCTAGATGAATAATCCATGGAGCAGCCTCTGTACCCAAATTTACTGGCTGTGTCAGCTCAATCAATACTGATGACCTCTTTTGAAAGTGGTTCAAAAGAATATCAAGTATCTCATCCTTGGGTGCCTCAAAGAGGTTTTCACCCTTGGATACATCTTTTATTTTTACTATTTTTTGCTCTGATACTGCCACAAAGTGGTTTTCACCATCAGAGCATCTATTTTTTCTTCTTTTAATTTTTTGACTAAGATACTTGATATCCACCTCTGTCATGTTGACATTGCTTTCACTGGTGGAGGACATCATAGGTTCAATAGCATGGAGGTAACAGGCTAGATCATAATAATTCTAGAATGTTAGGACTTCATTGGATGCGGAAGTGGAGTTCTAGTTTATCAGATTGGGACGGTGGAGTGAAAGGAAAGTAGTGATTGGTTCAATCATGTTCATGGTATAACCATTAAAAGCACGGACAAGAAATTCAAGACCTAGAATGATCTCATCCAAAGGAGCATTTGAATCCCTATAAGACCTTATGTTGGAAGTAGAGGACAAGTTAATACCGATGGCCTCTAATTCATGCGGCCTAATGCTAGACCCTTCACCTACTTCGAGGAGTCTTTCATACATGTGAGTAGTATCTATGTCTACATCATAAGTAGCATCAGACAAAGAGTTGAAATCATATTCATGTGAGTTAGTACTTGATGTGGGAATTTCATTAATACTAGTTGTATCACTTGAATTATCTTCATTCCTTGTGGCATTAATGGTCTGCTAGAGTTGTTCTTGTTCAAGATACTTTTGAAAATGTGGTGGCCTGTATTGTTCACCTGGAAAATTGGGATCATCATTTAGTGTTGCTTTCCATTCCTCATATGTGAATTAATACACTAAAGAAGTTTTATCAGAATCAGTATCAGTCTCTACCATATGGACCGGTATGATAGGTTCATCAGGTTCTACAAAGAGTGCTATAAGATCCAAAGGAATAGGATATGGAAATGTGTCTTCATCAAAGCTGGCCTCTGGATTTACCTCTGGAGTGGTATCTTCAATTTCTTGTTTAGGTTCAAGTTCAGGTTCTGGCATAAACTTGTTAATCCCTAAATGAAAGGGAATCTTCTTGAAGCCTAAGCTAGTGGTATCCTTTGTGCTACGGCCTGTAGCTTCAATGGGCTTTAGAAAACCATTGCCATTCTTCCCTATAGGACTACTCCCCTTATAGCTGAAGTGCTTCATGATCTTGAAGGCCTCATTGTATGGTTCTTGCTCTAAATCTGGAGTAGTTGTTTCAGCTGTCTCCTTTCCCTTATAGATCCAAGCTCTGATAGCTCTTTCTTCATCCTCATCTTCTAAAGGTATAGAGGCCCTTACAAAGGCAACATCATAAACTATTTGAGGAGAAGCATTAGAAGGCGTGTTATTCTTGGAAGGTCTCCCATAAGAGCGCGGGGACAAAGGTAGAGTAGCAAGTGATAGCATAGGTTCAATTCGGTATTCTCCCATGCTTGTATCCTTAAGTCTCAAATTTTGTTCCATTTTCCTTAGCTTAGCATCATAAAACTCAATGGATTCTCTATTTGCTGAAACAAAGCTATCCGCAGATTGCCCAAGAGTGTTACAAGAGTAATTGGTATTAGCAGGCACAGTGACTTCCACCCCATGGAATGGAAACTTAATGCATTGGTGATATGTAGATGGAACAACCTGCATCTCATGAATCCAAGGCCTATCCAACAAGATATTGTAGGCAAGAGGAATGTCAAGAACTTGAAAAGTAACATCTCTCTTGACAGGTCCTATGTGGATAGGTAGAACAAATAAGCCTTGGGACTTGCATTCTTCCTCATCATAAGCTTTGATGGTAATCCTTTTATGGGAGTCTACACAATTCTCATAATATCCTAGCTGAGTAAGCAGCTTAGCAGAATAGATATTAAGACCAACACCATTGTCTATGAGCACTCAGTGGATGCACTTAGGACCTATCATGACCTCTATATGTAAGGGAGTGTTATGCAGGTGACTCAAAGAGTGATCATCTTCTTCAGAGAAGGATAGATAGTGAGGCGAGGTCAAATGACCCACCATAGATTGGAATAGGTTGAGATCGAGATCCTTGGGAACATTTTCCTCGGTGAGGGCTTTATCCAAAATCTGCTTGTGAGCAGGCAAGATCTTCAACAACTCAAAAATGGTGATCTGAGCATTGGTTCACTGGAGTTGATCTAAGATGCTATAACTAGCCGAGCTAGCTGTAGGAACAAATTTTGGGTTCTTGTTGGCAGGGCCAATAGTAGTCTTATCCATAGTTTGCTTTAGAGTGAATGTAGAAGTATTGGGACCCTTATCCGTAGTTTGCTTTGGAGTGGATGTAGAAGTATCGGGACCTTTCAAAACAACTCTTCCTCATGATCAAGTAACCACATTAACATAGTCTTGAGGTTGTTCAGATTCATACTAACGAGATGTAGAATTACACAAGATGAAAGGAGTCTTAGGTTTGGGAGCATCACCACTCCCCTTAATAGTAATCATGTCGCAGTACTCTATCTCAACAGGTTTGATCATACCAATAACATTTTCATCATTAGTGTATGTGTAGTTGACTTTAGCATTGGTATTCTTGGCATTTGAAGACTCACCCTTCTCATGAGGAGGGAAGGGATCCTTAAATGCTTGATGGTTTGAATTCTTGTTATGGCCATCCACAACAATGTCACCACTATCAATCAAATCTTGGACCTTATGTTTCAGTTGAAGACAAGTAGAAGTCTTATGACCCTTATTCTGGTGATAGTCACAATAGGCATTGTCATTCCACCAATGAGGTCATGGTTGTGGGTCATAGAGACACTTTTCCAAAGGAGTAAGAATTTGATTCTACACAAGAGTTTTATAGACCACATCAAGTGGTTCTCCCAAGGAAGTGAATTCACGCTTGGGTCGAGATGCCCAAGGTTTGTTTCTAGAAAACCTCGAAGGTTGCTGATTTTCCACCACTAGCTTTTCAGCCGCTTTAACTGCTTGTATGGTGGAAGAGAGATTAAAAATAGACTTAGTAGGTTTTGGGGTTACATTGTCGACCACTCTATTCACAACATCTCTATTCTTGTTAACAAACTTCCCTTTATCCTTATTTGAGTTTGAAGATCCTTTCTTGTTGTCTTTACTCAAAGTCAATTCACCTTTCTTGATCATAAAGGCCTCTATTGGCACTGCTTGTTTGATCATGCTATCAAAATTTAGAGGACCTTGTAATTGCACTTGGTATCTAAAGTCTGGGACAAGATTGTCTAAGAAAATGTCGAGTCTCCTAGACTTTGGTAGCTTGTGAGGACACCTTGTACATAATTGTCTCCACCTTTGGAGGAATTTTAGGAAAGATTCTCCTTATCATTGTTTTAAATTGCAAAGATCCTGGATGTTGACCAGATGCTGAATATTATGTGAGTAATGTTGGAGAAATAGATTAGCCATTTTGTCAAAAGTCTTAATGCTAGTGGGCAATCTAGAAAACCATTCCATAGCTGGCCCACCCAAACTACGAGGAAATAAGCACATAAGATATGTTTGATCATGCTTGAATTCCATAGATAACATGCCAAACTCCCTTAAGTGATCTTGGGGATCAGTTGCACCCAAGTATTTGTTATATTTATAGAGTTCTACAGCTCTGGGAAAAGGTGGCATATGAAGACTTCTATGAAAAGGGAAAGGACAAATGCTTTCCATCATGAATTGTTGAGTGGATTTGTCCTTATTCTTCACAAGTTGACAAATCTGATCTTGCATATCTCAGGCCATCTTTTGCAACTTTGCGGTCTCAGTTTCTTCTTCCTTGGCTACGAGTGTTTCAACTTGATTGTCTGGGGGTAACTTGGCCCCTTGTTTAGCTAACTCAAGGAAGTATTTTTCTTTCTACTCTAGGAGAAGGATCTCCATCATTTTAACAAGACTCTTATTAGCTTTGGTAGCATTTATATCATGTTGAGTTATCACATCATTTTCATTCCCAAGGATCTCATAAATGCTCAGAATCTGATCCTATTGTTGATCATCTTGGTTTTGATCAAATGGAGGAGGGCGATAGAAATACACGGGTTGTTGAGCACCTTGAGGTTTGTTTCAAGATTGATCATCATTGTGGGACTGATTTTGGTCATGTTGAGATTAACCATGAGGCTGCTCATTCTGAGGTTGAGCATGACTTGGGTCATTAGAAGATTGACCATGATACTGATTGTTTTGAGATTGATCAAAAGTTTGACTGTACTTTCCTGGTTGGAAGTCAAATGGATCTCCCATCTTGTTGGTGTAGGACAATGTAGCAATGGAAGCCTTAATAAAGTGATATGAACGATGTCGATGAGGCACATATAAGGTAACTTTTGGTGAATGAATAGGATCAAAATATTTAATAAATTTAGGCAGGAAGATATCATGATCAATATCAATAGATTCAATGATAGGAGCAGTCCGAAGGAGTGGCCTTCCAAAGTTATGAAACAATGAGTTGTTTTGGAAGTATGAGTTGTCTTGCTCTTGAAATGAGAAACTAGGTTGCACTTCAAACAATAGATTAAAACACTCTTGAAACACTAGAGGTGATGGTTGAGATGGACCATCTTTCAAAGTACTCAATGAGGAACTTGAGGATAACTCACAAAGTTCAGATTTCATGACAGATTCAGGATGATCTATTTCTTGATTAGGAGGTTCACTTCTATCTTGACCAGTATTTTGAATGGGATAAGTCTTGCCACTTCTAGTCATGATAGTCATAGATGAAGATGTGATGAGAGAAGACTCAAGATAATGATAGAATCTATCTCTAAGATAACAAAAAGAAGATAAATGGCTAGAACAACCAAGATGCGAGATAGATCTGGTATGAATCATCAAAAGAGGTGGCTAAAACAGCTGAGATAAGACTATCACAACATGAGATACAAAAGGCATAAAGAGATAAGGTAAACCAATGAGAGACAACATGAGTCAAAGCAAAGATTGATCAATTCCTAACTTGTGACAACCAGTTTCTGATAGTGAATGATAGGAAAACAAAAAAATAGACCTCAGACAAAAAGAAAATCAGGAAAAAGTTTGACTAGCCAACGGGAATCTAGTCTCTATTTTTGAAAACTGGGCTATAGTCTCATGTGAGAGAGTACTAGGCCGCACGAGAGAACAAAAATCTTCACGTGAAAGAATAAAGTCTCACGCAAGAAAGTGCTCTGAAAAGTGAAACTTCGCGTAGGAAAAATCCAAAATCTGACAGTTTGACATAGTTTTCAAGGCAAAAGTTGAATTATGAGGTACAACCTAAATTGATGTCTAATAGAAAATCTAGTTTCCTGACAGGTTTGAAGAACAATTTAATCAACAATCTCATTTTGAGGTTTCAAGCATTCATTTAAAGACACAAAGGTTTAGATCAAGAAGTTGTGATACAAGAAGTAGTCGTTAACAGACCTATCAAGGACAAAGCAACTTGATAGCATCAGGGGAGTCTTTGTTTGATAATGATTGGACAATGTTTAAGACTTGATAATAAACACATAGCTTATCCCGACCAAAAAAATGGTGAGAAGACAAAACCTTTGCCCCATTGCTTATGCGCATACGTGCACCTCACACAGCCGTGTCACCCCCTAGAGGGCACCTGTGTTTTTGGTGTTTCCAAGGACTCAATAGTATATGTTCAAAGGTTACCCTTGTGGTAGGAGCCAGTGTCGTATACCACCTTCAAGCATCTAGGTGTATGCCTATGATGGGAACCTACGTGAGAGATTCTTCCCCCTCCCTACGCAAAGATTATGCCTCCTTTCGGAGGTGAATCAAGTAGGCTACTAGCTAAGGGAAGTTTTTAATAGGCTTTCATTCATACTAACCTTTGGTGCCCCCAATATAGGGTTGAGGCCTTGCAGCCACACCAACACTTGAAAGTCATACACCCCCGCAAGCAGGGCTAGGAGCGGCACCGCTCAGTACAACAAACAAGGCCTTCTCAAGATGATAGTCAAAATCATGAGAAGGAAGCTAATATGGCTTTGGAGTCTTTAGAATCAACAAAGCATTCTTTATTAAAGTGAGGTGAAATCACCGGTGAAAGGTGCGTACTCACTTGTGTCATTCCCGGGGGTTCAACTTCCGACAGGCCCTCTAAAGGTGACACAACTTGGCTTAGATCTGAGGGTTTGATTTTCCATTTCTCTCAAAGAGAGAAGAGAATACTTCTCTACCTCATCACTTCACCCAAACACATCAAGCAAGTTCATCGCTGAGTTAGCTTCACTTCACCAAATCCACAAGCTTTTGGGTTTCTGGTTCTCTCAGAGAGAGAAGAGCATAATCCCCTGGCAAGTAGAAGTGTTAAAGATTCACTACCTTTCTCCGCTTCCCCAAGAATCTATCATATTAGTAGGATCATTGGGTTTTCAATTTCATTCATGGTCATCACCTCCATGTAATGAAGAGTCAAATTCCCTACCCACTATCAAAATTCTCAAGAAATTTTAACGGAACCCTAATTAGACTATGTGAATGAAAGAAAGAAACAAACACAACATTTTTATGAGATCTTTGACTATCATCTTGCCATCAAACCATTAGCATGTTTTATATTATTTGACAAATGTCCTGCATAAAACTATTATGCTGTGAAAAGAACAGAAAATGGAATTTAACAACAAATGAAAACTGTCAGAAATCTAGAATAGGAAAGACAGAGATTGAAAAATTTAAAAGCTGTAACCAAATCTCACAGGACGAAGTACTCCACAATGCGTGAGAAAACACAGGGTGCCATGTGAGGATGTAAAAGTTCATGTGAGAGAGTTCTATTAAGAGTGAAACTTCACGTGGTATGTGTTGCCCAATTTTCCTGTTCCATACAAATTTGGTTAGACTGATTCTATCCAGGGTCTGCATATTTTACCTTGTTAAGCCCCTAAAAATTTCATGGCCTTGTGTCTTGTTTTCTAGGCTCTGCAATCTCTTTTAGCCCCTGGGTGCATGTTTGAATTTGAAAAAGTATCTGTTGGCCCTAAAAAAGCCCTAAAAACCCTACGACCTTTTTGTTTTACGGTTACCTTTTCAGCCGTTTAAGTGATCCCTTTTTCCATGTGCTCATTATTTTTTCTAACTGGTCACAAGATCTCTTATTCCCCATGATTAAGTCCTTAACACCCAGTGACCTAGTGAGCGGTTACGGTTTGTTTGGCGGTCTCAGTTTCCTGGCAGGTTAAAGCCGGTGCAAGATCGATGATTCTTGCTATACCATTGGGTGAAGATGATGTCTCTTTAAGCATCATAGTATAATTATGACCATCAATCCTCCTCTTTAGCACAACACTTCTGTGTCAGTGGGTCCACTACCATGTAGTCTGGGTTGTACACTTCTGATTGGTCGAAGGCTGGTGATGTGGTGCCATGTCAGAGCAAGATTTACAGGGATGTCAGTTGATGAAGATCTATGACTATCGTATGATCGCATGGAATATTCTTGGCCCATGCGATCATGCACCAACCATTGATTTTACTTTATCTCCAGGGCTCTATCAGGTGGGTCCTTAGGTTTTGACGTGCTCACATTTGATTGGCCGACAGAGTGATGACTGGGATCTATCAGTGGGACTATGTTAGAGGATCTACAAGGATGTTAGTTGATGAAGATCTATGGTTTTTACTTGATCGCAAGGAATCTTTTGAGCCCTTGCGATCATGCAATAATCATCCAATGAGAATCTTAGTGGGTCATGGGTCTGATGTGCTACGTGTTGCTGAGGTGTTCATTTCTTATTGCCTTCTGACCAGTGATGTGGCTGATGACTTTTCAAAGGGTCTCCTGACTGTTACAGGATGATCTGGGCCATTCATCTACTAGGAAAGATAATATCGATGGTCATGTTTTAAACTAAGCCTGCTAGCCATTGTTTTTCAAATTTAAATATCTTTCGCCAGGGTTTCTTGCTAGTTCGTTGTGGTTGGTTGATTGCATGGCTTTGGGTAGCTCAGAATTGATAGTTCCAGGAGGGTTGCAATTGGGGGAATGTTGAGAAGATCTGATGGCCATCTCCTATGATTTCTCAGGGTACCATGTTGACGTTCTTGTGCCAAAGAAATAATTAAGAGGTTGGCACCACCTATGGCCTTTTGTACTTCAAATTGCAAACATTCATGACAGGTCCAATTTGCAGAAGGGTAGATAGATCGAGGTGGCTTGTCCACAGGTAGATGTAGTATAGGGATGGACACGGAAACATGTTATCTAATTGGTTGAGATATTTTCATGGATATTTATGATCAGATTTGATAGAATTAGGGTTTTTATCATGAAAAATCTGTAACCCTAGTTAGGTTTTGCTCCTACCTGCATGCAAAAGGAGATGTATATATTGTTTTGGAGCTTTTTTAGAGCTCAGAGTTTACATTTTGTAAAAAGAGTTTTCTTTCTTAGGAGTTATCTGTGGCATCTATTCTACCCTCTAGCTCTTACAATTTGTAATCTTTCATTGGAATCTTAGATTCAATAGAGGCTATTCATGGCATCTGTTCTACCCTCTGGTCTTTCCCTTGTCTGTATTTCTCTTATTGAATATGATATACTGGCCTTGTTAGAGAAATCTTGGAGTTCCAGAGCCCTTCTTTCTTTTAGCTTATATGTGTACTATTGTGTTTGATCTGATTTGAATGAGTTTGTGGGTATACTTCAGCCCCTTGTCATTTTGTCTCATTCCTGTGCCCTTTTGCTAAAGAGAACATTTGCTTACAGGTCACAGTTTGTGTCTTTTGTCCAGATCCCTCTGTGAAACACTTATGCAAGCCTATTTAGAAAGATTGTGTTCTATTAGATCTGAGATCTTTCATGCTAGTTTAGTCAGTATATTTTGTTCAACTCATTTCAGTGTATTAGCTAGTAGGTAATTTTCTTTCAGTTATTTTCCCTTTCTTGCACTCCTTCTATCCCTTTTCCCCTCAAGAATTTACTTTCCTGTCAAAGAAGCAAATTAAGGTGATTATCTAAGAGGAACCAGCCTAGAACCTGGAGGTCTCATGTCAGTTAGCATAGGTCCCACAACCTGGAGATGATTCCCATGTTATACTAGGTTATCAAGACCAAGAGAGCTTGAAACAGGGTGCAAACTTAGTGTATAACAATTCTGGCACGCCCAGTGGGACCACACTGAAAGAGGTTTATCTTTGAAAGATTATGCTATCTCTGATATACTGATTACATAATACAGACTTTTGGAAGTCTTTTGTCAAGTATATCTGGTGACTCCACTGATTTCACAGATCTAGGCTAAATTTGTTCAAAGTTTATGAGAAATATTGAGACTAGAAGCTCAAAGCCCACTGAATTTTTAGAGTTGCCCTTAAAAAGAGGCTACAAAGGTAGATCAACTAAGAGAACATCTCCTGTAAGGAGAGTACAGTCTACACCACCAGATACTTCAGAAAGGAGACCTTTTCCCTTTCATCTGAGAAGTAGAGGAAGATCTCTAACTAGAGATCTAGAAGAAGATTCAAATCTAGCACCAAATACAACTCACACAGTTGCTACTCATTAGGTTTCAGTCCCTACAATGGCTAGATAGTTTGCTTTTGCACCTTTCAACCAAGGGAGCCCATTGAACTTTTCTCAACATCATGATGTGCCCTTGGTGGCACTAAAGAGTCTACCTAATTTCATAAGTGAAGGAAAAACTACAACTTTTGATCATATAAGAGATGTGATCACAATCTGCAGCATACACAATATAACTCAAGAAGATGTGGCCACCAAACTATTAGCAGCTTCTCTCAAAGGCAAGGTTCTTGAATGGTTTAGAACTTTAACTGTTGGCTCCATTACTTCATGGGATGAATTAGGGGATGCATTGAGTAAGCATTTTGAGGATAAATCAAACAACTTGTCATTGGTTGAGCAGTTGACAACCATTAGAAGAGACCCTCAAGAACAAATGATAGATTATAACAATAGATTCCTCAAGACATGGAATAGAATTCTAGTCTTAGTAAGGCCATCAGTTGACCATGCTTTTTTATATTTCTTGCAAAGTTTGAATGGTCAAATCTCTATCATGATCCAATCTATGGGCGGTACCTCTTTACCCCAAGCTTTTGACACAGTTGTCAGAGCTGAATTTTTTTTAATCCAAGCAAGTATGATAGCTAGAAGGCCACCCATGCCCATCTTTCCTAGCCTTTAGCCTATTTCACTTGCACAAGTACCCCCATTTACCCCTATTCCCACCATATTAGCACCTCAAGCCAGTACTAGCGGTCAAGAGCTAAAAACAAGTTTCTCTCAAGAGTTGCAGGAGATCAAGAATAGTCAACAAACTAGTCAACAAGAAATGACAAATTTGCTACAGACTTTGACTAAAGAGGTCATGAACCTAAAGAGGCAAGGGCAAGGAATCAGACCACCTTTTCAGCCACAAGGCCAAGGTCCTAATCAATAATATCAGAATCAAGGACAACCTTATCAACAAAATAGGCCACCATACCAAGGAGGCTATCAAGGACAAAGACAAAATTTTAATCAAAGACCATTCCAACCATACAACCTTGCACCTCTCAATTCTATGAATCCAGTTAGGGACATGGTCCCTAGTCAAAATAATATGGCCATGGACAATGAATGGTGTTTCCCTTGTAATCAGCCTCATAATCAGGCTACATGTTCAAATGGATGGATGAACCAAGCACTAATGGTTCAAAATGCCTCACAAGATCAATCAGAGGCTTCTTCTAGTGGATCAGTTCCTCAACAAGAACCACAAGATAATGAGACTGCTCTTTTCAATTGGGAGCAGCAAGATTTCAATGGAGTCATTGGTGAACCTTCCATTGCTGTGAACACAGGGTCAAAGAGAAGGGCTTAAGACATGGAGCAAGCAAACTCTGGTACTAAAGCTACTACATCTGTAGAGCCAATACAACAAGCTACTCCCATCATATTTAAGAAGGATCTTGTCATTACAAGCAAAGAGGGACAGACTCTCAAAGAAATAGAACCCATCATAGTAAAAGCACAACAAAGAGTACACACTATGACACCTTTCAACATTGTAGACAACATGAAGAAGGTGAACATTACCATGTCTATGTGGGATTCTTTGGCTATTCCAAGGCAACCTGAGATTTTGAAGAAAGCTATGACTGAAATGATTACTCCTCAACATACAAAAGAGGCTGCAAAGCCAGTGTTGGTCAACACCGATCAAGAAAAGGAGGTTCCAGGTTGCAACTCCAAGGCCAGTACCATGCAAGGTAGGAACTCAAAACCACCTCCCTTTTATGTATCCTTAATTATTGGAAAATCCTTAGTACAAAATTGTATGGTAGACAGTGGAGCTACTAGTACTGTAATGCCCAAAAAAGTGGCTGACCAATTAGGACTTAAATATGAACCCCTCCAAAAGAAGGTTACACAACTTGATGGATCCTTAGTTAACACTATAGGTGTGGCTAAGGATACCAGTCTAATCCTTCATGCAAGTCCTAATTTCTCTATCCTACTTGATATATATATCATAGATCTCCTTGCTTTATTTTCCATTTGTCTATCAAGGGAGTTTACAGCCAAAATAGGAGGCTACCTATCTTCTAACTGGTCCCACATGCTTTTTCACACAAGATATGGTACCAAGGTTACCATCAAATCTGAATCATTAGTAGCACATCATATAGAGCCATATGTATCCAATAACATCAATGTGAACTGTCCTATATTTGATGATAATGATTTCCCAACTATCGGAGAAGCAAACACTAAGATAGAAAGTATCCCTGATATTTTATTAGATGAACTAGAATCAAAAAAGGCTTTTGAAGCCCAAGAAAATGTTGTTTGGGATGCTGGTTTGGGAAGTTATTTAATACAAGAAAGCGGATCCATAGAGCCAAACCTTCTCAAAGAGAACATTGATTTAGAGGATCAGAGCAATTTGGTTTGGGAATTGTTTTTTGATGGGGCTAGAAGCAGACATGGTTCTGGCGGTGGTGCCATGCTAGTGTCTCCAAAAGAAAAAAGGTATTATACAACTTTTAGATTCAGTTTCTCCTGCACTAGCAACACTACAGAATATGAAAGCCTTGTAAATGGAATGGAATGGGCTAGAAAAAGAGGGCTCAAGGCCCTAAAGGTTTATGGTGATAGTGAACTAGTAGTTAGCCAAGTGAGAGGGATAAGTGCAACTAAAAATGACACCTTGAAAGCATGCAAACATAGAATTTGGGATGTAATTGAAGACTTTTGTGCTTTCAATATTGTTTCTATCCCTAGAAAAATAAAGCAAAATGCAGACAGATTAGTTGCTATTGGGTCTCAATATGATATCCCCAAAAGCATTTCGAAAGAAATAGACCAACAACATATCAAAGTGATTTTTAGACCTTCTATCCCTGATAATGATACTAATTGGCAAGTGTTTGACAATGATGAACAAATTCTGCAATTCTTGTTTGAAGAAGATGTCTTCTCAGAGCATAACCAAGACAGACTATTGCAAAATTATGGTGACCAAGTGATACAACTTAAGTCTAATAAGATGCCTAGAGGTCTTGTCACCTTAGAGACTATCTTCAACAAGGATGATCAAGTTAAGAAGAATAAAGCTGGCCTGGTAGTTCAACAAGAACATTGTGTTGAATTAGAGCTGGAACTAGGTAAAAGTTTACAATTTGGAAAGGTAAACACTGATTTAGAAAAGTAGGCTTATACCCAATTATTCAAAGAATTCAGTGATGTTTTTGCATGGAAATATGAAGACCTCAAAGGTTTTAATCCAGCCCTTGCTCAACACACTATTGAATTAGAACCTAATGCCAAACCAGTGAGACAAAAACAAAGGCTTGTTAATCCCAAGCTTGAGCCACTTATGCATAAAGAAGTGCTCAAATTAATAGAAAGTGGTATCATCTACCCCATCAAGCATACTAGTTGGGTTTCCAACCTTGTTCTTGTAAGGAAGAAGAGTGGGGAATTGAGGTTATGTGTTGACTTTAGGGATCTTAACAGAGCTTCATTAAAAGACCGCCATCCATTACCCTCTATGGAACAAATCTTACAATGTCTCTCTGGATCCGAGAGATTTTCATTATTGGATGGCTATTCAGGATACAATTAGATCTTAGCTAATGAAGAGGATCAATATAAGACTGCATTTACAACGAAGTGGGGAACCATGGCTTATCAAAATATGCCCTTTGGTTTGTCAAATGCAGGTGCTAGTTTTCAAAAGGCAATGGATATGGCCTTCAAAAGCCTCATGTACAAATTTGTACTAGTCTACTTAGATGACATAACTATTTACTCTAAACATACAGCAGATCATATCAAACATCTAAGGAAAATATTTGAAAGATGTAGAGAGTTTGGGATATCTCTTAATCCCAAAAAATGTGTGTTTGTAGTTCATGAAGGAAAATTGCTAGGATATATAGTATCCAAGAAAGGAATTACAATAGACCCTGAGAGAATTGCAGCCATCCTAGAGCTACCATTGCCACATCATAAGAAAAGTCTCCAATCTTTCATAGGAAAGATTAATTTTGTTAGACATTTCTTGCCTAACATTGCAGACTTATTGAAGCCTTTAACAACCATGTTAAAGAAGAGTTCAACTTCTAGCTGGACTAAAGAAGGAAAAGCCAATTTCCAAGCCATCAAAGAGGCCTTGACTGAAGCTCCTGCTCTCTTAAACCCAAATTTTAGTAAGGATTTTATCCTTTATGCTTATGGAGGTCATGATGCTATATCTACCATGTTGACTAAAGAAAATTCAGAAGGGTTGGAGTAGCCTATTGCTTTCTTCGGCAAAGGTTTAGAAGAGTATGAAAAAAGGTACTCTTTTGTAGAGAAACATATATTGTTGTGGTGAAGAGCCTTAAAAAGTTTAGATATCTACTGACCCATAACAAGGTACACTTGAAGGTTACTCATCCAAGTGTCAAGGAATTTTTGCTTTCCAAGGACCTAAATGAGAAAAGAGCTGGCTGGATTACCAAGGTAATGGAATATGACATTGATATCCAAAACACCAAGCTGGTTAGAGGAAGAGGTCTTTGTGAGCATTTGGCAATGGATGTAAGTTTAAAGAAATCATAACAAATAGTTTCATCTCTGGTTGTGCATTCTACAGAGGAACATGCCAAGGCATCAGGTTGGTTTCCTGACATGATTCATTACTTGAAGATAGGGCTATGTCCTGCAGGCCTAGATTCAACAAAAAGAAGATATTATAGATTACAATTTGTTCCCTTTGTGCTGATAGATGAGGTTCTTTTCAGAAAAGATCACAATGGTGTCCTTTTAAGATGTATTGATTTAGAAAAGATAGCTGATGTCCTATTTGAATTTCATGATGGACCTTCTAGAGGTCACTTTTCTCCTAGGACTACTGCTTTTAAAATCATGAGGGCTGGATACTATTGGCCATCTATCTTTAAGGATAGTCATGATCATGTGAGGAAATGCATCAAATGTGCTATGTTTGCAGGAAAAGAAAGGCTTGCAGCTCTGCCCCTTCATCCAATCAAAATAGAGCAACCTTTCATGAAGTGGGGCATAGACTTTATCAGTATGATCAACATGACACAAGTGGATAATCACTGCAATAGATTATTTCACTAGATGGACAGAGGCAGTTGCCTTAAAAGAATCAAATGAGAGTGTTGTCTTAAATTTTTATGATGATATAATTCATAGATTTGGCACTCCAGACTCCATAATATCAGATAATGCATTGGCATTCACAGGCCTCAAAGTCTCATAATGGGCAATCAGAAATGGCATCTATCTGAATACAAGTTAAAATTACTACCCTCAGGGCAATGGTTTGGCAGAATCAACTAACAAGAACTTGATTAGGATAATCAAGAAAACTCTACAAGATAATCAAAGGGATTGGCATACTAAGTTGAAGTTTGCCTTATGGTTAGACATGATTACCCCAAAGAAAATCATTAGGAATTCTCCTTATGTATTAGTGTATGGTAGAGAGGCTAAGTTGTCCATTTCAACTGAATTTCTAGCTTTGGACTTGGCTACTCAATATGCCCTGTTTGAAGAAGGAGATCCCTTACAAATTAGGTATGCTCAGCTCATGGAGTTAGATGAACTCAGAGACAAATCCATGAAGGATATGGAGTTCCATCAGGATCATAAAAAGAAAAGTTTTGATAAAAGAGCTAGGGTCATAAACTTCAAAGTTGGAGATGTAGTCCTCAAGTGGGATGAATTCAGATCAAGGCCTGGCAGACATACAAAGTTTGATTCCTTTTGGGGTGGACCATTTGTTATTACAGAGTGCAAGGGGCCTAATTCTTTTCAGCTATCAACTCTTGGAGGAGATGCCTTACCTATTTTAGTTAATGGATTCCACTTGAAGCCTTGCTTTGAGGTCAATCCTTCCTTGTAAATCTCTATAAATATGTTTCCTATTTTCTGTCCCTGCTTTCTAGTTTAGTTTTCCTGCTTTCCAAGAAGTGCCCGTGCATAGTTTTGTCTTTTATTCCTAGTCTCTCCCTCTATCATGAATGGTTCTGTGTATTTCAATGACGACTCCATGCCCAATGAATTTCTCAAGGCCACTGGTTTCAATGTCTAGCAGGCTAACATCTAGTAGAAATCGCCAAAATGTTGCCCAATTTTCTTGTTCCATACAAATTTGGTTAGACTGATTCTATCTAGGGTTTTCATATTTTACCCTATTGAGCCCCAAAAAATTTCATGGCCCTGTGTCTTATTTTTTGGCCTCTGCAATCTCTTTTAGCCCTTGGGTGCATGTTTTAATTTGAACAAGTAGCCGTTGGCCCCAAAAAAGCCCGAAAAACCCTACGACCTTTCTATTTCGCGATTACCTTTTCAGCCATTTAAGTGATCCCTTTTTCCACGTGCTCATTGTTTTTTCTAATTGGTTGTGAGATCTCTTATTCCCCATGGTTAAGTCCTTAACACCCAGCGACCTAGTGAGCGGTTACGGTTTGTTTGGCGGTCTCAGTTTCCTGGTAGGTTAAAGCTCATGCAAGATCAATGATTCTCGCTATACCATTGGGTGAAGATGATGTCTCTTTAAGCGTCATGGTATAATGATGACCATTGATCCTCCTCTTTAGCACAACACTTCTATGTTAGTGGGTCCACTACCACGTAGTTTGAGTTGTACACTTCTGATTGGTCGAAGGCTGGTGATGTGGTGCCATGTTAGAGCAGGATCTGCAGGGATGTCAATTAATGAAGATCTACAACTATCATATGATTGCATGGAATATTCTTGGCCCATGTGATCATGCACCAACTGTTGATCTTACTTTATCTCCAGGGCTTTGTCAGGTGGGTCCTCGGGTTCTGACGTGCTCACATTTGATTGGCCGACAGAGTGATGACTAGGATCTATCAGTGGGATCATGTCAAAGGATCTGTAGGGATGTCAATTGATGAAGATCTATGGTTGTCACTTGATTGCAAGGAATCTTCTGAACCCTTGCGATCATGTGACAGTCATCCGATGAGAATCTCAGTGGGTCATGGGTCTGATGTGCTACATGTTGCTGAGGTGTTCATTTTTTATTGGCTTTGGAGTGGTGATGTGGCTGATGACTTTTCAAAGGGTCTCCTAACTGTTACAAGATCATTTGGGCCATTCATCTGCTAGGAAAGATAATATTGACAATCATGTTTTAAACTGAGCCTGCTAGCCATTGTTTTTCAAATTTAAATATCTTTCACCAGGGTTTCTTGCTGGTTCATTGCGGTTGGTCGATTGCGTGGCTTTGGGTAGCTCAGAGTTGATGGTTCCAGGAGGGTTGTAATTGGGGGAATGTTGAGAAGATCTGATGGCCATCTCCTGTGATTTATCAAGGTACCATGTTGATGTTCTTGCTCTGAAGAAATAATTAAGAGGTTGGCACCACCTACGGCCTTATGTACTTCAAATTGCAAACATTCATGACAGGTCCAATTTGCAGAAGGGTAGATATATGGAGGCGGCTTGTCCATAGGTAGATGCAGTACAGGGATGGACACACAAACATGATATCTAATTGGTTGAGATATTTTCATGGATATTTATGATCAGATTTGATAGAATTAGGGTTTTTATCATGAAAAATCTATAACCCTAGTTAGGTTTTGCTCCTGCCTGCATGCAAAAGGAGATATATATATTGTTTTGGAGCTTTTTTAGAGCTCAGAGTTTACATTTTGTAAAAAAAGTTTTCTTTCTTAGGAGTTATCTGTGGCATCTATTTTGCCCTCTGGCTCTTACAGTTTGTAATCTTTCATTGGAATCTCAGATTCAATAGAGGCTATTCGTGGCATTTGTTCTGCCTTCTGGTCTTTCCCTTATCTATATTTCTCTTATTGAATATGATATACTAGCCTTGTTAGAGAAATCTTGGAGTTCCAGAGCCCTTCTTTCTTTTAGCTTATATGTGTACTATTGTGTTTGTGGGTATACTTCAACCCCTTGTCATTTTGTCTCATTCCTGTGCCCTTTTGCTGAAGAGAACGTCTGCTTGCAGGTCATAGTTTGTGTCTTTTGTCTAGACCCCTATATGAAACACTTATGCAAGCATGTTTAGAAAGATTGTATTCTATTAGATCTGAGAGCTTTCATGCTATTTTAGTCAGTATATTGTGTTCAACTCATTTCGGTGTATCACCTAGTAGGTAATTTGCTTTTAGTTATTTTCCCTTTCTTGCACTCCTTCTATCCCTTTTCCCCTCAAGAATTTACTTTCTTGTCAAAGAAGTAAATTAAGGTGATTATCTAAGAGGAACCAGCTTAGAACCTGGAGGTCTCATCTCAATTAGCATAGGTCCCACAACCTGGAGATGATTCCCATGTTATACTAGGGTATCAAGACCAAGAGAGATTGAAACAAGGGTGCAAACTTAGTGTATAACAGTATGCTCTAGATTCTCATGCGAGAATCTATACGTAGGAAGTACGGACGCATGACAGAGCTTAAATTTCCTGTTAGAAAAATCAAGAATGAGCCCAGAAATTGATCTTTTCTACCCCACAGTGGGTGCAAAAATGTATGTGGTTGAACGTGTTCCTCTAATCCAACTACACTCGCAACATAGTCATTACTCACATGATCAAATTATGAAAGAGAGTATTGATTACTCAATTTGAAATTCATGGTGAAGCGACCTGTTGCCTCCTATGTAGATGGGGTGTTTAATTACTCTTAGAACGAGAGCCCAACAACCATTAGACCAGTACTACAATGGAGGATTTGAAAAATTATGAAGATACTCAAATTGAAATTAATCTAGAATGAAGTGAAATTAATCTAAGAGCTTGAAAGAAATATGAAATGCAGATTTACTCTAAAGAACTTGAAATAAAGATGAGATTAAACTAATGAGAAAGTAAGCAAGCTAATTATAATGAAGATGCAATATTAAACTAGATGAAATTAATCTAAAATATGCAATGAAAGCTTGAAAGATATGAAATTGAGACAAAAAAATTGCTATAGTTTAGTTACTCTCAAAATTTCTCTCTTTCGAATGAAGAATGAGGTTCAATAAATAGACAAGCCCGGGGAGAGAATGAAGAGGTTCTTGATTTGAAACTCCCGACTCTTCATTCCCAATTGAGACAAAAAGGCATGAATTACTTAATTAAAAGAATGTTTATTGCCACATAAGGGTGACCGTTCGAATAATTTGAATTATTAATTCAAATAAAGGCGTCCATTCAAATAACAAGTAATATTAATTCCTTTTTATGTATATTAGCCAAATGGGGTGGGTTTAATTTAATTTAAAGCACTTAGGACTTTAGAATTAAATTAATTTATCATAGGAGTAATTTAGCTAATAAAAGTCAAAGACTTTAGGAATTAGTTATAATATTTGATTAATGCAATTTAGGGTTTTTGCAATTGATATCAAGTCGAATTAAGTCAAGTAGGAGAGAGAAAATTGCCTAGGAAGCTAGGACTTTGAAGATGTAAAATTGATGAAAATGCACCAAAATTGATTGAATTTATTAGGTGCCAATTTTGGGGTATTACAATATCTACACATAACACAAACATTGTTAAGAAATAAAGTAGTTCCAGTGATGTAATCATTCTTTCCAACAACTCCTCTTTATTGCATTCTAATTTTTATATTTTGTAAATGTATGGAAGTAGATGACATAGATGGTATGCTTAGTTTCATTTTTCTCAGTTCACATGAAATGACCCCATTTCTCTCTCTCTCTCTCTCTTCTTTTTCATAAGAAAACTTCAGATGCGAGACCCAGATTGAAGCAAATATTGACCTTCAACGAAAATACTAGGCAATGGGGGGCCTAACCCTAATCCTCCTATTTCCCGTATTTCTTACAAGATGTAAAATAGCTTTAATTTCTACATTTAATATTCAGATGCATGCTTGCATTAGCCTAAGCCATGGGTTGTGTGGTTGCATAATAAATGTTTTTTCATAACTGTATCTCTTTTATTGATAAAGAACCTTTGTTTATCTTAAAATGCATGCTAAATTTGAAGTTTTCAGAGAAACCACTACTTGTGTGGATCATTTCATTAATGTACTTATATTATCTGAAATGAACAAAGATTTTTCCTTTCTGTTTGATTTTAAGTATTAATATTTTGTAAAAAATTGATTATTTGATAGTTAGGACAACAAAAATCAAACTTCAGAATCTTTTTCAATGAAACCAGAAATGAACCAGCAATTGAGAAATAATTTGATAATTGAATATAATCAATTCTAACAACAATTTAATCAATTAAAAAATGAACCTCTTTCACCAGAAAATAAGGGCCAGTAACAACCTTGCCAATTAGAACACGTAGGGTGAAAATTGGTAATAGTCACAAAATTATGATCCCATTCACATGATTGCTACATCTTTTGGAGTTGAGATAGGAAAAATAAATTATAAGTTGAAGAAATATAGGGATGAACAAAATAAGAGACTTGAAAACTTGATGGAATCATAGAGAATTTTGATCCCTAAAGTAGACATTCTACAACAGAGTTTGAAGGAAGTTGAGCTAGCCTTAACACCTCGCCTACTAAACAAAGTTGAAGGATTAGAGAACTCAAAATTTTTGCTTCATGGATAGATACTTATAATGGAGAATCTGCACAAGTCATGGGTTAGTGAGTAGAAAGTATTGAAGACTAATTTCCATGATATTTTAAGTAGAATGTAATAGGTTATGCTACTCTTGATCTATAAAATTTTGCTTTTTACATATCTTGTAACACTTTTGTCATTGTTGTCAAAGGGGGAGAATAGTGTAAGAGTAGTAGCAGTTTAAAAAATTACTTGTGGAGCCATTAGTATATGGGGAGTTATGTCTTATGTATAGTTTTATTACAAAGTTGAAGGATTAGAGAACTCAACATTTTTGCTTCATGGATAGATACTTATAATGGAGAATCTGTACAAGTCATGGGTCAGTGAGTGGAAAGTATTGAAGACTAATTTCCATGATATTTTAAGTAGAATGTAATAGGTTATGCTACTCTTGATCAATAAAATTTTTCTTTTTGCATATCTTGTAACACTTTTGTCATTGTTGTCAAAGGGGGAGAATAGTGTACGAGTAGTAGCAGTTTAAAAAATTGCTTGTGGAGTCATTAGTATATGGGGAGTTATGTCTTATGTATAGTTTTATCATTTTTTGACACTTAAGTCAATTATTCCCTATGTTGCCATCAATGCCAAAGGGGGACATTGTGATGCAAGAGCATCCTAGGATTCTTGGCAATCCTGTATCAACCAAAAATATGTTTGTCTTTGAAGGTAGATTGTTAGTTTTGATCTTGGTTTGGTGGAGTACTTGCTCGGTTTGGGAGACTGGTTGCTTAGTTTCAGTGTTTACCGGGGTTCTCAGTCTCTGAAGGTGCTTAGTCTTTGAAGAACACTCAGTAACTGAAGGTGTCAATTGCTTCTGGCACTTGATGATAACTGCATCCCTCAGTCATGCTTTGCATGGTCAATGTCTACCGCTCGATTATTTCTCTGTTGCTTGGTGTTCTTGCTTACCAACCTGTATTGTTTGGATGGATCAGCTTGGCCGACTGCTACATTTAATTTGGGTTGCACTCCTCGAGTTATGGAATGACAGTTGGGCATGAGGGGACCTAGATTTGGCATGTTGCATTCTTCTATGTAGATCTAATGAATGTTTGGGGCCATCTTGGAGAGTTTATTTTATTTGCAAGGCTATTTGAGAGCCAATTGATGTTTTGGCATTTAATATTTGTTTGTGAGGGATTATTGTTTCATTAGCCAACTTGTGGCTGGGAATCAATATTTATAGGATGCTTGGGTAGTTTTTTAGAGGGAGATGGTTGGAAGGAAAGTTAGTAGACTACAAGCTTAGGAAAAGGAAGATTGCTTGGAAGTTTGAGTACAAGTTTAGATCTTTTCCTGGGTGCCTACCAGTGTGCTCTGTGTTGCAAACCTGGGCTAGCTCAATACTAATGTTGTAGAGAAGATTTGGATCCTGTGAGATCTTGTATATTGTTACTTGCTTTGTATCTGGCCGTAATCGAGAAGGCCTTACAGCCTTACACATTGCATGTAATCGGTGATTTGATGAATAAAGACTTCTATTCTATTTCATATTTGTTGTTGTTGTTGTTGTGTATTTTTGATGCATATTGGTTTGGCTACAAAGTCAGTCAGTACTTAATTGGATCCACCAACCTTGACTGCATCAAGTGGTATCAAAGAAAAGTTTGTTCCTATTTGAGAAAAGTTTTTTCCTGTTGGAACAGAGTATATCTTGTATGTTTGCATCTGGATCTTGATTTGAAGATGCCTCCGAGGAGAAATCATGAGATCTCAGAGGAAGAGGAAGCTACTGGAAATTCAATCTTGATGATTTTAGGGCTTTGTAGAAACAAGTGCAAGATCTACAAGAGGAATTAAGAAAGAATAAGCCTACCTTGAAGAAGGATAGTGATGATGAATCTGAGGAAGAAGATCATTTTGAAGAAGTTGTAGAAGAAGCTAGAGATCCTAAGGAGAATCAAATTCTGAAAGCTATGTCTAAGATTGGGAAAAGACCTAAGATTAAAGTTTCTGCATTTGCTGGAAGCCTTAGGCCAGAGGACCTGATTGATTGGATTAATGAGATGGATGAGTAATTTGAGTATGAAGAAATAGAAGATCCTAATAGGGTTAGATTTGAAAAGACTAAGTTGAAAGGTCATGCAAATATTTGGTGGAGAGAAGTTCAGTTGGAAAGAGGTAGAAGAGGAAAAGAAAAGATCACTAAGTGGAACTGAATGGTTGACAAGTTAAAGAAGCAATTCATTCTGCTAGATTATGAATTGGACATGTTTAAGAAGATGCAAGCTTTGAAGTAGACTAACAAATTGATAAAGGAGTATACCAAGGAGTTTTACAAAATCCTGATTAGGACTGGTCATTTTGAAGCTGATAAAGAGAATGTTGCTAGGTATGTCTATGGTTTGAGACCTAGTATTTAGGAAGAGTTACTTACTGTGCAGATGACAACAATCGATGATGCTTATCAGATGGCATTGAAGATTGAAGAGAAGCTGAATAAGGAGTTTGAAGGTAGATAGAACAGTATGAACCGAGGTGGTAAAACTGGTGAAGCAGTTGCTGAAAGTAATGTGATAGAGAATCCTAAGTCTGATGTGGGATCTAGCAGTAGTCAAGTTACTAAGAATGCTGGATAGAGAGGAAGGTGGAAGAATGAGTTCATCAGTACTTGTTATAACTATGGTGAAGCTGGTCACAAAAGTTTTCAATGTCCTAAGAAAAGAGTTGCATTAACTACAGAAGAAGATATTGTGAATGTTGCAGAAAAAGGTGAGACACTTATCACTAGGAGATTAGCTGCATGTGTCCATGAACCGGTGCAAAGGATAAATTTGTTCAAAACTAGATGTAAGTGCAAGGAAAAGGTATGCAATGTTATAATTGATGGTGGCAGTTCTGAGAACTTTGTTTCAGAAGAGATGGTTAATAAGTTGAATTTGGGAAGAAAGAAACATCCTAATCCTTATTAGATTAGTTGGATATAAGATGTTTCTAAGGTTAGAGTTGAAGAACAATGCTTGGTTAAGTTTCAAATTGGATCTTACCATGATGAGATATTGTGTGATGTATTGCCTATGGATGCTTGTCATCTATTGCTCGATAGACCTTGGAAATTTGACAAGAATGTTTTGTTTGATGGTCGTGCTAACACCTATGTGGTTAGGCATGAAGGAGCTCGACATATGCTAATACCTTTACAAGAGATAGGGGTTAAGGGATACAGAGTTATCAGGTGTTTTCCTTATGAAAAACCTCAGGAGAAGAGGGTTGACGAACCTATTCCTGTGAAGTCTAGTTTGAAGGAGAAGGATAATGATATATCTGAAGATTTTGTTGAGATTAAGAGGCTGATGATATTTTTGATAGAGATGGTACAACAAATGATGAAATTTGTGACACAAAGAGATGCAGATGATATTGAGTTGATTAAGGAGTCTAGAGAGGCTGAACCTTATTGAGACACTGATGTGGTCGGTAGTGGTCAGAGTCAGTTGTTATCAGTTGCCAACCGGAAGGATAAGAAATGTGGAAAGTAGAAGAACTTACTACAGGGAGAAATGAATGAAGTGAAGACTACTTGGGATAAAGGACAAGAGGAGATATGGGTGAAGAATAGATTTGGAATCCCTGTTATAATTCCCTTGAGATGTTCCTAATTTCCTTATGAGAAAATCTTTCTTACCTGGGGTGTCTGATGCAGGAGCATCCTAGGATTCTTGGCAATCCTGTATCAACCAAAAATATGTTTGTCTTTGAAGGTAGATTGTTAGTTTTGATCTTGGTTTGGTAGAGTACTTGCTCAGTTTAGGAGACTGGTTGCTCGGTTTCAGTGTTTATTGGGGTGCTCGGTCTCTGAAGGTGCTCAGTCTTTGAAGAACACTCAATAACTGAAGGCATCAGTTAATTTTGGTGCTTGGCAATAACTACATCCCTCGGTCATGCTTTGCATGGTCGGTGTCTGGCACTCGGTTATTTCTCTATTGTTCGGTGTTCTTGCTTACCGACCTGAATTGTTTGGATGGATTGGCTTGGACGATTTGGGTCACACTCCTTGAGTTATAGATTGACCATTGGACATGAGGGGACTTAGATTTGGCATGTTGCATTCTTCTATGTGGATCTGATGACCGTTTGGGGCCATCTTGGAGAGTTTATTTTATTTGCAAGGCTATTTGAGAGCTGAATGATGTTTTGGCATTTAATATTTGTTTGTGAGGGTTTATTGTTTCATTAGCTGACTTGTGGCTAGGAATAAATATTTATAGGATGCTTGGGTATTTTTTTAAAGGGATATAGTTGGAAGGAAAGTTAGTAGCTTGCGAGCTTAGGAACAGGAAGATTGCTTGGAAGTTTGAGTATAAGTTTAGATCTTTTCCTGGGTGCCTACCAGTGTGCTGTGTGTTGCAGACCTGGGCTAGCTAAATACTAATGTTGTAGAGAAGATTTGGATCCTATGAGATCTTGTAGACTATTACTTGCTTTATATCTAGCTGTAACCAGGAAGGCCTTACATCCTGACACATTGCATGTAATCAGTGATTTGATGAATAAAGACTTCTATTCTATTTCAGATTTGTTATTGTTATTGTGTATTCCGTTGCATATTGGTTTGGCTACAAGGTTGATTAGTCCTTAATTAGATCCACCAACCTTGATTGTGTCATATTGTTGGCATTTTGATGAAGAAAATATGTGTTTTGGCCACATGAGTGTGTCATGATGTTTTCATTGCTAGAAAGATGATTTTTTGATGTCAAGAGATCAGATTTACCAATAGTTTTGAAGGATCAAATAAAGAAGCAACTAAGTGTTCAATTAATCGATAAGAAGAAAATATTGATTTAAGGTGTGTGATCATATATACATGATCTACAAAGGTATATTGAGATATATATATGATCACATCAATTAGTTTGAATATTTGAGTGGGTTATCAAGGATTGAAGTAGAACTGGCAGCAAGAACTGTGAATCGCTGGATATAGTTGTTAGATCGGTGTTGCAGTCAAATGTAAGTGGTTGGCCAAAATGTTTTCAAGATTTAATGTTATGATCCAACATCAAAGATGTTGAATTTTGATTTTGGCACACTCACTCATATGTTTAAGTTGGATTTGAGTGTTGACTTGTAAAACATTTTAGGGTTCTAGCACCGACCTAGAACAAGTATATAAATGGTTATGAAAATTGTTAAGGAGTTGGACGATGTTGCGATGGTATATGGTAATATATAGAGATTGTTAAAGATAGGATAGAGGTAGTAAAGTGCTATGAGTAGCAAAATTAATCAAGAATATATTGGATCTGTCATGCATTGAGTGCAAATATCAGGTCATTCTTCACTTGTTGATTCTAACAGATTAGAAAGCTAAATCCTTTAACATGGTCACTCCTAATAGGGTGAGAAAGATATTTAATAGGGTCTAAAGTGTAAATATTCTAAAAAGGTGAACTCTTAGAAGGATTTTTAAATCCCTTGACATGGTAGTCTTCAACTAGACTATTGTAGTTCTTAACTGGGCTACTGATACTCTTAACTAGGTATAACCTCATAAGGGTTTTTGTAATTGCTCCCAATAGGGTAAATTTCATGGTGCATTAGTAAAATTTGTGGGCATCATCCCCACATGTGGTTTTCTCCCTCTAAAAAGGGTTTCCATAAGAAAAATCTTATGTCAAGAGTTCTATGTGTGAATGTTTACTTGTTATGCTTTATTGTCATAATATTATTTGTATGTTGGTTATTGTGGAAGATAATTGTTAAAAGCATCAAATTTTTTATTTCACTTATTCACCCCCCTCTTAGTGCCTTATTATACTAATAGAATCATCGAGAGAAAGATTAGAAGTAGTCTCAATAGGAGGAGAAGGAATGGATGGCTCAAGAATTTGATCACATGTGAGAAATCCCAAGTTCAAGTAGCTAAAGTCCTGCTCAAAGTATGAATCAACACTAGAAGTGCACACAAAATTTGATGAAGAATCACTATTATCATCATGAGAAAAATCTTCAAAGTAGTATAACTAAGATGCATGATCAACCGCCCCTGTAGTAATGATATCTCTACTCTCCAAGTCTCTAATAATAACTGAATAAGGAGTGAATTCCATAGTCCTCCTTGTCACCCCATTAGTGAGTTGATAGATGGAAAGAAGATTATGAGTGAGGTGAGGTACACATAACACATCTTTGAAGGTTCCATCCCCCTTATCAATAGTTCCTTTCCTAATCACATTCATGTAAGTATGATTGCCCATCAAAATTGATGGTATATTATAAGGATCAAATGATAAAACCATAGAATGTGAAGATGCCATATGATGAGAAGCCCCCTGAATCTAGAAGACATCTCCTTGAATCATGACTTGAGGTATAAATTAAGGCTTGACCTTTGCCCTTATCCTTTTTGTGATCCTTTCCTTTATCAAAATTTGAATGTGAAGAAGAGGATGAAGTAGTCATTATTGAAGGTAGACTTATTTGATTCATCCTAAGAAGATTCTTGAGTTCATCTATTTCCTTCTTGTAGAAATGATGTTCTTCATGTTTATTCTTCTTGCAATATGCACAAGTAAGAAACTCCTTCTTGGATGATTTCCCCTTATTGTTGAAGTTGTCTTATGGTGAGGAGGTTGAGTGTTCTTTCTCTTGTTGTGTCTTTTTTTCCTAGGTTTCTTCTTTTTGTAAGACCATTTTCATTGATTCCCTTTATTACCCACCAATTCCATAGACTTTTAAGACTTGAGAATCCTCATGCTCATCAATTTTGTTTGTTCTACCATCAACATCTCCATGAAGGAATCAAATGAAGGCATGGTGTATGAAGGTCCCATAGTCAACCTATGAGTGTGGAAGCTATAAACAAATGTTGAATACTCTGATGAAGAAGCTCCAAAAAATTATGAATTAAGTTTTCATCTGATTAGACATGCCACAATCCTTAAGTTTGGCTCTAAGTTTCATTTCTTTATATACATAGTCTTGGATTGTATCAAAGTCTTTTGGATCTAAAAGGGTAAGTTCTCTATCAAGTTTGAAACCCCTAGATTTATCAACTTGACCATACAAATTGTTAATTTTTTCCCAATCTTCTTTGACTATGTTACAACCCTCAATATGAAAGATGAGTTCTTGTGTGACATATTGCCTCAAAATTCCAACAACCTTTTTATTTTCACTTTACCATACTTTTAGATCAATAGGATTAGATGGTGTATCAATAGTTTCATGAATATAATCACTATATTTTTTTTCCATTAGCTTACTCCATGCATCAATTTTCCAAGTAGCGTAATTATGTGGAGTTAAAGTGGAAATTTAGGAGAACCCATGATGAAAAATGAAAGAACACAAGAGAAAAAAAGAGAAGCAAAACCACTCAAGACACCCCCCAAATTCACTCAATCAAAGAACCCCCCAAAATAGATGATTTTTGCACTTTATATATAGTGCTTGTACAATCACCACTTTCCAAAATAGACCAAAGTGAACTTCTAATTTTGATGATTACTACAATAAATATGAAGATATAGAAGACTCAACAAAATAAGACACAAGATTTCTCAAGGATCTGATCAATTACAAGTGCCAAAATAGAACAAATGCTAAAAGTGGTATTTTCACCAAAATAAGCCTATAATACAATGGCAAATTTGGAAAGTTCTCAAAAAATCATGCACTTAAAAAAAAAATAATGCACCTAAAAATGTGCCTGTATGAGCCTGAACGAAGCCTTTGAAGTTTCAAAAATAGGGATCAGATAGGTACAATCACCAAAAACTAAAAATTTTGCTAAATGCATCCACCAAAACTAGAAAATAGCTGCACCAATGGAAAAATTCTGGAGATTCTACCCAAAATAAAAAAAACAATTGAACTCAATTTGGAGTCCAGATGACCAAGTTGTGGCCTCTCAAAGTTGGACTGCCAAATCAAAAATACATATGGTGAGGGGTACAAAAATTTAAAAAACTGATGATGTAAGCAAAATATGAGCCTAAATTTGATGGTCAAATGGTTGTCACAACAGTGCAAAAAGGCTAAGAAATGATGATCAAATGGCCGTCAAATTTAACATAGCACATTGATGGTGTAATCTTGAGATTAAAATTGACAGTCATACAAATACCAAATAAAAAAGATAAAATCATCGATGATGGCCATACAAGCATCAATTTTAACATAGTAAAAGTTGATGAAATACAAAATTAATTATACCAGGTTGTTCGTGGCAGATCCATATGCTAACATGTCAAGTGTGATGCGTCTTGGGATAATATCTTGATTCCATGTGTCTAATTCTTGTGTGTTATTCCTTAGAGACTACCAAATGTAGGGCAGGTGTAAGCAACTTGATGACTTCTATTGTGGGGTGATGTAGATGGGTGAGAGCGAGCTGGCCTAGATCACAGTTCACATGTGATCTCAGGCTCGCTGAGTCAAGATCATAGGCTTGAGTGGAGGTAGGTCTAGGGTAAGTGGGTTTAATCCCACATTCAACAAATAATAACTTTCATCATTGTTTAAATGCTTTGATCTATGAATGGTGACTTGGCATGAGAGCTATAGGGTGACTTTGTGTTCAGAATGTGACCTCAATGTAAGGTATGACTGTATGGGGCTAGGATGATATGATGTGACCTGTAGGAAGGTGAGGTCAAATTTGATTTCAGGGATTGACTACCCATGTACTCTACCTTTGATAAATGCCTATGCCTATTTGACAAAGATATACAAAGGTCGATACAACCAAAAAACAAAATTTCACCCCAACAAAAAATATGCCAAAATTGACTGAATATTGACAGAATTAATGTAGATCAAAAAATGGAAAGAATTTACAAATCCAAAAATGGAAATAAATTACCAATTGCAGATTAGGTTGTCTAAGTCTGATTTGTAAACTTTTTTTGCCTTTGATTTGACTTTTGTCCAATATAGAAAAATCTATAGTCAAAATTCATTGGAACGGCCACCTGAATACAATGGTGAGGTCAAATCTTTCTATAGATAGACCCACAAGCTACTTATACCCTACATTTGAATCACTATCTGTCACTTATCCATTCATTCCATCAAGATATTCAATCAGTTGTAGGTTATCATCATAGTCTTTCTTATTCTCTATTATGGGGGGAATTTGTCCTTGTACAATATTTTTTCCTCATTTAGAGAGTTGTATGTTTCCATCTCTCTTTTGGGGAGGAGTTTCATCCCAGTAGGTTTTCTCCTTTTCTCTATTTGTAAGAGATTACATTGCATTTCACATGGGTACCTAACATGTCCTAGTAGTTAGGATCCTTTATGCATTATTAGATCTTGTATATGTACACACAAAAGTAGTGCACTTCTATGAATCCTTACATGCAAGAAAACTCAAGAATGAGCCCTCACAAATCGATCCATAGCTCTTTATGCATGGAGTTGCAAGATTGTAAAATTTCTCTCAGCTAGAGCTATAAACTCACGACCTTGCTAGTCAACCACACAATGAGAGATTCAAGTGAAGACAAGGGCAAGAGTGCCAATATCTCCAAGAATCCAAATGAAAATGAAATGCAGTGTAAGCTAAGAATGAAGATGCAAGCTAAGCTAAATGATAGCAATGCAATGCTTGAAAGGAAATCTAATCTATGAAAGGAAAGTACAAGCTAGACTATGAAAAGGAAAGTACAAGCCTTACAATCCCTCCTAATTAAGCTATGTGAGATTAATCTATTGCATAAAGTAAATCTATACTAAGAATGCCATGATTATGCAACTATGAAAGTAAACTAAATGAGATGCAACAACAATGTCTTCAAAGCTTGGATGCAAGATGTCTTCAAAGAGCTCCAAATAACCTAAAAAACTTGCAGCATAAAATTAGCATAAAAGAGAATGACCTAGAATGAGGAAGAGAGCTCTTATTTTATAGGAAATGAGGAGAAATGGACCATGGAGATTAAGAGGCAAAAGATTTAATCAAGGGTGGAGCATCAAAGAAGAGCAATCCATGTGCACAAGTATCCTCCAATGAGAAAATAAGAGTTGACTTTTGTGTCCATATGAGACAAAAAGTGCTTTTTCCCTTTTTATAAAATAAGAATAATGCTTTATTTGTGCAACTTAGGATAAGAGGAAAAGTGAAGGCTTTTTATTTAATAAAAGGGGAGGAAATATTCCTTTTAATTAAATAAAGACTTAGAATAAAATGGTTAGCCCATAGAAAATAATCGAATGATTGAATCGGGACTTGATCAAGAAATTGATAGTGTTGAAAAATATTGATTATTGATAAAACTGATTCAGAGATAAATAAATCAAATAAATGGGGCCCAAAGTCTAGGCGACCATTTTTGGGTGCATACATTTGCCCCTCTTTGACTAATGTGAGATTTATTTGGGATCACATGTGGTCAAAGAATGAAGTTGAAATGTGAGATCAATCTCGGATCACAAAACAACTTAGATATGAGGTCGATTCGGGATCATATCTGGACAAAACATAAACAAAGGCCTTTGAACATGAGGTCGATTCGGGATCACATTAAGAGTAAGAGATAAGAATCTCAAATTTGAGCAAAAGCTCACAAAAGATGTCTAAATCAAGAGAATCAAGAGAATCAGGGATGAGAATCCCATAGATACTGCCCCCTTGGAATCAAAATCAAAATCAGATAGAGGAGAACAACAAATTGATAAAGATTTGATCAAATCATAATGAAATCACAACTGAAGAAAAGGGTCGATAGATTAACCATTAAGCAATGAAATATGCCCCGGTGATGAAATAAAAGAAAAGAAGTAGGGAAAATGAAAGACTAGAAAATTGAGAGACATGGAAATGAAGAAATTCCATCGAAAATCAAAGAAATATGCCTCAAAAGAGTCTGTCAACTAGAAGAGGGAGAAGATTTGAAATGCAATTTTGACTAGGAAGATGACCTTGGATTTTGATTTTGAGTCCAAAAATGGATCTAGGATGTTGAAATTATCTAGGGGTGGAATTTTCATGCAATTCTGAGGTGTTTTGAAAATTTGGTCAAAAAGTCAAAATGCTATAGACAAGAAGCTAAAGACATGATCGAGAAGAAGTGAAAGGTGAGTGCAGTTGACCAATAGGTCCTCAAAATATGAAAGGAGAACTCTCTCCATATGCAAGATGCAAAACTAATCTAACATGACCCTAAAAATGCAAGCTACTATGAAAAGTGGTTGACTTGCAAGGTCACAATGCTTATAGACATCTAATTATCATCATCGAGTGTTATTGGTAGCATCGTAAGATCATACAATACTCACTAGTATGACTATGGGTATATGAATATGATCTATATCAGATAGAAATGTGGAAATCTCACCTAGGCACCAAAGACATGTAGGTCAAGATGACTAGTGTAGTTAGATTACCTAAGTTTGATATGGCAAGATTATACTCGCATCAGGACACAAGGAAAGTCAAGATGACTATAAGTATGCACTTGCGTAAACAGTCAAGGATAATACCTTGTAGATCCCATTGTCAAGTGGAACAAGCATAAATTCTAATGACAGTGACAACCAACAAAATATACCCACAAGCAGAAAAAGCAATAAAACATGTCTTCATGCCCTCAGTCTTCTAGCTATGCATCATTGAAAACTATCATTGGGAGAGAACATTCATCAAAGAAATCATCATAGACAACACACAAAGAAAGAAAGTCAAAAAAGTCTCATTGATTCAAGTGTTTAAGTGCGTGTGTGTAGGTCATAGAGTCAAACTTTGAGTATCACATCTGCCAGTGAGAAATACCATATCATTCTAGATTGCGGGTAATATATCTGATAAGTGTTGAGAAACACTTGACGCTAGGGTAGTGTTAAAAAAACACTATTTGGGTGGTGTTGAAAAACACCATTTTCCATATGTCCTAAAGACCAACGCATCCTAGAAACCAAAGCTAACATAGTTATGCCCCCTAGACAAAGACAAGGACCAATTCCAAACCAAGGCAACAAGGTCAAGGCATGATGGAGAAAGGCGAAGTGTCGAGGATGCATGCTAAAAGACAAGGGTGCAAAGGCCTCAAGTAGTGCATGTTTCCAAATTTTCACCACTTGGAGATTTTTTTATTTTTTCAATTTTTTTTGGTATTTTTGCTACCAAGGCGCCTGTTTCTAGGTTTTCAGCAAGGCACTTTTTCTATTTTTTTTGCATTTTTTTATTTTTTTTGTATTTTTTTTTAGGACTTTATATGCTTTTTAGGATTTTTTCAGCGTCATATATGAATTTTTTTGGTATTTTTTCAGGATCAATAAATATGTACAAAGGATGCCCCCAGACAGAATGAGCATCAAATTCCCAAGCAAGATCACATCGTGTAGTCCCAATGTCTAGCAAGGTGGAGGACAAGAGGGATTAGCAAGCTGGTGGAAGAGATGGAAGATGAGAGAATGAAGGAGATTGAAGGAAAGAAATCCTCAATGGCAAACTACTCAAGAGTACCCAAGCTAGGGAAAAATTATCATGTAAAGCACATTTGGACAAGCAATGAAAGGCCAACATAGGGTAAGTCACAAAAACGTAATGCAAAAGAAGGAAAGGATGTAGTCCAAAGGAGTAGACATGTCAAGAGGCTTCATAACATCATTTTTTACTCTTTTTTATTAGATCAAGACCAAGGGGAAAAGGATAGCAAAAGGCTAGAATGAATGGAGGAAAATAAATATGAAGGCGAAGCATGAATGGAATGAAAGCAAGATCATCATAAGATAGCTCACAAGATAGCCAAATGTTCATGTATATGTCAACATTGTCAAGATCAAAGAGGAAAGACGAAATGGATGAAATATGTAGAAGAACTACGCATGATGCCTGATTACCAGGTTTTCATCATGGTACTTACCCAAGGTGCCACAAGAGAGTGGTTTTCACCATAGGACAAATTTATTTCTCTTTACTTTTGCTACCGAGGTGCCTGTTTCTAGGTTTCCACCAAGGCACATTTTCAATTTTTTTATTTTTTAAAAAAATTTTGTTTTCTTTTTCTTTTTGAATTTTTCTTTTTTCTTTTTTATTTTTTTTAATTTTTTTTAATTTTTTTAATTTTTTCTATTTTGTAAGAAGGCAAGCTTTTTAGATAATGCTCCTTGAAAGGATAAATCATGATATACCAAGGATTCAAAATGATATGCTCAAAGATGCTGATAGGAAAAGGAAGATGGAAGAGAAAAATGAAGGATAAGGTTTTATGTAAAGCGAGTGAGGTTGGAAGATAGGAGGAATAGGCAAATGAGGAAAAAGGATAGAAGGTAGAAGGATAATAAATGGAAGGATTGTGAAAGGGAAGATGGAAAAGAAAGCAAGATCAACATCAACACACACCTTGAAGGGTGGCAAGAGGGTGGAAGAAATGTGAATGAAGGAATATGAGAAGGAATATGGTGAATGTTTAGCAAAGGTTGCAGTTCAGGCGCATGGAATGGAAGAATGTTTTTGCAAGAAGATGAAGTGGAAGCCTTTGGAAGCTTGAATGTCAACTTCACTTTTTTCTCAACATTAGACTCTCTCAAGAGAGACTTTGGAATCCATATAGCCTTAGGCTTTTCATTTCTTTTTGATGATTTAGAGAGAATATCTTCGATGATGGATTTTGGAACCCATACTTGTCTTGTAGTTTTCTTCTTAGATATCTCTTTTGACTTTATGCTTCCATGTCGATTAGAGGAGACATGGTGATCTTCTTTTTTTGATGGATTCTTGTATTGCTTCCTTTTCTTGTATTGAACATTCAAGTTACTTCCAAAAGACTTAGGACTTGTGGAAGAAGAAGGAGGATATGACTGGTTTAGATGGGTGGGTGGATGAAAAAGATTCAAAGGTATGCATCTATGTTGATCTTGAGGAAAGAAAGGAGATGGAAGGACATAAGGACCCAAGATGGATGATGAATTAAGACAGTTAGGAGGGGAAAGTGAAGGGACATAAGGGCCCAAGATGGAAGGAAGACATGAAGCCTTTGGTATTGGTGGAGGAAGTCCAAGGATGGATGTGGAAGACACAAAAGGATAACCAACCAATTCATCAGCATTTATATGACAGCCAAGGACATCAACATCTTTAGAGTGAGCATTAGGATTTGCAATAGGACCATGAACATCTTGAATAGGAGCAACTTCTTCAATAGGATTATTCAGAGCTTGCAAATACTTAGGAAGAGTAGAAAGTGGAGGTGAACATGAAGTGGTAAAACAAGAAGATGGAAGACTTTGATCTTGACAAGTTGCTTTGGATAGCATAAGTGCATCATTTTTTTCTTGATTTTCAATAGGTTTAACATTGGAAGTAACAACACTATTTTTAATAACCTCAATGGAAGTAAGGTCATCTTGATTGTCAATAAGCTCAATGGCGTGAGTAGTAGCTTGATCTTGCTTAGGAGATGGCGGAATGAATGTGGAAGAGCGTAGAGGATCAAAAGAACCATGAAGCAGATCAAAGACACCATGAAAAGGATTGGATGACATGGAGGGTTCTTGATCTTGATCTTTTTTTATATTCTTTTCTTTATCATTTTTAAAGTCCTCTTGACATGGAGCCACTTCTAAGGACAAGGAATCATGTTGGAATTGCATGGAAGATTTTGGAATAGATGGTGAAGGACTAGCCGAAGTAGGCATTATAGCGCATAAAGGCTTAGGCTCTTTAGGTTTAGCATTATTGGAAGTATTTGCAGCCAAGTGAAGGTTAGCTTGAGTTTCTTTAAGAGATAGCCCTTGAGGATAACTATAGGGAACCACATGAAAAGTATTAGGATCTTTGTTACATGAAGGATTTGTGAAAGATTTGGAAGACTCAGAAGCTTTAGGAAGTGTATGAGTATTGGAGGAAGTAGGGGATGGAAGGGAACCATCACAAGACAAAGGTCCATTATTAACATAATCTTGCTTGAGAGTGAAATCTTTATCTTGAGCATGAGAGTCCTTAGAGGAAGGATTATTATAATATTTATGTTTCAAATCAGCACGGTACATTTTATAGTCCTCAATAGTGGTAGATGGATCATAATCAAGGTATTGTTCATAGAACTCATTAAAGTCTTTTTCAAAATTAGAATCATATGGATCACCATCACAATTTACCCAATAGGATGACCCTTTAGCAAGCACAAGCACATGACGAGGAGGACTCTTAGGAATAGAGGTTTCATAGGTGTGACTATATGGTTCATCATCATAGCCATCATAATAGTCATCATAGTCATCAAAGGTAGGTGTGTCACTCTTCATGGGAGAGGTATCACAAGGATTACTATATTGCTCATATTGAGGAGTAAGACTCTTGGGAGAAGTAGAAGAGAAATGAGATTGTGAAGAAAAGGAAAGTGAAGACCTAGTGGAGGAAGAAGACTTGGATAATGAAGAATACGAATAATGTCTAGAAGAATCATGGTGAGACTTGGAAGATGAAGAATTCGAATGGTGTCTAGAAGAGTCATGATAAGATTTGGAAGATGAAGAATGCGAGTAATGTTTATAAGAGTCATGATAAGACTTAGAATGTGAGGAATTATGAGAAGATTTAGAAGATGAAGAATATTTGGATGAGATCATGAGTATGATTCTAGCAAAGGCATGTGATTTTCTCGCTTTCTCTTATAGTTTTTCCATAAATTTGTCACTCATGAGAATTTTGGAGGAATAACACTTTTCAAATATATCAATGAACTCAAGATCATCTATTCTTAATGAAGGTTCCATAACCAGATATTTGAGATTCATGGTTTTTGAAGAGGAGGAATCAAGTGTGAAAGTGACAAAAGAGATGAATAGAAGAAGGTAGACTAGAAAATAAGAGGAAAAGAATCAAGAGGACATGAAGAATTTAGGAAGAATAGAAAGGATGAAAATGGAAGACTAGGAAGACATGTGAGATGTGGAAGAAAGAAGACCAAGAGTCATTTTATGCAACTTGATACCATTGAAGTTCATTTGAATATTGAACCACATATCACAACACCTAAGATTTGACCAGGACTGACCAAGGAAGACCAAGCTTCTAAGGAGAGCCCACTAAGACGGAACTCAGTTTCAGTATTCCAATTAGATTTTTCAAAAGATTTCGCAATGATGATCAAGCACATAGAACATCAATCAGGGAATGCAAGCAATGGGCAAGGGACAAAGCAACCTTGCACATGAACATAGATAGTGACTTAGTATTCCTCTCCCTATGAACTCTAATTGTGTATGTTCTTGAAAATGTTTTAGCAGGCACATAGAACACAACAACACCTTAACAAGCTATCTACAAGGATATACATGGCTTTCTAAAAGGAGTCCTTGATATACGCAAGGTACGTGAGGCCCAAATTTGTAGATGAGAAGAATTTGAAATCACATAGCTGGGGGGAGACGGTAACCCAAATCTCCTCCTCCACTTCTCAAATGTATAAAGTTCTTTGAGGCTTAGCCAAGAGTGATATCAAACTCAATTCCCAAGAGAGGTGTCTTTTGATTCACCACCCGCTATTTATACTCTACCAAAACATAGGAGTTAAGGTCGTCCCTTGAGGTGATGTGTCCTCAAGCAGGCCTTCTAAAAATAAAAATTAAGCAATTCACTATCAAAAATATTTAAAGCACTAAAGGTGGAACACTTAAATATTCAAGTAAATGTGAAGTGAGTCCAAAAAGTGGAACATTTAACTCTTCAAGTGAGTGTGAAGTGAGTCCACAAGGTGGAACATTTAACTCCTCACACAAACTCAAAGTGAGTCCAAAAGTGGAACATTTAACTCCTCAAACAAACTCAAAGCGAGTCCACACCTTAGAAAACTAATGAGATCAAGAAAGCATAAAAAGGGAGAAACTTTGTGGAACACTTAATGCTCTTTTCAAGTGCCTCTTTTGAAAATGCTGAAATTTTCAAAAATTTTCAAAAAGATAGCAGAGAACCCAAAACTTGCAAGATAACAAAAAAGAAGAAGCTAAAAACAAGCTCACTGCCAGGTACAAAAATAGACTGCAGACACCAAAATTATTGTGCGACACTTCTTAGTGTGCTAGGGTGATAATATTAGTTTGAGTGATACTCTACTCTATACCCAGGCAATACTTCGTCCAAGACCAGGTGACAGTTCCTGAAATAGGCAGGCATGTTTAATTATTCAATTTGTGGTTTAAGGATTAAATTTGGTAAATTGCATAAGTTTTGGGACAGGTGATTCACCCCCCCTCAGTTGTCTACTACCATATTTCCATCAAGAGGTTTTTTTGTGTAGCGCGCCAAGCCTCCCATACACAAAACTTCTCGACTAATCTTATTTAGATGCGAGCCTCTTAGAGATCAATAGTTTTTTTGGCATACCTAGTGGGATTCTATATCTAAATATTATCAAAAGTTAGTGCTCTCTTTGGTGACTTATTTTTCAAATAAGTTTCTACAAAGCACCTTGTGTTACGACATTGTGAGAATTATGCAAGAGGTTGGGGTCTTTCTCTGAGCCTCATGGATCAAGATGACTAGCATCATTCTATCATAGAAAATTTTGGTTGGAGGTATGAAGTACCCCCACGACCCTTGATATCCCCTGTTCTTATTATAGAAGAACCCCATTGAGGTAATTCCTAGGATATCCTATGCAAATTACAACAAGTGATGGAGGAGATTGATGTAGAGTGTCACTAGTACATTCCCTCAGACCTAGGCCATGGAAACATCTAGGCCACATATCATTTTGAGGAGATGGGTTGTTTAGTTTTTTCTCTGGTGGTGGTACCCCTTGTTTTCAAAGAAAACATCAACATTCCCTATTTGGGGGATTTTATACCACCCCAGGCCCTTCTCCTTGAGATGATTTATACGTATGAAGGTGACCTAGACATTTGGAGGAGAGAATAACCACCTTTAGTGGAAGATTATCTTGTTGTCAATGACTGATATTGTCAAGCCCCTAAATCTTTTTCCATCTTTATAGACAAGGTGGAGAATACAAGAAGGGAAGCCTCAATTAGTTAGAGCCCAATATGGAGTGTGTTATATCCTAAAGAGGATGTGGGAGAAAATAGTGACACTTAGGTTTGGGACGAGCTAGATATTTACTATGTTAGCATGTAGATGTACCATTAGGCATGCAACAGAGCCCCTCAATCACCAAAACACCTTGATTATGTCCATGTCAGGACATGAGGTTAGTTCCCAAATGAGTCATTTTTCCCAAACACTAGGAAATGGACCCGTCACGTACATTTATGCAATTTTTACTAGAAGTTCAAAAATGAAAGAATACGAGTACCCGATTCCCCCATTCCTATGTTGAGAAGTAAAAAGTTGTACAATACAAAATAAATTAGGGAAAAAGGGGAACATATTTATAAAATCTAGTTAATGCATTGCTCTAATAATTTGGGTATCTAGTTAGACTAGGGTGGGTAGGTGTTTAATTTCCATGAAACACTACTGCTCAAGTTTCTCCCTTTTTAGGAAAGTCCCTTACATAGCTATTTTTCTGTAAGTGCATTTTTATATGTGTTCTTGCATGAAGAAGTGATGAATGCAAAGGTCACCCAAATGTCAATGTCATCATGTGGTTTGATGAGAGATTTTATGATACAATATGAGTTAAATTACATTCATGCACAAATAACAACCTAAATACTCTTAAGAGGAAACATGAAAATTCTCAAATCAAGCACATTGGCTCATCAATCATGTTGATATAGGTATCCTCTAAAATTATGTTGATTTTGTATACAATGAAGTTTTCATACTCGATACTTTTACTTAAAACAAAACAAAATTTATTTACATTTATGAACAAAGTTTTGGTTCTTACTTTTAAAGACATCTTTCTTTGAATGTTTGCACAAGGGAATTAGAAGGAAAAAGATCAAAGCACACAATATAAACACACATGATATATATATTTATATAATTGTGTACATCATATTTATAGTATCAAGTTTTTCTTTCAAAAAAGAAAAAAAATGAGTAGTTTTTCCTTCTTTTCTTTAACATGGAAGTCAACATTGTGCTAAGCTAGTTGTTTGTAGGCATATCGATTTAGTTAGAGAGAAATTTATATTGCATTATTATTCATCAAATGGGTGGAGCTTCTATCTTTTTACTACCAGAATCCCAATCCTTCTCAAAGATTACCATAGTGTTGAACTTGTCCCACCAGCCTTGGTCAATTTATCCATTACCAACTAACCTTTTTAGGATATTTGAACCACATCAAACCTTCTCTTTGTGCTATTTAATCTTACTATTCAAAAATTGATTATAAAGGGACACTAAGGCACTAATTCATCTCATTCCACATAGGCCCCAAGGTTAATATCCAATAAGATCCCAAGTCCTAATTATAATACCCTTAGAAACTCCTCTAAGCCCTCATAATAATCATCCCAAAATAGGCCCTTGGCCAAATGCTGGATCATAGAATTAGATTCTCCTAAGTCCAATAGGGAACCTACAAAATATAACACAATAAAGGTATTCACTTGATACCTATCTTAAATTTTCAAGAAGTCATCCCTTGGGATCCATTTCATAGCTCCTAGGATTGATTCATCTTCTATATTCATAAACCTTTTCAGCCTAGTATCTATCACTCTACTTAGGAAACAATTCCAACCTTTGGTATTAGTCATCCTCACATGAGTGTCTATGGCCAAATCAAGCTATAGTGATAAACATTATTACCCTCCCTTTCCCAAATTCCCACAATTAGAATGATTTTCTCTAGAGGCTCTAGAGGAGACAATCCTCATTTATAGCCAAACATGGGTTGTTCACATGAGATTGATTTTATTAAGGTTGGAAGGTTTCATTAATAAGAGAACACTGTTGTACTAAAGTGCCTTTCCTAAAGTCATCATTCCCTATGGGAACAACCATTTTTCATACTTAGGCTACTCATCCACATGGATAAGCAAAGGGTTTGAACACCTTGATTTACTAAAGAGTTTAATGCATTTATTTCATAGTTTAATGAATAAGATTTCATTGTGACATTAATTCAAAATCCAAGATAGTGGAGTAGATTATGTGTCTTATCATGAACATGTGGAATCATTATTCATTTAAACCCTCATTAATTACTTCTATGGGCTGGTGTGATGTGGGAAATCCCAAATCATATTCAGTAAAAAATCTAAAAGAAGCTCTTTCTACCACCTTGGTTTCCAACTTGGCAGTTGTGTCATCACTAATGCTTCAAAAGGATAGAAAAGAGACATAATGAATAAAGTGATATAAAAATAAAAGAAAAGGACAATCATAAAACTTAGAAATAAGGTGATGTTAGTATCTCTACTGAGGCTATGGATGCCTAACTTGTAGTAGAGAAATATTGATGTGAACCAAGGCAATAACCTTGTTAAGGTTGTGGATGCTTGAATGGATACAAGGCTCTATCCAATCAACTATGGGAGTATGTCAAACTATGTAGCTTAATACGAGGGAAATATTCCTATTCTTAGCACATCCCAAATGAAGGAAGAATTCAACCACATGCACACACTCAAATGAATCATTGACCTAACTTACTTGATGAAATTAATTTGCCCACTATTTTGGAAAAGATTTTAATAGATCGATGTCTCATCTTAATATTTCTCATTAAAGTTTTGAGTTTTGTGCACTATTATTTTTAAAACTAGGTAGTCATCTCTTTGTTACTCCTCTAGGCTTGTGATTACTGATTATTTTTATTGTTTGTGCAGGACTTATGGTTTTATTTGTAGGAACTTCTTCCCATCTCTTGGCCTTATCCCCTCATGATTTTTCCTTATTTCATGTTGATGCTTCTATATGATATAATTTTTTTCTCCCTAATACTATTTTTACTATGATAAGGTTTACTTAGGTCATCTCTTTTGATGGCAGGAAATGATTTCCCCACAATGATGCATAGATTCCCATTGAGCCCCAATGATAAAAATATGAGACATCCACATGAGTTGATGAGAATTTTCAAACCAATGGATAAGGCACCTATCTTCTCAACCCAATAAATTTAGGTTCAACCACATAGGCATAGTTCCCCCAAAGTCACTAGGCTATAGATGATTTCTACAATGATTGGTCCATGACCCTAAAGCTTTAATCCAGTCGTAGTTTAAATTAATGTCTCTCAAAATTGACTTAGGCATAAGTGAGGATGGAGACACTATCTTCCCTAATAGATGGAACCACCATGCATCTCTAATGAAATATTTTAAAAAGATGCTGAGAATGCTTGCTAAGCTAACATGTGTCCTAGTCGATCACGTTTGTTTCAAAGAAGAATTTGAGACCCACTTCCTAGTGTTCTCACCACCACATCTACTTGAAAGGGAGATATTTGGAAGATCTTTCTTGAATGGATAAAAACACTAACCCTATAGATATAAGATAAAAATGAAATCCACTACCACCCAAAAAATGGTAAAAGGCTAAAAGGACAGGGCAGCTGGCCTACGACCACTATCATTGTCAACTTGTAAAAGATTATGCATAAGCTAACTTCATTAGATCATGTAAAATATTAAGAGGCTTCCTTTCTATTCAATATAGGGGGAAATTATATACAAACCATAGCGTTTGTCAAAATAAAGGAGACAACATATGTATATTTGTATCTACAAGCATTGAACACGTTTGGCAGTTGTAAATTTCTACATTATAGAGGAATCTTTTCCATTATTTCTCATCCTTGAATGTATACTATGACATCTATAATTTATAGCTTGGCTTATATACTTTGCATGTTTACTCTTAATAAATCATGTATATTGTGCCTTTTTTGTCTTTCTCTTTTTGTTAACTAGAGTGTATTATGCTGATTTATTTTACACTCAGCCCAGTTTATGTATGTTGGCATTTTTTATTTCCACCATCCTTGAAGACTAATGGATCATGTACCTATTTGAATCTTCCATTAGATTTTGAAGTAATTTTTCCCTCTACAACTTGCATATATGGGTAGTCAAGTGATCATGTGTGGGTTCTCGTATTCGAACTCTAGAAGGGGTGGCTCTATGCTAGATAGAGCCACTTCCCATATTGTGTCTCTAACTTGTACAATTTTCACACTTGTAGGGAACCGCCTATCTCTATTTAGAACCTTGATTTTTCATGTGTCCATACCCAAAGGTAGGAACCTTGGAGCAATAGATTCCAAAGTTTTGTTGAGGTTTCACTATGAGCCTTCAAAATGTTGAGAAAGCTTTGGTACATTTCCTTGTAGCATAGATTTTACTCAACTTGTTACTTCTCCCTTTTCTTAGTTTAAGGAATGAAGATTCAACCTCTAAAATCCTTTAGTTTGTTCTGTGTAGTGCACCAATTTCCCCATACACATAGTTTTTTGATTTCTCTTATTTAGGCGTGAACCTCTTAGAGATCAATAATATGTTTCCTAATTTTGCAACTAGGAACACTAGAGCTCAAATTCAAAAACTTTCTATGAGATACATTATTATTTTTGACATTTAATATAGGAGAGGCTATAATGATTTATTCCATTGTCTTAATAAAAAAAAATCCGTAGAGTGCTTGAGTAGGCCCATTGTGGTACTGATGGGGGATATTTTGGAGATAAATCCTTGGTTAAAAAATTACTCTAAATGAGATACTATTGGAAAAATATGGAAAATGATTATTTTTACTTTGTCAAGAGGTTTCACCAATGGCAGTTCTTTGAATCAACATGCTACACACATTAATTCAAAGAGGGGAAAAATGTATACACTTAGAAATGACTAGAGAACAATATTAATTAAATTCATGCGTTGGATTAATTAAATACAAATTTCTCTAACTATTTAATTGAATTTAACATTTGATTATAGAGTTCATCTTTAATTAATTAAATCCAACCCATTCACCCATCACACATGGCTAACTCAATTAATTCTTTTGAATTAATTTCTTTCTAAAATATCTCACCTACCACTACATAAAAAAAACAAATCAACCAATGAGAGATCATCTTTAAGCTCACATGGATCACTCCAAGCTTTTTCTATCTTGATCGTTTAATCTCACAAGACAATCTTGACCATCAATTTTGGACAGATCATCAACCCCCAACTCAAACCATACCTTGATCATTATTAATTAAACTCACCCCCAACACCTTGAGAAATCCTAAAAATAAGATACATTCTTAGAATAATTCATCCGTTATCATTTTGGAAGTACATCATGCTAGTGTGTGCATTCAATTTCATCATAAGCATTGTTATTCTAGACATTTTAGATTAGAATTGATCATTTGAGCATCGTTATAATGGAGAATTTTTATTTAGTCTTAGTGTTCTTCATCATTTAGCTTACAATTTTCACTAATATTAGCATTAGATCATGATCATAACATGTATTTCTTGTTTCTTAAGTTGTCACTTGTGAGTCAAATTGCAGCTGAGAGTTATCAACAAGTCCTTAGGAAAAAAGAGTGATAAGACACTCACGAGTCTTTCAATTCATGCTTTTAGATAGTGTTTTATCTTAATGATTTGATTGATCATTCTAATGTCTTATATAGGTTTGTATTAAATGAAATACACATACACACAATAGAAATCCATAAAATTAAAATATTATACGTATATAAAAATATACAATTAATTTTTTTTAGAGCATATATCATTAAACCAAAAAAATAGTATCCAACTAACTAGTAGCTAAGAGAGCACTACACTCTAGTCATCATTGAGGAATTTGAAGAGGTACTTGTAATTCCTCTCTTTTTCAGCATCTTTTCCAAGAAATTTCTTCAATATCAAGCACAATGTAATGGACGAGCTATGTATGACTCTCAAGAGCTAAATTAGGAGATGATCACTAGTTTCTTCTCCATTTCAAAAACCTTCTTCTCTAGGGCCTCCAAGTCCATTGTAGTAGTCTGGTAGTTTGTATTGGTGCTAGCTTCTTCACTAAGTTAGGTCTCCTCTTTAGCTGGCATGGCCCTTGGGTCAGGTCTAGTGGTTCTATTTTTTGGATTATTTGAGATGTGAGTAGAATTGTCACTAGTAGAATTTATGGAGCTATCTTCCCCTTCTATGTCACAAACATCTTGACCATCTTCCTCCTCCAAATCATCATAATAATCCAATTGCTTCTTCCCTTTTCTTTTTTTGATTAAGTGGCCAACCAAACTATTAGACCTTCTATGGTTCACACTACCACTCTTACTGTCCTACTCACCATTGACCGCTTCTTCATCATCGACTATTTCCTAAATGTGGATTTGGGTTTTGGCCTTTTTCAATAGGGGGTGTGCTTATTAAACTTTCCATATTTTTCCAAGATGGAGAGGGTGGAGAACTATTGAAGGTCACATAGACCTTCAGTAAAAAGTGGATTTTCTTTTTATTAGGACCATATGGTGTCTCTAGAATGGTCACTACAAGTGGGGATTGAGAGTGGGGGGATTCAATCACCACAATATGTTTGAGAGGGAATAGGGAAATATGGAAATTATAAAAACATAAAATAAGCCCTTGATGAAGAGGAATGCGCTTCATATCTTAATTATTTTCCATCTCCAAAATATCTTTCACAATTGTTTCTATAAAACTTAAGATAAAAATGAGAAATAAATGACCACATTATGGTAGAAGTGGTTAAATACTTAAGTGATAATAGTAGAAAACACTAAAATGACCTTCAAGGGTAAAAATTTACATTATCATGAGACAAAATTGGTCCCATAGGATCAACAGTTCTACATTGTCAAATCCTCCATGCAAATTCACACGCTTTTCATTCTCCTTAAGGAAAAGGGACAAACTCTCACTATCAACAATCTGACTCTATTTTTTCTATTTTTGCCCTTGGTAGGAATGCTCATTTCCTTCACAATTACATCCCAATTAATGTCAAAGGAAATCCCCCCCCCCTTCACTCTTCTATCCTCACAGGACATGACAAATTGAATCAAAAGTTTTTCATCAAACCTATTGATACTTTTGATAAAATAAGAAACCCCACCCTCTAAGAAAATATTCCACATTTTAGCATCCTCTTTGAATTCCACATGAGATCAACATTTCTACATTGTCAAATCCTCCATGCAAATTCACATGCTTTTCATTCTCCTTAAGGAAAAGGGACAAACTCTCACTATCAACAATCTAACTCTATTTTTTCTATTTCTGCCCCTGGTAGGAATGCCCATTTCCTTCACAATTACATCCCTATTAATGTAAAAGGAAATTTCTCCCCCTTCACTCTTCTATCCTCACAGGACATGACAAATTGAATCAAATTTTTTTCATCAAACCTATTGATACTTTTGATAAAATAAGAAACCCCACCCTCTAAGAAAATATTCCACATTTTAGCATCCTCTTTGAATTCCACATGAGTGCTAATTTCAATGCTCACCCTATCTTGATCCATGTACTCAACAATATCAATAAGCATAGTAGAAGAAGACACTAAAATCATAAGTTTTACCATTGTTATTTCCAACCAAAAAAAGGCAACCAAATAAGAAGTTAATTTTTTTTTTTGAATAAGGTGAAATGCATGCCTAAGTAAAAATAAGTTTTACTAGGTGTCTGCATTAAACTCCAAGCATGTCATCTCTTGCCCACGATACTCAAGAAAATATTTGGCAAGTTTTTCCTTGCATAAGTCATCACCAGTAAATGAATGCACATAAAGCATTAATGATTAATGAAAATTTAGGTCTTATCAATACCAATATAGAAATAAAAAAATAATTTTTTTTTATCATTGATAAAGAGACCAATTGAAAATCCATGCAAGTGGGAACCACATCCTCCAACGAGTCCACCAGGTGATCTCATTGAAGTGAAGATCCCACCAATGAGTCAATCAGAGCTTTTTGTTAGTTTGACTTAAGTGACCATATTTTTATAGAGGTTTGAGCCATATAAAAAATGTTATGAGACATCATATTTTCAAGTTTCCTCAACATAGCCATAAACTGCTCCCTTCTTGACAATATAATTCAAACATTTAAAAATTGAATCCAAAGCTCCTCCCAAATGAAACCAAGCTAAGAAGAGTCCAAGAAACACATTCAAACCTATTTCTCATCATTATGTCTATTTTCTAATTTCCATTACCCATAAAGGAGTCTTCACACATTTTGAGGAAGATAATCCCACATCCTCCAATATTTGAGAGTCCTAGTTCCTAGTCCCAATGCAGCCATAGCATATGAAACTTTATTCCCTTGCTTGTACATGTGTTTGAGATCAAACACATCCAACCCAAAGAGGATCATATGGATATTAATGGGAATTCCTTCCAAGGATCAACCTAGAGTGTTGGAGCCTTTGATAGCATTGACAATGAGTTTGGAATCCCCCTTCCAAGATTAGGACCTTGATACAAATAAAGAGAAAAAAATTAATTCCCCAAAGAAGAGCCATTCATTCATCCTAATTGTTAGTGCCTCCATTAATTCTTCCCATATTAAAGAAGCTACTAAAGCACCAATATGGGTTTGTATGATTCCTACACTAGAAACTTGACTCAGATTACAGTAGGTTACCTCACCAAAATTAAGCTTATACCAACTAGAAGGTGAGGGTCCATTGACCTTGTATTAAGCCTTTCCATTCTCTTAGGGTTGTAAAATCTAAAAAAGAAATTGGAAAGATTCTAACTCTTATCTCAACAAGATCATCAAATGAGGTGGGGGGTAGGAAGGGTAAGATGACTTGGAAACCAAAATGTTGTCCAATAAAATCTTGGTAAAGATCAAGAACACCTCCCTAGAGGAATTTTAAACATCCCTAAAAAAATGATTGTATTTAAATTCCTTCTAGAGGCTCTAGTAGAGGTGGATAGGAATTTTCCTCCATATTTCTCTAATAATGAGATGTTTTAATGTGTCATTCCTATAAAAAACAAGAGGGGGATAATTTTGTTCATGGATGGTCGAAAAAATCATAGATTTTGCAAAGCTTGGACCCAAAGTTTATGAGTAAAGTAGCAGTGAAGTAAGCTATTGGGGAGTGATTATTCCTTTTGTTTTCATAAGATACATCTATTGGGGAGTTGAAAACCACACTTCATACACATATCTTGGCTTAGAATTTTACTGTGCATAACCATCCAAAAAAAAAAAATTATGGGGAGAAGTTGAGAGTTCAAAACTTTATTCCATAGCCTAGTAGAGTTGCCTTACTTTAACAATATGTTATAATCTGATTTGAATAAGAAGTTCCCTTTAGGGTTGTTAATCTATATTTTTTTCCCTTAGGGAACATGGGAAGCCTGGTTTGTTGAATAAACTGATGCAACATAGAAGCCATCTGAATCAGATGTGCCCGATTCTAACAAAATTGAGTGGCATACTTCCATAAGTTATTTGGTGATAGATGGTATAAAACCCAAGGTCCAAATAAAGCTTTGGCCCTATAAAAAATATATTTGAAAATGGGGTGAGTTTTAAGGGGTTGATCCTCCATTCTCCCCAAAATAAATGATCAACCTATTTCCAACTTTCCACTTGAGGGTCATAGAGATGAATTCCTAGGTTTTGAGGATATTATTCTGTATTCTGGAACCAATTTGGTATCCATAGGTTGAGAAGAATCTATAATATTTTATATAATTAAGGTACTTGAAACTTACAACAATGATCCAATAAGTATTATTTAATGAAAGATTCCCATCTTGGACATGTAGGCCTTATTGAGAAGATTAATTCTCCTTATGCCAAAACTCCTGAACTTATTTTAGGGTAGCATACAATATCCCAATTAACTAGTGCCATTCTTTTCTTCTCCTTAGTCCCAATCCATAGATTTTTTTTTTGAGTTATTTCTATTTTGTTATCTATATTACAGGAAATTTTGAATAAGGTGAGAAAGTCTACCAGGATACCATGAAAGGCAGTGACTAAAACTTGTAGTTTTCTTGCATTTCTTAGGAGTTTTCCTTTCCATCTAGCTAATTCATTACACATCCTTTCTAAAATAGAGTTCTAGAAGGTAGGGGTAACATCCTTTACTGTAAGAGGGAGCTCTAGTTACACTCCTAGAAGAACATGCTTGATAGCCTGAAACATTTGTGATTTTAACTTTTAATCCATCCCTAGTGTTAAAGAAATAAATGTTCCTTTTCTCATAATTAATGTGTTGCCTTGAGGACCTAGAATAAAGGTTCAAGTATGTTTTCAAGTTTCTTACTCCACCACCAATGTCATGCCAAACATGATGGTATCATGCTCAAACTATTGCTAAATAGATGGTGGTAAAATGCATGCAACTTTAATACCTTTAAGACTACCCTCATCAACAAGCCTTAGGAAATTTCTACCTAGCACTTCAACCAACATTATAAAGAGGAAAGGTGGTAGAGGGTCCCCATGTCTAGTATATTTTTTCATCTTGAAAGAATCCCCTAGGAAAACCATTGAGTAAGGTAAAATGGTATGCAAGTAAAAATGAATATGAATCACCTAATTGAATTGGGGAAATATGAGATCTACTTCTAAATCCAAATTCCCAAAGGAGAGATCCAAATTGATCAACCAAAAGGTCAATACACAAAGGAATCAATCTATGGAGAATATGAATGAAGAAGAAATCCTTATATTTTTCTATGAATAGTATATACTTGAAATTTGAAATAATTGAAAGGCAAATACTAACCTCAAAATAGGGCAAATCTGGAAAATGCTGATTTTTGATGTCTGTGCATAATTTTGGGCAATTTTGCAACCTATTTCAGACTAGAAATGCCGAGATGAAGAAAACCCAGAAAAATTTTGTCTTTCCGACAGCAGGTAGTCTTTGACCCTGATAAAAGGTCAAAGACTACTTCAAGATTTTGAAGGTCGACTTTGACTTTGTTCGCGGATCTCGAAAGTTCACCGAAAAGGGTATCCAGATCCAAGCTCCAATTCACAATCCTACACCTTTACCTATAAGAAACATGGTTTTTGTTTGTTAGGGAGGGGTTTGACTTGGTCAAACCCTAGTTTGGAATCAACCTTAATAATGAAATTGAAATAGAGAATGCTAGCAAGTAGTAGAAGTAGATCTAACAATGAAGCTATGCAATTCAATAGATGTGTAATTGTATTTCAAATGTAAAAAAGTATATTGATATGAAAGCTTGAACACAACAATGGAAAATGTAAATCAAAACCATAAATGTAAATCCAAAACCTCCATGATTGTATGCTTGGAATCCACCTTGATAGAATAATGAATGGATCTTGAAGATGAACAAAGGATCTTGAAGGAATATCACACCACCATGATGGCTAGATCTAGGGTTTTGGATGATGAATCTTGAATTCTTGAACCAAATCCCTTCAATGGCTTGAATGCTTGAATCCTTGATCTTCAATGGAGAACTTGAATGGAGAAGAGGACTTGAATGCTTGAATGGAATATTTCTTGAATGTGAATATCTCCTTGAGAGCTCTTGATCATGAATTGCTTGGTGTCTTGATCATGAAAAGTGGATGTGAAAATGAGAGAGGAAGGCTTCCTTTTATAGTGATCTAGGGAACAATCTTCTAGAGAAGGCCGACATTGGGGAATTAAATCCTAATTAACCTTAACCCTTAGAAATGGACCCAAATTAAATTCAATTTAAGGATTTACCATTCCGAAACCCAAAATGGCCGACTCGAAAGTGGGAAAATAAATATTTCTGAAAATCATGGGACCTTGAAATTTGAACCCTGGGTCAAGGATGAGGTAGACCCCACCCTAGGTTAGGGTTGAGGTCATCATTGACAATCAAGGTCATCTTTGACCTTGAGGTCAAAAACCTCAGGACCTCAATCCAGAATACTAGGAAATGCAAAAATAAAGTGAAAACAGGTGGAGAGAGAAGCAGAACGGGGGGAGAAAGCTAGATCCATGCAAAGACCTGATCAAAGCACTTGACATGACCCCAAAACACTTACTTGGAGGGCTAAACACTCTTAACATGGAAGTGCTTCCATTTTAAGATGATACATTAAGCCCCCACTTTAGCAAGAGTATGGATTCAATGCAAACTCTTGGTAAAGGAGAAGAAAGAAAAGATCTGAGTGGATTCACAACAAGATAAAATAACACTTAGCTAAGGACACAAGCCCCCAAGCTAAGGATTCTAACTCAACTTACACACTTGAGGGTGCAAAAACAAAAAAGGAAAAAGACACAAAAGAGGGGTTAGTACTAAAACAAACCCAAATGAACTAGCACAAGAAACCTTGCTAAGGAACATTTCTCATACTAATATCATATTTGGAAAGCTATCACAAAAGCATAAATGATTACATAAGAAAGACAAGAGAAACACTACAAATAACATAACTTCATGATCCTGTCCTACTAGCATGAAAGAGAAAAGAGAGAAAGGAAAAAGAGTGATTACCTCACCTAGTAAGATGCCCACCTTACCATGAATCATCCTAGAGGGAGAGCCCAAAAGGTTCACCCATAAATTGTGCTTGCAATTGTAATGCGTCTTCTTATGGATTCTGGAATATCCATAGATCCACCTTCTTGTATCACTATGAATATGAAATGCATGTCTCCTCAGGATTTAACAACTTATGTGTGTTACCTTCAGAAGATTTAGCATATTGGAAATGCATGTCTTTTCAGGATTTAACAACCTATGTGCGTTACCTACCAAGATTTAGCATATTGAAAATTGAAAAATGCGTGTCCCTTCAGGATTTAGCAACTTATGTGCATTACCTTCTGAGGATTTAGCATATTGAAAATGCGTGTCTTTTTAGGATTTAGCAACTTATGTGCATTACCTTCCAAGATTTAGCATATAAAAAAACAAAAAAACTATAGTACAAGGGAGACCCTATATATGCCCCCCTCCTTATCATGGCTGTCTACTAGACATGATAAGGAAGAGGAAGAGGACTCCTACTTCACAATGCAAGGAGATATTCTATTTACAATGATGTACACTACATTATTAGCGAAGGGTAATGACCCCAACATCCAAGAGCATAGGTAATCCTGAAAAGAATATGTCACTCATGGAAAAAGGATCCTCACAGAAAAAGATCTTATCAACAAGACCCCCACCAAAGAGGAGTGCTTTTAGATAAAATATCATCTTTCAAAAGGTGGGAAAAAAGATTCAATCATCAATCCCCCTGCAAACAAGAGGAAAAGGAATCTTTGGAATGAGGGAAACAACTCTAACACCGAAGCAAGGGTGAGAGTTTATAAAGAACATAATTTGCAACATAGAGAGGAAGTGATGACTTAGGACAACAACTTCTCATATAAGAAAGTTATCCATAGTCAAAACATATATCAATATGATGAAATAATATTGCAATATAAAAAATACCACTAAGCTAAGGAAAGAAATTCCCTAGACAAAGAGAGAGAAGGAAGAACCTTGCCCCCCAGGGATAGAGAGTCGAGAAGAGGGATACCTTTAAAAAAAACATGTCTTAGAAAAGAAATACAAAATCATAGAAAGATAGGAGAGAAAGAATACCAATTAAGCTCAAGGCATAATATATGCTAAAAGCCTAATGGATCCTAGGAGACTGGATGAAAATACACCTCTTGCTCCCTAGTCATGAGACAAGAGGAGAAGAAATCTACATTATATCAGAAGAAGGGGAATCCCCTATATCAAAATTATGAAGGAATTGTAAAACTGCACAAGAGTGAGATATAATTCCTAAAGTAGCTCTTTCTCTAAAATATAACTTGAAATTTTTACAATCAGCAAGTAAATGTGTATTGCTATAATGAAAAGGACATTTATATTTGTATAAAGCATCTATCGACATAGGTCTAAAGATTTATTTCTTGGAATTCATTAACTCAACATATACCTTCTTAGCCACTTCTTGATGACCATTAGGGTTATCTAAGATAGGTGTGGGGAGAAGAATGTGAAGAGGATGATGATGATTAACATCACCTACCTTGACTTGAGATTTTAAACAACCAACACCATACATATCTGGTTTAGGGGGTATATGAACTGGAAACCTAATACCATGATCATTAACTCCAAGCCCTAAACCTTTATAACCTTGTTTAGTCACCATATTATATCCAATAGTGTACATATTATGTAAAGCTTCTACAGGAGGTGATTGTTTATCATGTTCATGAGTAAAGGTTGTATAAGGTGGAATAATAGGTTTTGAAGAAGGTTCTTTACCCTTTCCTTTAATATCATCATGAATTAGAGAAGGTAAATCAAAGAAATCTTGCACATCCACACCCTGAACTATAGCTTGAATCCCATCATAAGTACGGGAAGAGCAAGGATGAACAGATGGAGAATTAGGTATCAGATTAGGAATAGGAAGATTAGGAATCAGATTAGGATGGATAGGATTAGGAAGATTAGGAGATGTTGTATCATCTACCAAATTCTACACAAAATCCAAAAGAGTAACAAGGCTACCACATAAATCTTTAATGAAAGTTTTGAATGTAGGAAGACTAGTGTCAGTCAACTTCAAAAAATCACAGGCAAGAGAAAAGTGAAAGGTCATCAACATAATGAAGTGAATGATACTCTCATAAACATCATAGGTATGGTAAAGAGATGCTAAAAGAAGGGTAATAAAGAACATGACCACACACCAAAACATCTTAAGAATCTCCATAGTAAATGAAAATGCAAGAAATGTTTTTGGATTTTTGAATTTAAAATGCAAGAGCATAAATTAGATCTAATCTAAACACAAGAGAAGACCTAAAATCTAACACAATAGGGCATCTAGATCCACAAAAGAAAAGGGGTAAGTATATCAGGCTCACCAAAATGAATAAGGTAAAATGGTATGCAAGTCAAAATGAATACGAATTACCTAATTGAATGGGGGAAATATGAGATCTACTTCTAAATCCAAATTCCCAAAGGAGAGATCCAAATTGATCAACCAAAAGGTCAATACACAAATGAATCAATCTATGGACAATATGAATGAAGAAGAAAACCTTATATTTTTCTATGAATAGTATATACTTGAAATCTAAAATAATTGAAAGGCAAATACTAACCTCAAAATAGGGCAAATTTGGAAAATGCTGATTTCTGATATATGTGCACAGTTTCGGGCAATTCTGCAACCTATTTTGGACTGGAAATGCCGAGATGAAGAAAACCCATAAAACTTTTGTCTTTCCAGCAGCAAGTAGTCTTTGACCTTGATAAAAGGTCAAAGACTACTTCAAGATTTTGAAGGTTGACTTTGACTTTGTTTGCGGATCTTGGAAGTTCACCGAAAAGGGTATCCAAATCCAAGCTCCAATTCACAATCTTGCACCTGTACTTGCAAGAAAAATGGTTTTTTTCATTGGGGAGGGGTTTGCCTTGGTCAAACCCCAGTTTGGAATCAACCTTAATAATGAAATTGAAATAGAGAATGCTAGCAAGTAGTAGAAGTAGATCTAACAATGAAGCTATGCAATTCAATAGATATGTAATTGTATTTCAAATGTAAACAAGTATATTGATATGAAAGCTTGAACACAACAATGGAAAATGTAAATCAAAACCATAAATGTAAATCCAAAACCTCCATGATTTTATGCTTGGAATCCACCTTGATATAATAATGAATGGATCTTGAAGATGAACAAAGGATCTTGAAGGAAGATCACACCACCATGATGGCTAGGTCTAGGGTTTTGGATGATGACTCTTGAATTCTTGAGCCAAATCCCTTCAATGGCTTGAATGCTTGAATCCTTGATATTCAATGGAGAACTTGAATGGAGAAGAGGAATTGAATGCTTGAATGGAATATTTATTGAATGTGAATATCTCCTTGAGAGCTCTTGATCATGAAATTTCTTGGTATCTTGATCATGAAAAGTGGATGTGAAAATGAGAGAGGAAGGCTTCCTTTTATAGTGATCTAGGGCACAATCTTCTAGAGAAGGCCGACATTGGGGAATTAAATCCCAATTAACCTTAACCCCTAGAAATGGACCCAAATTAAATGCAATTTAAGGATTTACCATTCCGAAACCCGAAATGGTCGACCCGGAAGCGGGAAAATAAATATTTCTGAAACCCGACATCTAAAAATCACGGGACCTTGAAATTTGAACCTTGGGTCAAGGATGAGGTAGACCCCGCCCTAGGTCAAGGTCAAGGTCATCATTGAACCTCAAGGTCATCTTTGACCTTGAGGTCAAAAACCTTAGGACCTCAATCTAGAATGCTAGAAAATGCATAAATAAAGTGAAAATAGGTGGAGAGAGAAGCAAAATGAGGGGATAAAGCTAGATTCGTGAAAAGACCCAATCAAAGTGCTTGACATGACCCCAGACCACTCACTCGAAGGGATAAACACTCTTAACATGGAAGTGATTCCATTTTAAGATGATACAACCATTAACAAGGAACAATAATTTGACCATTGTAACACATTCCTTCACCAAGAAGATCAAATTGTGTTGGAGACCCATATTCTTTAGGACTGTGAAAAGAAAGTCCCACCTAAATCTATCATAGGTCTTATAAATGTTAAGCTTGAGAGCCATTCTGGGGAGGTTACTTCTATCCATGAAGTGTAAGATTTCATGCATGGTGAGATACATCCAATATTTATTGATCTAAGACAAATTATTTTTTGTTCATATTGATGAGGGCATCCAACATTGTCTTTATCCGATTCATAAGAACTTTGGAGGAAATCTTATAGTTCTTGTATTGCAAAAAATAATAGGTTTGAGAGAAGACATTCATGAAGGATCATAGACCTTCAAAATCTAAGTATTAAAGGATTTGTTAACTTTTTAAGGATTTATTAGTGTGGAAGAAGTCTTTGGTGGCCACAATTATGTCATACCCCACTATCTCCCAAAATTCCTAGAAGAAAGTAGGGGGAAGCCATCTAGCCTTGGGGATTTGAAAATGCCCATAGATAAAGTAGCATTCTTTATCTCATCCTTAGAGACATGAGCCAATATTTAAGCATTGTCTTCTAGAGATAGAATAGTGGGTGAAAAGATTAACAACTAATCATCGAAATTAGGGCTAGAATCCCTTCTGTTCTTCATGTAGGCTTTGTAAAAGTAGTTAGAAGCCATATTTCCCAATTGAATATCATCCATTGTTGTTTGATCATTTTAATTCTTTAGAGAATATATTCATCTTCCTATATTTGAGAGATGATTTGTGGAAAAACATAGAATTCCTGTCTCCCTCTTTTAGCCACTGGACTTGTGACTTTTTATTCCAATAGATTCCTTCACTTTTCAAGTTTCTCCTTCCATTTTCCTCTCGAATCTTTCTCTTCCTAGTGTGTTATCTTGGAATGGTCCCCATTATAAAATTACACCTGGATGTTGGTCAATTTATTATTAAGCTCCTTCTTCTCCAAAAAAGTGTCTCCAAAGGTGAAATTGTTCCAACCTTCAAAAAATTATCCCTAATAAGGTTCAATTTTTGAGACACCCTATACATGGTGGTACCCTAGAAGGGGGTAATCCATCAATTTTGAATGAAATTAGTGAAGTCCATGTGTACAAACCATATAATTTCATAATATAAGGGGATTGGTCTCCTTCTAGGTTGGTCAACCTAGTCCAACATAATAGGGTTATGGTTTGAGACAATTTTAGGTAATATCCTAGAAGAGTGACATTGTAGCCAATATCCTAGTTTGAGGATACTATAAATTGGTTTATCTTAATCTTAATGAGCCTATCTCCCTTTATGTAAGTAGACCAAGTAAATAGTTCACCCAACAGGTCAATGCCTAATAGGTCCATTTTATTGATGAAGTTGGATTCACCATGTTGTTAGTGTAGGCCATCAAACCACCCAAATTTTCAAAGGAAAATAAAGGAGAATTAAATTCTCCAATGATCATCTAGTAGTTCTATTGATAAACCAATAGTTGAAGGGTAATATCCTCCCAAACAACCTTGCAAGCATAACAAGAGTTAGGGGCATACAGATTTACAAAGCACAATGCGCTTTGTTGATAAGAGAATTTAACTATCAAACTATCTGTAGATAGGGAAAAAAGAGAACCTAGATGTTTTCTAGTGTCTTACATGGTCATGAAACCACCCAAGGCACCATTTTCATCACTAGTAAGGAAGTAAGCACTCAACCAAACATAGTCAACTCAATATTCTAGAAGGTATCTTTAACCATTTTAACTTCTCAGAGTAACAACAATATCTATCTTCTTCTCAAAGAGGCAATTTTTGAGATCATATTATTTTTGAGATCTATTGAGGTCCCTCATAATCCAAGAAAGGAACTTCATTTCCAAATTTTTGATGCTGATTCTAGGGTCCTATGACTTCCATTAGAAATTTCCTTGCAACTTTCTTTTTGTTGTGTTAGTCTCTGGAAAGGGTTAGAGGTCTTTATTTTCATCTCCACATCCATCTTCTTGTTTCTTGTCTTCTTCTTGTGGGTTGTCCATCCCTTCCCATCAATCTAACTACTTTAGGTGGAACCAAGGGATATGACATATCCATAGGGTGAGCTAGTTCTTAGCAGTGAAGAGGTGATGGGTACCTTAGGTGAGAGAACACCTTCCTCGTGATTGCATTTAGGCACCAAGTTAAGGGTCAAGGTTGTTAAGATAGGGATATCTCCCTCTTAAATAGGTTGGGAAAGGATTTGAGAATTAACCTCCCTATCAAGAACCTCTATAAGATTGATATCCCTAGTCATAATTTCCATAATTTTGAGAATCCCCTTAGTAAAAGGGTAGTCAATAACCACCTCCTCCACCTATTAAGGATTTACCAAGTCTTTGATTACTAGGTTTTTTTCCTCCTTAGTAGAGTGGATTGGTTCTTTTATTTCTATGGGTTCTTTTGAGAGGGCTTTATAGTTAGTAATTAGATGGTCTAATTTGGAACAATTCTAGCAGAGTACAATAACATTTTTGTACATGATGGTTTGGGCCCACTTTCCTAGCTTAGATTGTAGGGATATAAAGTTAGGAAGTGTTTTGTTAATATCAACATTCACATAAAAGTGTGCAAATACTAAACTAGATTTTTCCTTGGTCACCCCATTAGTGCAGACATAGTGCCCTAAAGAGTTTCTAATCCATTTGAATTTTTTTTCATCCCGTAACTTAAGCGAGAGGGTTGAAAGACACACCTAAGTAGGCACAATTATTTTTAGGTCTATTGTTGGATTAAAACTAGGCTTCCACTAGCAAAGAGATAAATAAAATTTACCATAAGTCTAGGCTCCTAAAATGAGCACCACAATGAGGTCTTCCTCAGTTGTAAACTTGAAAATAATACTTGACCACCTGACAAAACACTGATAGTAACACTCCCCTTCAGTTTCCATTTGGTTGCAATCCAATGAAAATCCATGTCAATAGTTGGATGAAAGGAGAAGAACATGTTGGAGCTAAAAAATCCAGGATTGATTTTGAGTCCATTTTTAGAAAATTTTCCCTAAGGCAAAGTTAGTGCCCTGAAAATCTTTGTGAAAGGCCAAGTTTGAGTGCATAGATAAATGGACCTGTTGTTTTTCACGAGGAACCACTTGGGTGATGTGTTCATCACTTATCATTTGGCATAAGTAATGGGTTTGAGCTTTCAGTTTCCAACTCTGGCATGTTTAGGAAGTAGCCTTTTGGAGGTGTTTCCAGAAATCTGTATTTGTGTCTTTCCAGAATTTTATAAAGTGACCCATTTCAGAGGTTTGCCTTTTATGACCAGTTGATATTCATAGAAGAGGGGTTATTTCAATGTGTTTTAGGCATGTGAGTGAGTCTCCATGACCATTTTTAGGTTGTGAGCAATCCATTTAGTCACTTTCCTAAGCCAATTCCAAATCAAGTTTCTGCATGTTTCAATGTTTTAAATCCAAAATAATCTAAAGGGATGACTTTGGTGTTTAATTGAATTTAACCACTTGATCTTCTAGGTGAGATAATTATGGATTCATTTTCCTTGTGTGGGAATGAATTAGCATCTAGGGTTCTGAATCATGAGGGTTTCATTTGGTAAGTTTTCAAAGTCAATTTTGAAGGTGATTTGTTCAAATTTGCAGTATCGCCAGAATCAGTATTGTGAAAGGCCATGTTTGATCAGTGATAAATTTTAGCTCAAGTATTTTTATGAAAATTCCTCTGGCATGTGTACTCACATGTTGGAAGTGAATGTAAGTGTATGATGGTGAGCTCCTATGTGACTTGGTGATCAATTTTTGAGGCCAGTTGTGTTAATTGGCAATCTTGCAGAGGTGTAAAGAAATGCACCGTGTGATTAAATTTTGTTACATGACGTGTTTTGTTTTCATCATGATGTTACATTTTGGGTAAGAAGAAGGTAAATAATGAAGTGCAAGATATTGATCTTAAAATCAAGCTTCCAGGTTGTCGCTCTTTTCAAGCACGAGATTGCACCAGTTCTGTGTGTTTTTTGTCCTCTCATGCTTTACATTTCTTTTGTGATGATGCACACACTCTTATGTTTTACATGTCATATTTTGAATTATATTATGGACATGCCATATAAAGGAGGATGAAATGACTATGCATGCCATTTGAAAATGAAGGTGCTGCACATTGTTATGATGGTGTGTGTGCCAATCAAGTGGAAGCAGAGTAAGATGCATGCCAGTCAAAGGGGTAGCATACTTTGTCAGAGGAGTAGTGGGTGCCATGGTGAAGAGGACTGGTGCGCACATGTTAGAGAAAGGAAGATCCAAGTTAAGGGAGACATGTACTAGTCCAGAGGGAGGGTGTGTATGATAAAGAAGGAAGCACACCAAAATAGAATGCATCATACCTTTTATATGGTGCGTACTAGTTTAGAAGAGGTTGCCAGTGAATAGAGAGAACACCAAGCTGGGGTGCATGAAGGAGCACAAAGGGAGTACGTGCCAGTCAAAGGGGCAACACACCATACCAGTTGCAAAGTGAAGGTGCGTAAGACTTGGAGGATGGGCATGCACTAGGTGTAAGGCAAAAACAAGATAGAGGCAACATACCAAGTGTGAGGTGCGTGAAGGTTTGCACATAGGCTGTCAAGCACAAATAAGTGCGCACACATGTTAATAGAGGAAGTGCTATGCACATTGGCAAAGGAGTTTCTCACTTGGAATTTGCAGGTGATGTGTATAATTGAAAGGAGTGCGTACTAGTCACAAAGCCCAGGTGCACACAGGGTTATGAAGGATGTGCACAGTAAATGGAAGGAAACAAGGTAAAATAACAAAGGCAAGGTGCGTAAATGTTTGCAAGGTTATGTGAAGTTTGTATGGGGCACGTGCTAGAAATAAGAGAAACAAAGGAGGTGCACACTGTCTGGGGTGTGTGCTCTCAAAGGGAATGGTGCATGCCAGTTTGGAAATGGTTGCATCTTTGTTTTGGAAGGTATGCACAAAGGTAAAGTGCTGACACATGCCTTAGCAAATGCAAGTTGCATGCAAAGGTAAAGTGCTGGTACGTGACACACATAAATGAAGAGCTTGGGCATAACAATGGAAAACAAAACAAGGAAAATAGAGCACGCATAGCCAGAGGAAAGATGAGAAGAAATGTAAAGGGGCTGCATGTGGGTTTATCCCACATGCACCCTAATTTGGTCTTTAGAGGCATTTAAATGAAAAATGGTTCAAGTTAATGGTAAATGAAAGTAAAGGACGCACGCTAGCCTCTTGGACTTGTGTGGGGCCTGGATTGGGTGTTTGCCAGCTGGGCACACACATAATTTTAAATGAAAACATTTAAAAATACTACGATATTTAGTCCCACATTGTCCAAGATGTGGGGATTTTCAGTGTTTAAATAGAAGTGCGCTCACAAGGTAATATGAAGAAAGAGCTGGAGGCTCTTTGAATGTGCACACATGAAGGTGCATTGGGAAGTGTTCCGATGGACCGAAGACCCAAATTTTTGTAGATTGTTGGTGGATGACATGGAACGAAGGTGGACACATGGCGGCTTGTCGCATGATTGCACAATGAACTGGTGGTTAGAGAAAAAATTTAGCGACTCAGTGGGCGGTTAGTCGCATGATTGCTGAATCCTGGCGACTAGAGGGATACATCATGAGATTGCGATTGCAGAATGCTGGCGGATGACATGGAATGAAGGTGGACACATGGCATCTTGTCACGTGATCACACAATGAACTGGCAATTATAGAAAACATTTAGTGACTCAGCGAATCTTGACGGTTAGAGGGCTAACCTCATGAGATTGCGAGAATGCTTAGTCACCCAATCTCCAGATCAATCGATGGTTAAGGCTGACATTGTGAGATTCAGAGAGGGAAATCAGTTAACCATGTCATGTGATCTCGTGATTTTGATGGTCAGTGATGTAACATTGCAAGATTGTGAGAATGCTTGGTCGTGTGATCTCCAAATGATGGTGGTCAAGGCATTAACATCTGGAGATCAGGAGATAACTATGGTCGCGTAATCTCTAGATGCCAGCGGTTAAGTAAGATGACATTCAGAGATCAGGAGAGAGCTTGGTCACCCATTCTCCAAATGTAACCATGGTTAAAAAGTGCATTCTAAGATTTGGAGGATAAGGTATTCATGCAATCTCCAGATGTGACCAGGGTTAGGAGGAGCATTCAAAGAATAAGAGAAGTGCTTAGTTGCATGATGCAGGAGCATCTCGGGTCCTTGGAAATCCCGTGTCACCAAAAATAATTTAGAGTTTTTTTGTCTGTGTTGCTCAGTTTCTTCTTTGACCAAGTTGGTCGGTTTCCTTTGGTTATCAAGTGTGGTCGGTTCTCTCTTGGGCGGTCGGTTATTTCACTGGCGCTCGACATTGTCTATCTGCTGCTCGGTTATCTTGCTTATCGACGGGTTCAATTTTGTTTCTTGTTGTGGCCGACTTGTGCATTTATATTGGATCATGAAATTAATGTTTGTATCCATCATTGGGAAGTGTGTGGTCCCATATTTCATCGTTACTTCTGTTAATTATGGATCTGAAGGCCAACTCAGCTTGGTAGCTTCTTGTATAAATGTAGATGTTTGGTGGTAGTTTAAGGAGGGAGTTTGATAGAAGATAGAAGGCATTAGATTAGAGATTGGTAGAAGATCCTCACATGTTAGAGGAATTTTGTAATTCATTATAATATCAAGCCCTAACCGGGAGGCCTTACAACCCGACATGTATGATTCAAATTGATGATAATAATTCCAAGGATCTGGCATTCTCTCTCTCACTCTTGTTGTTTGTTGCTTCCGCATGTGTGTTGCAAGCTTGGATCATTAGGGTGCACCATCCAATGGCCCCTCTTGCTCCTTTCCTTGCGTTAGGTGGTATCAGAGCGAGCTGAGATCCTGATCTAGGTCTGCAGATCTAGGTTTGCAAGCTCCTCTTGAAGCCCTAGTGAAATTATTATGGGGGTAGCAGATTGTGATCTGACCTACAATTGGAGAGGGTTGTCAAGATGGTTCATGGGAGGTGAGATGCAGATCCAGAATTGGCAGATATGCTAAGATAGATTGCTGCTAGATTGGAAGCAGTGGAAACAACCCAAAGAAGAGGTAGACATCTTGAAGATGTTAGTGATGATGAAATTGAAGAAGAATAGGTGAATGCAGAACCTACTCTTGTTATGGATCAAGGTGAAGAGAGATTTTTGAAGGTTTTGACAAGTCTGAAGTCAACACCACATTTCAATCCCCCTGAGTATAGTGGGAAGCTGGATTCTGATGAATTGGTGGACTGGATCACTGAGATGGAAAAGTATTTTGAATATGAAAATATCCCTGAGGATAAGAAGGTGAAGATTGCAAGCAAAAAGTTGAAAAATCATGCATCCTTATGGTGGGAACATCTACAATTGGATCGGAAGAGGAAAGGAAAAGACAAAATCAAGGTATGGTGTAAAATGGTCAATAAATTGAAAGGAAAGTTCTTACCCTGTGATTATCAGATTAACCTAGTTCGGCGAATGCAAAGTTTGAGATAGAAAGATAGCTCGATAAAAGAGTATACTGAGGAATTCTCTAGATTAGATATCAGATCTGGACATGATGAAGATGATGTGGAAAGAATCAATAGATATCTGAATGGTTTGAGAGTTTCCATCCAAGAGGAGATTAGTATGGTCAAGTTGGAGAACATTGAAGAGGCTTATCAATTTGCTTTGAAAGCTGAGGAGAAATTGAACAAAAGACACAAGCAAAGACAAAGAGGTCAAGGTGGTAGATTCTCTAGAGGAAGAGGTAGATCTAATGGTGAAAATGGTAAATTTGAACCAGAAAAGACAAATTTGGACAAAGGCAAGACCGAGTGGAAAGGTGAAAGTTCTAGAGGCAGAGGTAGTAACTACTGAGGTGGTTATGGCAGAGGAAGTTTCTAAGGAACTTGTTATAACTGTGGAGAAGAAGGACATAGATATTTTGAATGTACACAAGCTAGTAAGAAGGCTGGTAGTAGTAGAAATGCTTTGATGCAAGAAGAGTCACCGAATGAACCTGAGAAAGAAAATAACTTGATGGTAAGGAGAGCACTGTGGAATGAAAGCAAGAAGGAAGATCTAATAAGGAAAAGTTTATTCAAGACCAGATGTAGAGTTTCTGACAAAGTTTGGAAGGTAATCATTGATAGTGGTAGCTTGAAGAACCTAGCATCTGAAGAGATGGTCACAAAATTGCAGTTGAAAAGGTTGGTACATCCGAAGCCCTATTAGATTTCATGGATCAAAGATGAGTATCACTCCTGGTAAGTGAACAATGTTATGTGAATTTGAAGATTGGAAAGTACTATGATAAGGTGTTATGTGATATCATGCCTATAGATTGTTGTCATATTTTGTTGGGTAGACCTTGGCAATATGATAGACATGCTATATATGATGGGAGATTGCATAAGTATACTATTGTGGCTGATGGAAAGAAACAAATATTGTTACCATTGATGGAAGAACCTGTTAGTAATGTTTGCACATCTGTGAAAGTTTTCTTGATGGAAGGAAGGAAGTTTGTAAACTCTTTGAAGAGGAATGATGTATGTTTTGCTGTGATTCCTAATAAGCCAAGTAAGAAAACAGAGGATAATGTCCCTCAGGAGATTGATAAGTTTCTCACCGAGTACAGTGATATCATTTCTAATAATGTACCTGATGGTTTTCCACCAAAGAGAAGCATTGATCATTGTATGGATCTAATCCCTAGAGCTAGTTTACCAAATAAGGAACCTCATTGGTTGACACCTACCGAGAATCAGGAATTGAATTGACAAATTCAAGAGTTGCTGGAGAAAGGTTTGATCAAAGAAAGTTTGAGTTCTTGTGCAGTACCTACTGTATTGGCACCGAAGAAGAATGGAGAATGGAGAATGTGTACTGATTCCAGAGCAATCAATAAGATAACAGTAAAGTATAGGTTTCCTATACTGAGAATGGATGACATAATGGATAGTTTGACTGGAGCAAAGTATTTCACAAAGATTAATTTGAAAAGTGGGTATCATCAGATCAGAATCAGAGAAGGTGATGAGTGGAAGACTGCTTTCAAGAGAAAAGAAGGTTTGTATGAGTGGTTGGTTATGCCTTTTGGTTTAACTAATGCACCAAGTACTTTTATGAGGTTGATGAATGAAGTTTTGAAAAAATTCTTGGGTAAATTTGTAATTGTATATCTTGATGATATTTTGATATTCAGTAAGACCAGAGAAGAACATTTATTGCATGTTAGACAAGTTTTGTAGAGATTGAAAGAGGAAAAGTTGCTGATAAATCTGAAAAAGTGTTCATTCATGAAGGAAGAGATTGTGTATTTGGGATTTGTTATTTCAGCTGATGGTTTGAAGATGGATCCTGAAAAGGTTGAAGCTATTTTAAATTGGCCTACACCTGTGAATGCTAGTGAGGTAAGATCATTTCATGGTTTGGCAAGTTTTTATTGAAAGTTCATAAGGAATTTCAGTTCAATTTGTAATGCTATGACTGAGACTATGAGAGGAGACAAAAGAGAATTCGAGTGGACACATGGAGCTGACAAAAGTTTTGAGACTTTGAAGTAGAAGGTTGCTGAATTACCTGTTTTGGCATTACCTGATTTCAGTAAAGTATTTCAATTAGAATGTGATGCAAGTGGAAGTGCAATTGGAGTTGTGTTGAGTCAAGAAGGTAAACTTGTTGCTTTCTTTAGTGAAAAGTTGAATGATGCTAGAAGGAAATATTCTCTGTATGATCAAGAATTCTATGCTATTGTTCAAGCCCTGAAGAAGTGGAGACATTATTTGATACCGAGTGAATTTGTGTTATATACTGATCATAAGGCTTTACAATATTTGGGTAGTCAGAATAAGTTGAATCAGAGACATATGAAATGGGTTGATTATTTGCAGAGTTATACATTTGTGATAAAGCATAAGAGTGGAGTCACTAACCGAGTTGCTAATGCATTGAGTAGAAGAAGATCTTTGATGATAGAGATGAAAATTGAAGTTCTTGGTTTTGATGAAATGAGAGGTTTGTATGAAAATGACCCTGATTTTTTTGAGCCATGGAGAAAGTGCAGAGCACCTATTCAAGATCAACAAGATACAAAATGGGCTGAATATTTTATTCAGGAAGATATGTTGTTTAAAGGTATTCAGTTGTGTATACCGAGAGGAGTAATGAGATCTAATTTGATAAAGGAGAAACATAGTAGTGGTTTAGCTGGACATTTTGGCATTGATAAAACATAGAATTTTCTTAAGGAGAAGTACTATTGACCGCAGTTGTATAGAGATGTTCAGAAATTTATGAAAAGTTGTGGTATTTGTCAAGTTGCAAAAGGAGTAAGTCAGAATACTTGATTGTATACACCGATTGGTATTCCTGAGAAACCTTGGATTGATATTAGTATGGACTTTGTTCTTGGCTTACCGAAGACAGTAAGAGGTAATGATTCAATATTTGTTGTTGTGGATAGATTTTCTAAGATGGCACATTTTATACCTTGTAGAAAGACATCAGATGCAGTACATGTAGCAGATCTTTTCTTTAAGGAAATTGTCAGATTGCATGGATTACCGAGGAGTATTATCTCTGACCGAGACAGTAAATTTGTTGGATATTTTTGGAAAATACTTTGGAAGAAATTTGGTATTGAATTGAAATATAGTTCTACATTTCACCCACAAACTGATGGACAGACTGAGGTTGTGAACAGAAGTTTGGAAAATCTTTTGAGATGTTTAGTTGAAGACACATCGAGTAATTGGGATTATGTGTTGGCACAAGCAGAGTTTGCATATAATAATTCAATGAATATGAGTACTGGAAATACACCATTTGAGATTGTGAATGGCACACAACCAAGAGGAATATCTGATTTGAGAGACATTGCTGATGAGAATAAGAAAAGTGTTGAAGGAGTACATTTTGCCGAGTACGTGAAGATGTGAAATTGAAGCTGGAAGACAATAATCAGAAATACAAAGACAGAGCTGATAGATCAAGAAGACATAAGACTTTTGATGTTGGTGATGAAGTGATGGTTCATTTGAAGAAAGGCTGGTTTCCTGTTGGAACATATGGAAAGCTGAAGATGAAGAAGTTTGGACCTTGCAAGATTCTGAGGAGATTTGACAGTGGAAATGCATATTAGATTGAGTTACCTGATGACATAGACATATCACCGATTTTCAATATTGTTGTTTTGTATGAGTATCATGAACCTGATGAAGAAGTGATAGTACCGATAGAATATCCTAAGAAGCAAAATGATGAAGTTGAATAGATTTTGAAGGAAAGAGTTGGCAAAAGTACAAGAGGAAAGCAGTACATGGAATATCTGGTTAAGTGGAAGAATAGACCGATGGAAGACAGTTCTTGGATTTCATAGTTTGAGTTGGATGCAGCTCAGACTAGACCTACCAAATGATTTGGAGAATCATTTCAAAATAACCTTAGGTGTTTGATGCAGGAGCATCTCGGGTCCTTGGCAATCCTGTGTCACCAAAAAGAATTTAGAGTTTTTTGTCTATGTTGCTTGGTTTCTTCTTTGACCGAGTTGGTCAGTAGTTGGTCGGTTTCCTTTGGTTACCAAGTGTGGTCGGTTCTCTCTTGGGCGGTCGGTTATTTCACTGGCGCTCGGCGATGTCTATCTGCTGCTCGGTTATCTTGCTTACCGATGGGTTCATTTTTGTTTCCTATTGTGGCCGACTTGTGCATTTATATTGGATCACGGAATTAATGTTTGTATCCATCATTGGGAAGCGTGTGGTCCCAGATTTGACCGTTACTTCCATTAATTATGGATCTGAAGGCTGACTCAGCTCGATAGCTTCTTGTATAAATGTAGATGTTTGGTGGTAGTTTAAGGAGGGAGTTTGATAGAAGATAGAAGGCATTGGATTAGAGATTGGTAGCAGACACTCGCATGTTAGAGTACTTTTGTAATTCATTGTAATATCAAGCCCTAACCGAGAAGACCTTACAGCCCGACATGTATGATTCAAATTGATGATAATAATTCCAAGGATCTAGCATTCTCTCTCTCACTCTTGTTGTTTATTGCTTCCCCATGTGTGTTGTAGGCTTGGATCATTAGGGTGCACCATCCTTTGGCCCCTCTTGCTCCTTGCCTTGTGTCATTGCGGAATCTCCAGATCAAAGTGGTGAAGCCTGGGTTAAATTGAGCATGCAACCAGCCAGTGACACATGTCAAAATCTAGTGAATTCTGGGGAAAAAGTGCAGAAATAAGAGGAAAATGCTGATTTAAATGATTTGTAGAGTTCTCTCCTTATTTTGTAAAAGTATTTCATTTTAAAATGGACGGAGACATTCATGAAGCATTTTCAATTTGAGCAGAATCAAATCATTTTTGAGAGGCGAAGAATCAAATTGGAGGGAAAAATGATTACAAAGATGAAGGCAATTGCATAAAGAAATCAAATTTGGAGAAGTGGAAGATATTTTGTGAAATTTGGCACCTGTCAGTTTGTTTATAACTAGATTTCATTTTCATCTTCCTTTATCTCTTCTTCTTCTCCATTGTTGAAGGAGGTGGAGAGTTCTAGTGCCGGTTCCAATTTGATTCACTGTAATCTTTTCTGGGATGGTCCCATGAGTGGTTCGTTCTGTAAATATTGCCCTCTTCTCTTCATATAGGGTGTTTTCCTGTTTCCTTTCTGGTCTCAGATGATAATTTGTCCTGTAATGGTTTATCTGATGAATGAATTTTTAGCATTGTTATACTGTTATCAAAATTGTCTCCATTTGCTTCCTGAATCTTATGGGTTAAAGCATCAAGAATGTTTTGGTCTTTCTGTTGTGAGTTCACAATAGAGTTATTTCAAGGGGATAACTGAGTTTAGGATTCATTTTCAGGTGTGTATGAGTTGAGATATCAAGGGTATCTCATACTTGTCTTTCAATGGATGTTGATCAATGTATTTCCTATTTCTAGGTCTCTTCCAAGGGGAGAGTTAAATTCTTTGAATAGGTGATTGCATATCTGAGTACACAGGTGGATTCTCAAGTAGAATTTGATTAATGGTGTATGTTTGATGTAAGGCATCAACATATTAGGCTGTGTTGTCTTCTTGTTTCATAAGCTTTTTGTTGTAGTGATTTATTTGACTCTGTTGCCCATTGGATAAGGTACTGGTCTATGAGGGATTTGGGGTATTTCAGAGATCCATTCCACCCAAAGCATAAATGAAAACATTTTCCCTTTCATGTTGATAGGAGGAGTTAGGAAGTCTTTCTATTTTTTAGACTCATTGTATGCAAGTGGGATTCTGCATAAGATTTGGTAAACACTGAGGTACTTGTTACCTAAAAGTCTGAAAACTATTCCACAAGTGATATTCCTGCAGGCCTATTGCTTGGCATAAGGAGTTATGTGTGTGCAGATGAGGTATACTCGCCTGAGTGTGTGGAGCTCGAAGTGTAGAAGGTTTGTAGGCCTTGTCAATGTTAGTCTTCTCTTGTCCTTTGGTTTGTAGGAAGAAGAAGATTTATGTCAATCAGATAAATGTCCCATGTTTGGTTCTCATTTTCTCTTTTAGAATTGGAGGATACAAGAAAAAGTGCTAACAGAACCTTCCTACTAAAGTAGTGTTCATGGACAAAAGGATACGATCAATCGCAGATTTAGACAACTTTATAGAAGTTCGTTCATCTATTTTTAGGTATTCAAGGGCCACTTTATATAGTTCTTGCCTTGAGCCACCACTGAGGAGAACATTTTTCTAGCCCTTGGGTTTCGGGCTTTTTAGATGACCACTTGGAAGCATAGGCCCCATATTCTTGGTTGCAGCAAAGGGTCCTTCATTGTCCTTCGCAAACAACCCTTTGAGCAGGGTGGAGTTGTCTAACCCCACCTTTTTAGGTGTCTTATAAACCATCAAAGAAGAATTGAAGCCTAGTTGGTACTCCATCAACCAAGTAGGACCCTCACACAAAGACATGAGGGTTGCTTTGGGAATCTTTGGAGGGGCAAGAGACAGAGGGAACAACCCCCCCCCCCCCCCCCCCCCCGCTCTCTCTCTCTCTCAGTAGGCATAATGTGCATGACATATTCAAACTTGGAGAGCGGGAAAGTTGCAGAGTGGGACCGAAGTGATATTTAAATAATGTATCATATGTCATGTCTTTAAATTCAAACTGAGAATTTCCCCACCATTTTTATACATCCATTATGAAAATAAAAAAATGAAAAAATGACCTAAAAAATGAACAATAAGAAAGAAAAATTCAATTCTTTTGAACAATAATAATATCATAAATTTCACATACATTGACATATACATAGTTTACTGAACACTTATTAGTTATCATTTAATATATTATATAATGCACAATTAAATAAAAAAATAAAAATCACAAACATATAAAATACATGTATCTTTCTTTTCAAACACTTATATCAAAACACCCTTAGATTTTCTTTTTTATAAAAAAACTATGTTTTAAAAATAATAAATACCTACTCGTATGACTTGAGTTGAAAGTCTACTAATTGTTTGAAAATATGATTTAAAAGTTGAGGTCTTTGTATTAGGTGAAATTCAAGGAAAGTTTAATGGTTTATGACGAGGGAAGTCTCGGAGTTGTTCAATTGATTGGATAAAATAATCCAGTCCCTTGTAAGACGACAAAGAATTGAAGTAATGCTGATGTCTCGCTTGCCTCATTAATTAGCAATAATAACCGCTAACGTTAAGAGTTAGATTACGAAAAAGTAGATAACTAAGTTGTGGAGTAACACAAATTTATTAACAAAATTAAAATTGATAGATTAAAAACGTGTCATAGTCTTTGAAGTAGTCACTGCTAACCTATTCAAATTAGGTGTATTATGAGAAAGTTTAAACGATGTAGACATAAAGGAAATTATTAAAGGGATGGTTTCTATTAAATAGGGGAAAAATTATTTGGTAAATTCAATAGAAGTCTAGATATTTAAAGGGGATTATTAAAGTAATGGATTTTTCTTTGTAAAAGGGAAATTCATCCCTTTTGATTAAGATTAAGGTTTGTAAATGTATCTATCATTTAAATTAGTTTGTAAAGTCAAGTATTGAAATTTATAGTCAAGGAAAATTGTTTTATAATTGAGCAATTACATAATAGATTACTTTATATTTATAATATATTAGTTATAAACATTTTTAAATTTGGATTATTTATTTATTTTTTAACTTGTTTAGAACAATCATGTTTTCATAATTCTTTTTTATTTGTAAACTTTTTGATTATGAGATTTCAAAATTCATTTAAGATATATATTTTTTCTATAATTTTGGTCATTTTATTAATTTTATAGAAGATGCTAACTTTCTTTTTAAAGTATGAGGTTTCAATATAATTGAAGTAAAAAGTCTTGAAAGGTAACATGATTTTTTCTATGTTATAAATTTTTTTAACATTTGAGTCGGTCAGATAAAATAAATGATAAGCGTAATTGTAAACATTAGTCTTAATTAAAAGTCAAATCTCAAATAAAACATAAGACCTTTTTTCTCTTTGGTACAAAATTTTCAATACTTAACTCTACAAGTTAAATTAAGTAATTAATATATTTGTAAACATTAGTCTTAACTATAAGTCAAATTTCTTTCTTGAAAATTAAAACCATCACATAATGGTCCTTCTAGACACAACACTTTCATTAAATTTATATAATAAATTTTTCTTCTAAAACATAAAAACCATTACTCTAATAATTCTCCTTGAATACCCACAATACTTAACTTTATTATAATAAATTATAGTTTTAAAAAATAAAATTTGTCACTTAAGATGTCCAACACTTCGCCTTCTTGTGAATTTACCTAATTTGAACTTCTTAACATTGACTACTTCAAGGGATATGACACATTTCTAATCTTCTTTTATTATTTTCCATCTTATTAATTGAGACACATTAATTTATGATAATAATAAATGATTACTGTGTATAAATATTTTTTATTTAATTTTAATATTATTTAAAATTATAATCTTGGTTAAAAATATTATTAGAAATTAGATTTTATGAAGTGTAATAACATTTATAAAATATGAAGATCAAATTTAATGGGTCAAACATTAACTTTAAATTAAAAGATAAGAAATAAAATATTCATTTTTAACTATAATTAATTCATGACAATCTTATGACATAATATGATTGTTAAATTTTTTATTACTATTGTTGTCATCAAAATTGAAATCTTACTGGAGTGGAGTGTTCATGTGGAAAAAAAGATTCTTCTTTATGGTTTATTGTGAACCACTACTCATGAAACATGGATCAAGTTTAAGATCACGCTACATTGTCCTTCTCTCTTTTCTAACTCTCACCCTGATGATGGATCATGAAACCTAATCTAAATCATTGATGAAAAAGTACTAACAGAGTCAAATCTAGAAGCTACTAACTTATTATGAAAAATAAGGTTTTGATTTTTTAATTTTTTAAAAAATAGCACATAATTTTTTTTGAAGTAACTAGGAGCGACTTAATCGGCCAGTGAATTATTTATTTTAATTTAACAGTCAAACCTCACTTAACGTATTCAAACCTCTTTCAACTCACGACTATTTCCTCTCTGACACTCCTCCTTGAGTCTACTACGGAAACTTCTCGACTTTTTCCTATATATATGACTACGTAATCTACTTTTCAATTGGGCACCAGTTTCTGAGAAACCCAAACTAAACAGATTGAGGGAACTCATCTGCATAACCATTATTTCTCTGTTTTCCAAGCCTGTGTTTTCATTGAATTTCTTCCTCTGTTTTCAAAGCTTGTATTTTTACCGAATTTCTGTGATGGGTAACTGCTTGAGATCCAGTAGAGGTGGAGAGAACTGTGATCAGATGATCAAAGTGATGAGAATGGATGGAAAAATTTTGGAATACAATCCTCCTCTTCTGGTCAGAGATCTTCTCAATGAAAAAGGTCATGGGCATAATTACATGGTTGCTCACCCACAAAATGTTGGGGAAATTCTGCCCCAGGACTATAAATTGAAGGGCGGTGTTCTTTACTACCTCATTCCTTCCCTTCTTGAAGGTGAGAGCAGTTTTAATGGCGGAATGAAGGAAAGAGGGGTGAAAATGGCTGTTTCCTGTGGAAGTGCAGCGAAGGGAGAAAAGGGTATGAAGATCAAGATTTTGGTGTCCAAAACAGAGCTCAAGGCTTTGCTTTCAGATGGGTGTGTGAAGGAGAAATGGGTAGAAGATTTTGTGTTGAAGCAGCTTGAGGCCAAGTTCCAGCAGCTTCAACAGAAAGGTTTCAATGGAAGGGGAAGATGGATGCCTGCTTTAGAAAAGATTCCAGAGACTAACTGAGAAATAAGGTGAACTGGGAGATTTTAATGGCGGCAATTTTGTTGGGCTTGGTTGTTTTTAATTTTTCTTTTGGACTGTGGAGAAGTCTTGTATCAAGGATATAGGAATTCAGTGATCTAGATCACATCTCATCATTCGGTTGTACATTTTTTTTTTGATGAGAGGTTTTTGCAATAGATCTCTCTTATGGTATTGGAACGTCTTGTACTCAGTGAGTCTTGATGTTCTGTTTTTTCGGAGATAAATGAAGAACTCTTTTACTTGTCCATATTTTCCCCTTCAATCCTTCAAGGCTTGGTAGTAGATCATATCACCCAATTAAGGGAGAGTAAGTTTGAATGTTTATAAATTTGGATTTTTATATGTTCTCACGGATTTATTTAATGTAGGATCTTGTTTGTTTCATTCAATCAATTAATTGTGTTTTATGGTGTCTGGTATGAGGTGAACGAGACTTCTTTTTCTAATTCCTTACGGATTCATTTAGTCTAGGATCTTGCTTGTTTCATTTCAATATCTATAAATTTGGATTGGATTCATTCAGTATAGGATATTGCTTGCTTCAATCAATTAATCAATTGTGTTTTATAGTCTAGGATACCAAGTGAATTTGACTCCTTTTTGTATGCCCTCATTGATTCATTTAGTACACGATCTTGCTTGTTCCAATCAAATGGACCTATAAATTTGGATATTTGTATGCCCTCATGCATTCATTTAGTTTAGGATCTTAGTTGTTTCAATTAATCAATCTTTTGTGTTTTATAGTCTACAATATAAGGCAAATGAGACCCCTTTTTGTATGCCCTCCCATTCTCATTTAGTGTAGGATCTTGCTTGTTTCAATCAAATGTCTACAAAATTGGATTTTTGTATGTCCTCGTAGATTCATCTAGTGTAGGATCTTGATTGTTTCCATCAATCAACCAATTGGGTTTTATAGTCTACAATACTAGGCGAATGTGACTCCATTTTGTATGGCCTCATAGATTCATTTAGTGTAGGATCTTTCTTTCTTTAATCAAATGTCTATAGATTTAGATTTTTGTACGCCCTCAGGTAGATTCATCTAGTATAGGATCTTGCATGCTACAATCAATCAACCAATTGGATTTTATAGTCTATGATACTAGGCGAATGAGACTCATTTTTGTATGTCCTCACAAATTCATTTAGTGTAGGATCTTGCTTCAAAAGTCTATAAATTTTGATTTTTGTATGCCCTCACATATTCATTTGGTGTAGGATCTTTCTTGTTTCAAACCCCTTTTTGTATGCTCTCACATATCCATTTATCATGTACTCCGAGTGTACAGAAGGGGGCAACTAACTTTGCTTAAAATAAGAGGTGTACATGCACTACCCCCCGCACAATTTGAACTCGTGACCTCACTTTCAAGAGTGCAAACTCTCTACCATTATGCCAACTAAAATGTACATCCATATACTTGTTTGATTTAGTTTCTTTGGCTGGAAATGAAAATCTATGTATTAGAATTGATATCATGACTAAGAAATTTTGAAGGAGGTATGATCTTTCATAATAATCTAGTTTAATATATATGATCCTATAAAGTAAAGTTGTGATGTTACAATTGATGTAATCTTTCTACTAACATAAATGTTGATTTTAATTGTAGAATATATTTATTTGTGCTATGATTATTTTGCTAAAAATCTTTCTATCTTTCAATATTCTATTTCAAAACCCTTGTAAATATGATTTAATATCTCTACGTGATACACACACATAGCACAAATTTGTGTATGTTAATAGATTATTTTTGATTAATTAATCAACCTAGCAAGGGGACTGACCCTTACACCACTTCAACCCAAGGGTTGTCCAAAACAACTATTTACAAGTTCAAGAAAGACCTTTAACAATAGGCTAGCATCACAACTTCTAAAGCACCACAAGAATGGATAGAAAACTCACCCACAACCCATAGTACAGAGGGAGGAGAGTGAGAGACTGCACAGTGATTCTTCCTTCGTCAGCAGACAACCGTATAGGCAATGCTATTAGAAGGGTCCCTACCACAAAAGGATGGTAGTGGCACCTCCAAAGAGAGAGAATTAGTGCTAACAATAGGAATATATTGCTGACAATTTTGAACTTCAACAACCATAGGTTGTGGTAGAATAGGAGTAACAACAGTTGGAGAAGGGTCCACACTGTCAGAGGGGACTGTATCAGCAACAAGATGTGGAGCACTAGGAGCACTCTAGGGGGACACATCATCAACTTGTAAATAGTCGTTAGAGGAAGAGTCAAATGACAAAAAAATCAAATGATCATCATTTGCATCCTTTGACCAAGTGGCAATACCTTTTTGACATGAGATAACAGTTTCTACCTAGATGACCCATAGAGAAACACCATCTACATTAAAAGGGGAGGTCCTCAAAATCAAGCGATTGGGTCCAAGGCCTATCCCCAACATAAATTGTTTTACATACCACTTTAACATTTAATAGTTGGAATATTTAAATTTGAAACATTAAATAGAAATATTTTGATAGAAAGATCATTTTTTATTTTAACCAAAAAAAGTTATATCTAGAAAAGGTATATGCATAAGTTCTAACAAGGTATACACATATCCCCACATCTTAGCTATGATACATTATTTGTGGGTATGAATGGGGTGTTTTTTCAAATTTATTTTATAGTCATAGCTAGTATAGGGATTCTTGATGATTCTATGCACCCTTCTCTATGTGGTAATATTTGACCTCCTCTATCATGGTCCACACATTGGATTTTATTGCTAACAAATCTTACTATGCCCAATAAAGTATAATATGTAGATCTAAATTTTTTCCATCTTTCTCTTTTAGACCTACATAAATGGGCTTTTGAGTCTTGGAGGACTCTCACTGATGGTGTAATTAAGTTGTTTCCTTGTTTTAGGGATGTCTTAATCATAGGATTTTAAGCTTTGGAGGGAATGTGGGGTGAGTGTTCCATCCGTCTAAAATTATTGTTCCCTTTCAATCCTATGACTAAATGCCTCAAAACCATGCCAACTTGGGTGAAGCTTTCTAATATCCCTCTATAACTTTGGAATATTCTTACTTTAAGGATATATGTAATACTATTTCTTTATTTCCAAAATTGGACTCATCAACATCAAACATTGGGTACATTAGCTTTGATTATATTTTGGCGAATAAAAAAAATAACTATGGAATTTAATGGGGATATTATCTTCATGATTGAAAATAGGTGACAAGTTCAATTTCTTGATTATTAGAGTATATTATTTTAATAAAAATGATTCTTTGAAATTAGAAATATTGCTTGTAATAATAACCATTTTTGCCATAGGATTGTGGGATCTTGTACTTGGTGGAGTAATGTCCTCCTTGATCATTTTAATATTGATGTTTCTAAATTTTTATGCTACATTGAATAATTCTCCTCATCCCACCCCATGTTAATGGATCCTTTTGAGATCTTGGAGTCTCTTCCTAAGATGGCTTCCCATAGGGCTAATAAATTTTTCTTCTAAAATAGAAAAAAACATTACTCTAATAATTCTTGTTGAATACCCACAACACTTAACTTTCTTATAATTTATCTAATAAATTATAATTTAAAAAAATAAAACGTATCACTTAAGATGTCCAACACTTCGCTTTCTTGTGAATTTACCTAATTTGAACTTGTTAACATTGACTACTTCAAGGGATATGACACATTTCTAATCTTCTTTTATTATTTTCCATCTTATTAATTGGGACACATTAATTTATCATAATAATAAATGATTACTGTGTATAAATATTTTTTATTTAATTTTAATATTATTTAAAATTATAATCTTTGCTAAAAATATTATTAGAAATTATATTTTATGAAGTGTAATAATATTTATAAAATACAAAGATCAAATTGAATGGGTCAAACATTAACTTTAAATTAAAAGATAAGAAATAAAATATTCATTTTTAACTATAATTAACTCATGACAATCTTACATGTCATTATGTGATTGTTAATTTTTTTTTTACTATTGTTGTCATCAAAATTGAAATTTTACTCGAGCGTTATTTATTGGAAGTGCTCATGTGGAAAAGAAGATTCTTCTTTATGGTTTATCGTGAACCACTACTCATGAAACACAGATCAATGAGTTTGACTCAAAAACTTCATAGTTAAAATCCTGATAGCAATATCACAACCTTCCTTTATGTTATTACTTGCACAAAAGCATTTACCTTAAGAAAATTATGAAAAACATATATTTTTGTTTAAATAACTTTCAATTAACAAATTAAAAAAGAATACAAGCTTGAATCTAAATAAGCTCCATACAGTTATTTGAGATATTATTGCGAGTGTTCGTATTAAGGAAGAAGTCTATATATAACCTCACTCATTCATAATTTCTAGATTTGACTATGTTAGCTCTCTATATATAACCTCACTCATTCATAACTTCTAGATTTGACTATGTTAGCTCTCTATATATAACCTCACTCATTCATAACTTCTAGATTTGACTATGTTAGCTCTCTATATATATAGCCTTACTCATTCATAACTTCTAGATTTGACTATGTTAGCACTTTTTTCATCAATGTTTAAGATCACGCAACATTGTCCTTCTCTCTTTTCTAACTCTCATCCTCATGATGATCATGAAGCATGATCAGATCAAATGGTTGATGAAAAAAGTGCTAACACAGTCAAATCTAAAAGCTACTAGAAGCTACTAACTTATTATGATGAACTGTTGAAATTTCATGTATGTAATCTCCTTCTCGTCTATTGCCGTACAAAGAAGGTTATGATTTTTTATTTATTTTTTAATAAATAGCAGATAAAAAAAATCTGAAGTAACTAGGACGGACTTAATCGGCGACTGAATTATTTATTTAATTTAACAGTCAAACCTCACTTAACGTACTCAAACCGTTTTCAACTCATGACTATTTCCTCTTTGACACTCCTCCTTGAGTCTACTACGGAAATTTCTCAATTTTTTCCTGTATATATGACTACGTAATCTACTTTTTCAATTGGGCATCAGTTTCTGAGAAACCCAAACTGAACAGATTGAGGGAACTCGTCTGTTTAACCATTATTTCTGTTTTCCAAGCCTGTGTTTTCATTGAATTTCTTCCTCTGTTTTCAAAGCTTGTATTTTTACTGAATTTCTGTGATGGGTAACTGCTTGAGATCCAGCAGAGGTGGAGAGAACTGTGATCAGATGATCAAAGTGATGAGAATGGATGGAAAGATTTTGGAATACAATCCTCCTCTTCTGGTCAGAGATCTTCTCAATGAAAAAGGTCATGGGCATAATTACATGGTTGCTCACCCACAAAATGTTGGGGAAACTCTGCCCGACGACTATAAATTGAAGGGCGGCGTTCTTTACTACCTCATTCCTTCCCGTCTTGAAGATGAGAGCAGTTTTAATGGCGGAATGAAGGTAAGAGGGGTGAAAATGGCTGTTTCCTGTGGAAGTGCAGTGAAGGGAGAAAAGGGTATGAAGATCAAGATTTTGGTGTCCAAAACAGAGCTCAAGGCTTTGCTTTCAGATGGGTGTGTGAAGGAGAAATGGGTGGAAGATTTTGTGTTGAAGCAGCTTGAGGCCAAGTTCCTGCAGCTTCAACAGAAAGGTTTTAATGGAAGGGGAAGATGGATGCCTGCTTTAGAAAAGATTCCAGAGACTAACTGAGAAATAAGATGAACTGGGAGATTTTAATGACGGCAATTTTGTTGGGCTTGGTAGTTTTTTATTTTTCTTTTGGACTGTAGAGAAGTCCTGTATCAAGGATATAGGAATTCAGTGATCTAGATCACATCTCATCATTCGCTTGTACTTTTTTTTTTTTGATGAGAGGTTTTTGCAATAGATCTTTCTTATGGTATGGAATGTCTTGTACTCAGTGAGTCTTGATGTTCTGTTTTTTCGGAGATAAATGAAGAACTCTTTTACTTGTTCATATTTCCCCCTTCAATCCTTCAAGGCTTGGTAGTAGATCATATCACCTAATTAAGGGAGAGTAAGTTTGAATGTTTATAAATTTAGATTTTTATACGTTCTCACGGATTTATTTAATGTAGGATCTTGTTTGTTTCATTCAATCAATTAATTGTGTTTTATGGTGTCTGCTACGGTACTTTTTTTCTAAGTCCTTAAGGATTCATTTAGTGTAGGATCTTGCTTGTTTCATTGAATATTTATAAATTTGGATTTTTGTATGTTCTCACGGATTCATTTAGTGCAAGCTCAATCAATTAATCAATAGCGTTTTATAGTCTACAATACCAAGTGAATGAGACTCCTTTTTGTATGTCCTCACTGATTCATTTAGTACAGGATTTTGCTTGTTCCAATCAAATGTCTATAAATTTGTGATTTTGTGCGCCTTCATGCATTCATTTAGTTTAGGATCTTACTTGTTTCAATCAATCAATCAATTGTGTTTTATAGTCTACAATACGAGGCAAAGGGGACTCCTTTTTGTATGCCCTCACATACTCATTTAGTGTAGGATCTTGCTTGTTTCAATCAAATGTCTACAAATTTGGATTTTTGTATGCCCTCATAGATTCATCTAGTGTGGGATCTTGATTGTTTCAATCAATCAATCAATTATGTTTTATAGTATACAATACTAGGCGAATGAGACTCCATTGTGTATGCCCTCATAGATTCATCTAGTGTAGGATCTTGCTTGTTTCAATCAAATGTGTATAAATTTAGATTTTTGTATGCCCTCATGTAGATTCATCTAGTATAGGATCTTGCATGTTGCAATCAATCAACCAATTGGATTTTATAGTCTATGATACTAGGCAAATGAGACTCCTTTTTGTATGTCCTCAAAGATTCATTTAGTGTAGGATCTTGCTTCAAAAGTCTAGATAAATTTTGATTTCTTTATGTCCTCACATATTCACTTAGTGTAGGATCTTGCTTGTTTCAAACTCCTTTTTGTATGCCCTCACATATCTATTTATCATGTACTCCAAGTTAATAGGAGGGGGCAACTAACTTTGCTTAAAATAAGAGGTGTACATGCACTACCCCCCACAAGATTTGAACTTGTGACCTCACTTTAAAGAGTGCAAATTCTCTACCATTATGCCAACTAAAATGTACATCCATATACTTGTTTGATTTAGTTTCTTTGACTGGAAATGAAAATCTATGTATTAGAATTGATATCAGGACTAAGAAATTTTCAATGAGGTACGGTCTTTTGAATAATAATAGTTTAATATATATGATATTATAAAGTAAAGTTGTGATGTTACAATTGATGTAATCTTCTACTAACATAGATGTTGATTAATTTTAGAATATATTTATTTGTGATATGATTATTTGCTAAAAAATCTTTCTATCTTTCAATATTCTATTTCAAAACCCTTTTAAATATGATTTAATATCTCTACGTGACACACACACACACACATAGTGCACAAATTTGTGTATGTTAATAGCTTTTTTTTATTAATTAAGCAACCTAGCAAGGGGACTGACCCTTACACCACTTTAGCCCAAGGGTTATCCAAAATAACTATTTACAACAAGGTCAAGAAAGACCCTTAGCAATAGACTAGCATCACAACTTCTAAAGCACCACAAGAATGGATAGACAACTCACCCACAATCCATAGTACAAAGGGAGGAGAGTGAGAGACTACAAAATGATTCTTCCTTCATCGACAAACAACCATCCAAACAATGCTATTAGAAGGATCCCCACCACAAAAGGATGGTAGTGGCACCTCCAAAGAGAGAGAATCGGTGCCACCAATAGGAATATAGTGCTAACAATTTTAAACTTCAACAACCCTAGGTTGTGGTAGAATAGGAGAAACAACAGTTGGAGAAGGGCCCACACTGTCAGAGGGGACTGTATCAACAACAATATGTGGAGTAGTAGGAGTACCCTGGGGGGAAACATCATCAGCCTATAAAGAGTCATTAGAGGAAGAGTAGAGGCCAAAAAAATCTAATGATCATCATTTGTGTCCTTCCACCAAGTGGAAACACCTTTTTGACGCGAGAGAACAATTTATAGCTAGATCAACCATAGAGAAAAACCATCTACATTTAAAGGGGAAGCCCTCAAAATCAAGAGATTGGGTCTAAGGCCTATCCCCAACATAGATTATTTTACCACCTCTTTAACATTTAAAAGTTGGAATATTTTAATTTGAAACATTAAATAGAAATATTTTGATAGAAAGATCTTTTTTTATCTTAACCAAAAAAAGTTATATCTAGAAAAAGGTATATGCATAAGTTCTAACAAGGTATACATATATCCCCACATCTTAGCTACAATACATTATATGTGGGTGTGAATGGGGTGTTTTTTCAAATTTATTTTATAGTCATAGCTAGTATATGGATTCTTGACGATTCTATGCACCCTTCTCTATGTGGTGATATTTGACCTCCTATATCATGGTCCACACATAGGATGTTATTGCTAATTAAAATCTTACTATGCCCATTACAGTATAATATGTAGATTTATATAATTCTATCTTTATCTTTTAGACCTACATAAATGGGCTTTTGAGTCTTGGAGGCCTCTCAATGATGGTGTAATTAAGTTGTTTCCTTGTTTTAGGGATGTCTTAATCATAGGATTTTAAGCTTTGGAGGGAATGTGGGGTGAGTGTTCCATCCCTCTGAAATTATTGTTCCCTATGACTAAATGTGATGCAGGAGCATCCTGGGTGTAAGAGCAATCTTGCATCACCCAAAAATATTTATGTTTTTATATTCAATAAGGGTTATTTTGTGCAGAGCTGCTATTTATGGAAAGTTACTATTTTTGGTAATTTTTGTATGTGCTCAGAATGATCTGATTTCTTTCTTGGAGGTTCATTTTGGTCATGTAAGTCTGCCAGTAAAGTTTCATTGCCAGATCAAGTGTATATTGGAAGATATTGAAGATTTTCGGTATTGGCAGCAGGATACAGAAACTTTGAGCTCAGTTTTGAAGGCTTTAGAGGCCCCGAATGAGGTCAAAAATTTGGGTGACGGGCGCTTGCGTGGGTCAAGCGTGTAGAGCGCTTCGTGGCGTTTCCGAAATGGGGTTATAATAGCCGATCGGGTCAACTGGTGATGACTTATGGTCTTCGGAAGTTGGGCCACCTGAAATGGCAAAAAATAATTTTCTTCAAAATTTCTGTTCGGGTTTCAAAGGTTATCTTGAGCTGACTATGATGTAATGAAATGTAAAATAAAATAATTCTAAGTTTGGTCGGCCTTATTGGCTAAAATTTTGGAACCTTCCCAGGCGGTGAAAAATTGCCTATATAAGGAAGGCTGTGTTATTGTCCTAGGCAGTTCAGAATAGTTCTGGGTAGTAGATCTGGGTATTGATTCGAGGCTTTGTCCTAAAGAATATTGTAAGGGAATGCCCATGTGGCTTTGCATATTGTAATTCTAAAAGTTTGTAATTCCACATTTGTGGAGATAATAAGAAGCCAATTTTCTGTTCTTGCATATTGTTGTGGTTTCTCCGTTTCTGTTATGTGTTTGTGGTATTAAGGGGAGCACCCTTCATCAAAATGCCTCAAAACCATGCCAACTTGGGTGAAGTTTTCTAATATTCCTCTATAACTTGGGAATATTCTTACTTTAAGGATATATGCAATACTCTTTTATTTCCAAAATTGGACTCATCAACATCAAACATTAGCTACACTATCTTTGACCATATTTTGGTGAATATAAAAAAATACTAAGGAATTTAATGGGGACACTGTCTTCATAATTGAGAATAGGTGACAAGTTCAATTTCTTGATTATGAGAGTATATTAATTTAATAAAAATGATTCTTTGATACTAAAAATATTGCTTCTAATAATACCAACTCTTGCCATACGATTGTGGGATCTTGTGCTTGGTGGAGGAATGTCGTCCTTGATCATTTTAATATTGATGTTTCTAAATTTTTATGCTACATTGAATAATTTTCCTCATCCCACCCCATGTTAATGGATCTTTTTGTGATCTTGGATTCCCCTCCTAAGATGGCTTCCCATAGGGCTAATATGGTTTAGGAAATTTTGTCAGTTCCTCTTAGGACTCTACCTTTTAAACTTATTTGGGCTTCTCTTGTATTCAACCTCATTGCCTAGTCAATGGGTCATGGAGTCATTTATTCTCTTACTTAGTCTATAGATTCTATGCAACTTACATCATTTCTTATTAGACATTCTTCCTCATTGTGTAAGGTGACTTTGTTTGAGGCATTGATTTAATATCCTATTAAAACCTATTTACCTTTTATACAAATTACTTATTTCAATTATGATTGGTTGAATTGGTTTGGTGTAATGGGACCCCTTTTTTCGGAGGCTTCATCCATATTTCATTTTTTGGCAAGATTTTTAGGGTACAAATTATATGTGAATTGTTTACCATTTTTAATTTAAAATTAATTGATCTTTGTCCATTCCTCTATCATTTAATTGAAAATTTGAATTTCAAGATTGAAAACCCTTTATAACTTAAAATTTCATATGGCTATCCCACATGAGTTTTTAAGAAAAAATCAAGGATAATAAAAATAAAAATTTATTGTAATATTTTTTTGGTCAATAATGGTCTAGAAGCCAATTTAATTTTTAGAAAATCTACATTTAATATATGAAAATTAACAAATATTGTGCAAAAATATTTAATTTACAACCATAACTAAGAATTATTTTTAATTTTCAAACTGTAAAAAGATATAATTTAATGATAAAATTAATTTTTTACTATAGCAATAGTATAACACCTTTGGAAGATTTTCTTACTATGTATAAAAAATAATATATACCTAAATAGTTTTGGGTTTCTACAAACAAAATTGTTTGTCTAAATAATGTGTATAAAATGTGAAGTCAATGTAAAAATAAAATGCCTCCATCAAATAAATACATATCAAACTATACATATCGATGATTTGCATTGTGTAGATCTAAAGATATAAGACCTTTTGAATACTCTTTAATTTTCTCTCTCTCTACTACAAACAAGTTTGTGTAAAGAAAACACAAATAAATTTAAAAAACAATTTTTATTAGTGTAAACAATGTACATTTTTAATTTTAATTTGTGAATTTGCGAGGCCAACAATCTAGTAAAAAACTCCTATAGTACCATGTGATAATTGAGATATTATAGAAGAAATATGACACATAGTTTATCAATAAAAAATGAACAATTATATATAGTAGTATTATTCTAATCACCAATCCTTACTTTACTTAATATACTATGCATAATATTACATTCTCCTCCTTTCACATGTGATTTTTCTTCTTTCTTCTATGTTCATTAATTTAAAAACATAGGATCTCTCTTTATTATTTTATTTTTATCTTATTTTCTTCTTAATCAGATTTAGAAACAAAAATGTAGATTTCAATTAAATTCATTATATTAAGTTGACCATTGAAATATCTTTTTAACATAAATACAAGAAACAAAACTAACTTTTTTAAAATTGAAATTTACTAAAGATAATACACATTAATAACAAAATTTGCCAATAAAAAATTAGAGTATAAATATAAGATTTAGTATTACATATAATGAGAAATCAACTTTAATTATTTTACTATTAGCATACTTAATTTTTTTTAAAATAATTAATTTATAATGTTCAACTTCTATAATTACAATTAATTTCTAAACTAAAAGGCAAGTACTCCCACAACATGACACTTGTTAATATTCATAATCCTCTTAATCCTAAATGGTATCATCATTTCAAGAATTCCAATACAAGTATTAGACACATTGATTTTGGAAAAAGAAAAAAATAGTCTACAACTTGATTGTCGAGCACCATTATTGAGGAGACCTTCCGAGTGGAAGGCCTTCCTTTGGCTACTTGTTGTACGACTATCTACTCCTTGCTCAAGCATTATATCACGTCTCGATTGATTTCTCCCTTTATGGGAGTAAATACACCCGAAAATGGGCAAATCACACAAATAGTTGTAAATGCAGTTGATGTGCCCTCGGCTCCTCTTGGCACTGAGAAGCACTCCACTAACAAATCCTTCAAGAAGGTTGTGGAAAACAAGACTTCGTTACCCGATGACACGATATTCATCATGCAACACATTACTGCCTCTACTCCAAATGTGGAATATACAAGTAAGGAATCTTCTACTATCACTGATGCTTTCATTATTAAGCCTAATCCATAGATGACTATAGCCATTGAAGCAGAAAAAGTGCAAACTTAGGGATACTACAATATTTTTGGCTACTCAAGACTCGACCCATATTCCTTCTCATTTTTTTCTTAATGAATCTTTGCATAATATTTGGTCAAAAAAATAAGGATTGCATTTTACATTATGTCATATGATTTAGAAAGGCTTTTTTCTCATTTTTATGGCCAACCCTAATTGTCAAAAGGAAGTTATCAAATGACAATTCTAGAAAATTGGTACTAGTGTGTTTAGGATTTTTTCTTGGGCTCCGAATGTCATCCATGAAGAAAATTTTGTCTCTTTATAGCCCTAGATGGATCATGGTGGGCAACTTTCCTCTAGTGTTATGGAATTTAATTCCTCAAGCCCTGGAACCCATCGAGAATGTTATTCAGGTCGATAGAAATGATAATCTTTTCCCTCACACCGATGTTAGAATCCTAGTGTCAATTAACCTTGGACTTGACCTCCTAAAATCTATCACATTTGATATCGATGGGCAGATGTTTGAATGCTTTGTTACCTTCCTTGATGGAATTAAAATTTGTTTCCTCTATAAGAAAAATGGACATATGAGGAAAAATCACCCTTTGCTCCAAAATCCTGATAAATACAACTCTATTCCTAAGACCTCTGTTAATGGAAACAAAGACCATCCCTCTCATAAAACTTCATTATCTATTTTTCCTCCTCCTACCTCTGAGGCTTTGGCCAAATACCTTGATGAATTAAAGGGGAAGTTTTGTAAGGATGCATCATCTGTACCCCCTCCTATTGTTGATGTTAATTCTATCCTGAAATATATATCCTTTGCCGGGTCTCTAGATTTTGGTTTGAGTCCCAAAAAGATTAGAAACAAACATAGGAAGCAAAATGCCCAACAATTGGCATTGGAGAAATTTAGAAGTCTCCCCAGACATGATAGTGGAAAAATATGTTTGGAGAAAGGATGTATCAATAAGGACCCTAACCATTTCTATCTTACTTGGGCTCAATTGGGGAAGAGTGACATAATGGAGGGTGATAACTCTCCTGCTGATGATGGGGATAAGGACCTAGTTCCTAATGGGTAGAGTCTTAATCCTAAGGATGACGGTATTGAGACCATTGATGGCTTTTATGCCTTAAAAAGTTCTTATGATAATGAAGACAAGTTGAGTAATTACTCCTTGATTGTCATTCCATCCCCTCCTCCTATGCCCCTTGCCTAAACTGATTCCTACCATCTCTTACATACCAGCCTCCACCCCCCATGCTGCCCCCCTCCCCTTGAGCCTGAGCCATTGGTGACCCACCCCATTTATGGTAAGATGGATTATGTGGAAAGTGGATAATTGAGGGATGGTATAGATGTGCTCCAGGACTCTGTTGCTGTTGACCCCATTTGTGTTTTTAATGCCTTGTGTAATACCCCTCCCATAGTTTAACTTTTTTGTTTATATGGGAAAACTCTTTTAGGTCACTCTTCATGTTGATTATCTATATATGATGATGTTATTTATATTCATGGTTTTACTAACCCCATACTTGCATGTGTATGGTTAGCGTGTATGTTTTATTTTTCTTTTTTACATGCATGTGTGGTTGAGGGATGGAGTCATAGTTACTTTCTTGTGAGGTCCACACGATTGAATGATCCCCATTTTTGTTTGTTATATATTTATACATGTATGTACATTTCTTGTGAGGTCCACATGATCGACTGATCCCCACTTTTGTCTTTTATACAATATTTTGTGTATCGACCATCGACTTCCCTGAATTACCTGGATGAGCGTGCCTTATCGCAATATCTCAATGGTAAGAGAGGGGAGATAATAGACAGGTCCAAATCCTAACCTAAGCTATTTATTGTCCAAAAATAGTGGACAAGTATCTTAGTTATTAGCCTCTGAATTCCTCAAGGTGATGTCATTTGTGAACCCTTCCTTTGAGTTGATTTAGTATTTTTGATGTAGTTTGTTTCTTCAAGTTTTGTATACTTGTAGGTTTGATGTGATTTTTTGTGTTAAAATAGATAAAAAATTTAATTAAAGTTAATTTCGTGATTGATTACTTATATCTTATAAAATATTAGAATATTAAAATATAAGGTTATTTAATTAATGAGAATTAATTAAATACCTATATTTATTAAAAATAATTAAATAAAAAGTCTAGCTATGGAAAGTGGGGATTTAATTAAATACTAAGTTTAAATTGGAATTTAAATGCATAATTAAAATATAAAATAATACTTATTATTAAATCATATATTTTAAATATGCTAGGAATTTTAATTTAATTAAAAATAATTGATATCTAAATGTAAAAAAAGGAGTTAAGTGATTTTAATGTTGGGTTGCATATTTAGAAAGCACTTTATTAAGAAATTATAACTTTACCTTTTAAAATAAAAGTTGAATTAAAGTGACTTAAGTGGAGGAAAATAAAATAAAAGTAATTCTTTTTATATTCCAGAGTTGAGTTTGTCTTGTTTTTGGAGTTGCATGTTTTGAAACCCTAGCTTGATAGGTTTTCTATATTAGAGGGTTTTGGTTATTATTAGGGACATGTTTATTAGGTTTTGGAAGATGGTTGTGGTGCTTGAAAGTAGAGAATGGTTTCAAATCTTGGATTTTGGAGTGTTTCAATTTGGTCTTATTTGTTGTTAAGATCAATTTGTGGATTTCAGGTAGGGTTTGAAACTCTAGTAGATCCGATTTTCTTTTAAAAGATTGTTTACTTTGTGCCTGCCAAATTTTGTTAATGATAGTTTTGTAATTCTTATTTTGTACGAAATTTCGTTTTAAATTTTTTTTGGTTGAAGAAATCTCGTGATTGTGGAATTGTGAATACCTAGTATTTTTGTTAGAAAAACATTGAGGAAAAGCTTGTATTAAATCAATTAGGATTTATTTGTATTTGTTGTTGAAACTCGAGGAAGTAAATCAAATTAAAATAGATATATAATATTTGCATATGGGCATAATGTTTTTATAGAATTAAAAGAAAGTAGTAAATAATATATGGAGAAAAATATATTAAATCATGAAATTAGAAAATCAATGAAAAATAAATGTATATGTATTCAAACTTTAGAAATATATATATAGATTTATATATATTAAAAAAAAATATTTATTAATTTTTCAGATTTTAAAAAAATAAATTTATTAATTTTCAGATTTAAAAAAAATAAATTTATTAATTTTCAAATTTATAAAATTATTATTTTTAAATTTTTATTATTGTTATTGTTATTTATTTATTTTGAAAAAAATTAATTAATGATGCGAAAATGAGGAAGATTATTGAGCCTCAAAAGGAGGAAACTACCAAAAAATCTCCAATTAAATGATGCGAAAATGAGGAAGTTGCGAATTCAGCGAAGAATAGCTTTTCAAAACAAACAAATTAATTTAGGGCTTTTTCACCACAAACGCGAAGTTGCAAAGGCCTCTGGTTCTGCACCTGATAAGTCTTACGCCAACACCAAATCTCACAAGGTGATCTCATTGGTTAATGGTGTTGACAGGGATTTTACAGGTTACTGCTTCAATTGTTGGCAATACGGCCATAAGCAGGCTCATTGTAAGAAGCCAGATGTGCGATCTCTGCACCCCTCCTATGATCATCTCAAAGTGTTTATTACAAAACAAAAAGAAAAAAGCCTACGGGAAGCTCAACATAATGAAACATTTGGTGTTAGGGTTTCGAACTCCATTGCAGAGACCTTGGTTGGCAACGAGAGTTTGTTTTGGAGCAGGAACCCAATGCACAAAATTTTCTCCATTCAATCTTTCAAAAAACAAATGGATTTTTTTGCCAAAACCAAATATGCATTTGGTGTTAGGGTTTCAAACTCCATTGCAGAGACCTTGGTTGGCAATGAGAGTTTGTTTTGGAGAAGGAACCTGATGCACAAAATTTTCTCCGTCCAATCTTTGGAAAAACAAATGGATTTTTTTGCCAAAACCAAATATGCATGTAAGGCAAAGCTAAGCGACGGGACCGCTAAGGTGGATAAACCTGAGTACATATCTGTACGCGCTCCCGATGAACCCCAATCTGCTATGGGGGAAGGCAAGTTTTTATCTACTCTGGCACCTCCCGTTCGCATTTCGAACCAAACAACGACTTGGCAATCAGTAAAGAGAAAGAAAAAGGGAAAAAGGTATTCACCAGCCCCCAGTAATTATAGCATTTCTTTAAAAAATTTGTTTGATCTGCTTAACATAGAATGCAAACATTTTGATGTTTACATGTTTTAAGATTTTAATGATGTGAAAATGAGGAAGCTACGAATTCAATGAAGAATAGCTTTTCAAAACAAACAAATTAATTTAGGGCTTTTTCACCATAAATGCGAAGTTGCAAAGGCCTCTAGTTCTGCACCTGATAAGTCTTACACCAACACCAAATCTCACAAGGCGATCTCATTGGTTAATGGTGTTGACAGGGATTTTATAGGTTACTGCTTCAATTGTTGGCAATACGGCCATAAGCAGGCTCATTGTAAGAAACCGGATGTGCGATCTCTGCACCCCTCCTATGATCATCTCAAAGTGTTTATTGTGAAACAAAAAGAAAAAATCCTACAAGAAGCTCAGCATAATGAAACATCTGGTGTTCGGGTTTCGAACTCCATTGCAGAGACCTTGGTTGGCAACGGGAGTTTGTTTTGGAGCAGGAACCCAATGCACAAAATTTTATCCATCCAATCTTTGGAAAAAAAAATGGATTTTTTTTCCAGAACCAAATATGCATGTAAGGCAAAGCTAAGCGACGGGACTGCTAAGGTGGATAAACCTGAGTACATATCTGTACGTGCTCCCGATGTACCCCAATCTACTATGGGGGAAGGTAGGTTTTTATCTGCTCCGGCGCCTCCCGTTCACATTCTGAACTAGACAACGGCTTGGCAATTAGTAAAGAGAAAGAAAAAGGGAAAAAGGTATTCACCAGCCCCCAGTAATTATAGCATTTCTTTAAAAAATTCGTTTGATCTGCTTAACATAGAATGCAAACATTTTGATGTTTACACACCCCCGCATAAAAGGATTGGATCTATGGAAGATAGGGGCTCTAAGGTTCGAACTCACAAGGATGATGTTTTTTCCCATCCCACAATCAAAAAACCCTACCCTAATCTTGTCAAAAACCCAACCTTCTATGTGGGGAAGTCTAGGGCAATTGATAATGCACATAAATATATTAGTGCTCTTGAGATTTATAGCCCTCCCCATCGAAGATGGTTAGAGAGGCCTTCATCTCATAAAGCACCTTCAGATGTGAATAGTCCTGGATATAATTCTATTTTGCATCATAAAGGTTTTCAAAATTCAACCTATACGCCTCCTCACAGGTGTAATAGCTACCTTAAAAAAGGTAATGTAAATTTTGGTATGCATTATGATACACTTATTTTAGATAATAATGATATCATTCAGTATCAGAAGCACCTTGCAGAAATAGGTTTGATCTGCATATGGCATGGTACAGGGGTTCCTATTAATGATTTAATAAAAGGGATATCAGCACAACTACCCGAGGAGGTAAGTATATCTCGGCTATTGGAGAATTTCATTTACATTGATTGCAAAAGTAGCGACCTAAAAAATAGCATCATGAAAAAGAATGTTATTAAATTCAGGCATATTCCTTTTTCTATGTTTGATTGGTTAACTCTATTTAATCCTCTGTATTTAAAGGATTTCAAAGTTGAAAAAGCTATTTCTATCAAAAATCTACCTCTAGAACTAACTAAGTAGGACATTGTTTGCAAAATAGGCAATAAGATTGGTAGATTTATTAGAACTACTGAATCAACACTTAATCATGTTGATAAGATAATCATTGTTGAAATGAATTATCACCAAAAGTACATTTCTCCTATTCAATTAAGTTTTAATTCTAACTCTGCTATAGTCAATCCTATTATCTTAGAGGATTACATAGAAATTGATAAAGTTCCTCACTTAACACAGGAGAATACTACCTTACTAAAGTAGCTTAGTGAGGATTTTGAAGTTCATTTTTGTAAAGATAAGGGAGGATTTAGCATAACGCCCTCCAAAACCCATAATTTAGATAGGCCTTCCTCCCCACCTATGCCCATGATTAATGCTGTTTGTTAGAACAATTTTGAAAACATTCATTCCCAGCTATATAAGGACATTACTTCTTCTCCTAAAGGCTTGGAACCTGTAAGGGAATAGTCCCATAAAATTTTTTCTAGTAATCCTATTGTGACAAAGGATTTATGAACTTGTCCCAAGGAAGAGAAGCAAATTCAATCGTCTCTTCCCCCTCTCTGTCACCTATATGCACTAAGGATCCCCCTCAGATGGAGACCAATAGTGATATAGGGAACCAACCACTACAAGAACATAAATCAGAAATAATGACCTGTGAGCAAGAAGTCAAAATAATCACTGACTACTTAACTGATACAGTGACAAATGAATTAATGAATCTTTTCATTGATGAAATATGTGACAAAGAAGAACTATTACTACAAAAAAAATTACTGATAGAAAAGATTATTGAGCTTCAAAAGGAGGAAACTCCCCAAAAATATCCAATTAAACACCAACAAGAAAAAGAAAGTATCCCAATCTCTATTCCTTTGGAAATGGAAATCCTGAACAAGGAAATTCTGAAGGATTCAGAGGATTTAATAGAGATGTTTGGGGAAGATATTATAGACCAAACAGATTGTCCTATTTTTATGGAGGAAGTATAGATAGTCCCTGATCAAAAGGATTTAGATACTACCCAGAATGTTCTCATGGATATCCCTGATGCTAGCAAAGAGGCTATTACTAGTCTATTCGGGATAACTAATGAAGATAGACAGCTCAACATTGCTATTAACAGGGATGGTTTAAGCACCCCCAATATCAATAAACTCAAAAAAAAGAGGGGAAGGAAATCCTCTATTGAATTAAGAAACCTAGCTGGCAAAGCCAGTAACCAACAAAAAATTGTTGACATCCTGAACTCAGGGAAGGGGAAGTGCCTTCTCGAGAATCAATGAAAGTTACTACTTGGAGTGTTAGGGGCTTAAATGCCCCTAACAAACAAAGATTAGTTAAAAGATACTTAAAAAACTTTGAATCATAAATTATACTGCTTTAGGAAACTAAGTTAAGTAATGAAGAAAGCATTAAGCTTAGCAATAAATTAGGAATATGGAAATCTGAATTTGTTGTGTCCAAGGGAGCCTCTGGCAGCCTAGCCATCTTGTGGGATCCTAGGAAAGTCTTAGCCACTATCACAATTAAGAATAGTAACTGGATGGTAGCAGAAACTAGTAGTCTCAAGTCTAATTTATAATTTATGTTGATCAACATTTATGGGCCTATTCCAAATGAGGAAAAAAGGAAGGTCTGGCAAGAAATTCAAACATTTCTTCAATCAAACCAATATGTTACGCATATCTTAGGTGGAGATTTTAACACTATCTTAGACACCAAAGATAAATTTGGAGGATCACAATTTATCTCACAATCGCAGAAAGATTTCAACCAATGGGTGACAACAAACCATTTAATCAGTATTAACACTAATAATGTAACTTTCACATGGAATAATAGAAGATCTGGCTTCAGCCACATAGCAGAAAAGCTGGATAGATTTCTGATTAGCGGAAATTCTGATTCCTTCAACCAACTAGTTAGTGCAAAAATTCTCCCAGAGGCAGGTTCGGATCATTTCCCAGTCAGACTCACTATTATAGAAAACTGTAAACCTTATAGAAATCCCTTCAAATTTGAGTTTATGTGGTTTCAAAATCTGGAATTTATAGACCTCCTGGAACAATGGTGGAACTAGATCTCAATTAAAGGATCTAAAATGTACAGTCTAGTGGCAAAATTAAAAATTATTAAGAATAAAGCCCTGGAATGGAATAAGAGTAATTTCAATAATATTTTCACCGAAAAAATTAACATTGAACAAGAATTAGAAGATCTTAATAATGAAGTAATAGAAAAAGGCATGAATGAATGTAGTTATCTAAGAGAAAAAGAACTTATGTCCAAATACAACGCGATCCTTCTTAAAGAAGAAATCTTCTGGAAACAAAAATCAAGGGAAACTTGGTTGAAGGAGGGTGACTGTAACACAAAATTCTTTCACAACTCAACAAATTTTAAAAGAACTATCAATAGAATTCCGAAGATCAAGAATGGTGAGGGTCACATTGTCGAAGACCCGGAACAAATATCTACGACACTAGTGCAATTTTATCAAACCCTACTCAATAATAATGATGCTGTCAGCCCAGAAGCCCAAAATGAAATGTTAAAGGTAATCCCCAAATTGATATCAGAAACAGATAATAAAATGATTAATGAGAAACTAACTTTGGAAGAGGTTAAGACAACGGTTTTCCAAATGCATCTAGATAAAGCACTTGGACCAGATGGATTCCAGGCTGGTTTTTTCCAAAAATGTTGGCATTTTGTGGGTCATGAAGTCTAGCAAGTAGTTGAAGCAACCAGAAACTCGAGCTCTTTATTATCTGAAATCAATAACACTTTCTTTACTCTAATACCTAACAAAAATGAATGTACGGAACCAAGGGATTTTAGACCATTTCACTGTGCAACACTATCTATAAAATTCTATCTAAATGCTTGGCAAATAGACTCAAAACACTTCTCCCCATTATCATCTCTGAAGAACAGATAGGCTTTGTAGCCAATCGTTCTATTTTAGATGGTATTATTATAGCCCAAGAATTAGTACATACAACCCAAGCTACCAAAACCCCAAGCATGCTTATTAAAATTGATATACATAAAGCTTATGACAAAGTGGAATGGAGTTTTCTTTGCAAGTGGCTGGAGGCATTTGGATTCTCCAAACAATGGATGAACCTTATCTATAACTGTATCTCCACTCCCAAAATTTCAATTCTGGTTAATGGCACTCCAGAAGGCTTTTTTAATATATCTAGAGGTATCAAAGAAAGAGACCCACTATCTCCTTTCCTCTTTGTGATCATGGTAGAAGCCCTAGGTAGAACTATTAGTAAGAAACAATTGGAAGGTAGTATTATAGGTTTAAATGCATCAGATAATGTTCCAAATATTACTCATCAACAATTCACTAATGACACCATTCTCCCAGGTTTAGCTACTGTATCCGAAGCTAAGGCTTTTAAAGATATACTCGATCTTTATATGAAAGTGTCAGGGCAACAGGTCAACCCAAAAAAGTCAAAAATCTTTTTCCTTAACACCACTCCAATTGTAGAAAAGGAAATCTGTAATTTATTTGGTTACACTCTTGGGAGGTTTCCCTACAAATATCTAGGTATAGAATTAGACAAAGGTCTCCGGTCCTCCAAACTTTGGCAACAAGTGCTCGCTAAAATCCAAAACAAACGGAGTACATGGAAAGGAAAGTGGCTTACTAAAGCTGGTAGAACTACCATGATTAGATCAGTACTATCAACCATCCCCACTTATCAAATGTCTGTTCTTCCCCTTCTAGTTAACATTAAGAATAGTTTAGATAAAATGTTCAGAGATTTCTACTGGCAAGGCACATTTGAAGAGAAAAAACCAGCCTTAATTAAATGGGAAACCCTTTGCAAACCAATCTCTAGAGGAGGTTTGGGTATTAAAAACCTTCAATGGAAAAACAAAGCCTTGGGGGCTAAGCTGATTTGGAGATTATATAAAGAATCAAACAGTAAATGGGCCTTGATTTTATTGAATAAGTACATTCCAGACGCGGATCCTATTAACATATTCAGAGCCCAATCCCATGTTAAAGGGTCAAGAATGTGGAACTTCATTAAGGATTCTAGAGGGATCATAAGCAAATTTCTCACTTGGGATGTAGGTAATGGGGAGAATGCTTTGTTTTGGGATGATTCCTAGGTAGGCCTAACCCCCATTATTTCATTAGGCTTTTCACATAACTTTATAGAAGAATGTAAAAATATGATTGGTCTATATCTTTCAAACTATCTAAGTCCCGAAGTGGATCTTCCTTCAAAATTCATAAGTAATGCAACTTTATCGAGCCTAGAAGGCCAAAAACTTCTAAAAATTATTAAGGACAGAGAAATGTTTCTCAAGTATAGACCTGACAAGCTGATTTGGGCAGGGTCGAACAACGGTGAATATTCAGTTAAAGAAGGCTATAAGACTATATTAACTGAGCATAACATGGATAATTTAGATATGCCTCTGAACCTCTACTGGAACAAAGCATGCCTTCCTAAGGTTGGAATGTTTCTTTGGGCAGCCATGCAAAAGAAAATCCTTACAGCTGATAGAATTACTAAGCTAGGTTTTGAGGGGCCATCCAGGTGCCCTCTCTGTGAGAAGCATTCAGAGGATGTCGATCACCTTCTTCTTAATTGTTCATTCGCACATAATTGCTGGAACTGGTTAAAGCAATGTTTAGACTGGAAATCTGCATTTCAAGCAAATCTCCTGAGTACACTTAAAGCCTGGCCTACGCTCTACAAAGATAATCTTTACAGAGATATTTGGATTGTAGCTCCCTCCATTTTAGCCTGGGAAGTTTGGAAAGAACAGAACAAAAGGATCTTTACTGGCAAGAAATTAGAATGGAGATCCATCACCAATAAAAGAGAAGTCTCAATCATCGAGATCATCAATAGCACCCTCAAAGACCAAGCTTGCTATGAGGAATCATTCAAAAGTTGGGACAACAAAATCAGGCTAAAGTGGCCTAATCTCAGGGTGCCGCCTCTTTATGGGAAAGGAGGGAGCAAATCTAAAGTTGATCGATCTAAGTGTAAATGGTCCCCTCTAGATGTGGGATGGTACAAACTAAATTTTGATGGGGCATCTAGGGGAAACCCAGGAATTACAGGTATTGGGGGAATTATTAGAAACTGGAAAGGAGAAGTTATAGCTAGTTTCTCCCGACCCATTATTCCCACCACCAATAATATGGTAGAGTGCAAAGCAACATTGGTAGGCCTAAATCTATGTAAGGATCTCAATATCTCCAAACTTATTATTGAAGGTGACTCACAGGTCATCATCAATGCTATTCGAACTAAGAAGACACCGAACTGGACTCTAAATGCAAAAATAGAAGAAATAAATACAATTTTGGAAGGTATTCACAATTATGAAATCAAACACACCTATAGAGAAGGCAATATTGAGGCTGATATATTAGCAAATCAAGGTGCTGATGGATTGGTAACATTGAATAAATTGTCACGGTAACTCAAGGATAACCCTAGTCAATGAATGTCTTATTAGGTAATAATATTATAGATGGTTCATTAACTCAATACATATTATCACATAGAATTATGATCTTAATGTTAGCTACTCAAACCTGTTCCCCAACTTTCCTCCCACCCTTAGACCTTTTGAGATACAGGTCACTTGAAATCCCCCAATCATAATAATAAATGAGTACTCGAGTTCTTGTCTTCTATCTAATGAAACACTGATACTTATCATGTTTCAGAGTAACATTTTCCAATTCATTATCCTTTCCCTAAGTCAGTATTAAATACATTCATAGGGGAGGCAAAATTTAAGCTGATTGGCTAGCCTAACTAGGGAACAACGGTGCCAACTTAAGAGGATTCGGGTTACATTATAACAAAGTACTTTTAGTATGATAAGAGATATAGATATTAATATAGTTAATTATAACTTCATCATCTCCCTTTCACTTTTTAGCATTTCATTGCACTTCATTCCCCCATCATCATTTCTCCCCACGTCCTGGCACTTCTTTAACATCCCCCCTCATCGATTTATAACCTAGCACAGCTAATCACTCCACCTGTCACATCATTTCAATTAAGCATCCCACATTAGTAGTCTTCTGAAGGAAGACTCCTCATCGGTTCTGGAATGTGCTTAGTGGGTTCTACAAGATTAATAGACTATAATCACAATCATTACTAAGCAAGCAAAACTGAGTAGAAACGTGACTACTGAAACTGAAAGTTAATTACCAGAACAATGTAGAGGGACATAGTCCTATTCATATGTTTATGCATAGTTTTTCATTATATAGTGAACATTCTAGATCTCTTGTACAATCAAACTTGGTGCCAGCTTTCTGCAGTACACCTGCCCTTATCATCATCGGTCTCAGCTGGAAAGCCCATTATAGGGATTGGCTCACCCTTATCAGATAGCTAGATACCCAATCTTTATTCAATAACTCTCTACACCTTTCCTTAGGCGGTGCTATGGAAACCAAGCTTACCACCTTTAACAAAGGTAGCTCTAGAGCCATGGCATTCAAATATAACCCTCAATACAGGAGGGGTTTGCATTGAAGCTCTCTTCATCTTTAGAGGATTATCAAAGGAGATTAGACTTAGTCAAAAGATACAGCTACCATCATTCTCTCTGCTGGTTTTATTTGGAATCAAGATTTAAATAGATGTACCTTTATCTGATAATTTTTGACAGCAACATATGCCCAAAAATTTATTAATTTATATATAAACATATACACTCTGGTATATTTTATATACAATTATTCCTATAGCATTGATTTTACCAGTTTTTCATCGGGAGCATATGGGGTATATAGATAATCTTATACTTGTATTCAAACACTGTCTTTATCGATATATATATATATATATATATATATATATATATATATATATATATATATATATATATATATATATATATATATATATATATATATATATATATATATATATATATATATATACACACACACACACACATATACATATAGTTCTACAGTTATAGGGTCATGTTATCAATTGATCTATAATGTAGAACTGGTATGTATAAAAGAGCAAGAGGTCAACTTTCTGGCATATCATTGACTTATATATATATTAATAAATGCATAGAAAGATATGTATACATTTTTATATATACCCCCAAGCAACTCATGTTATTATGATTTTCATGTGGCCGGTACCCTATGACAGCTGTTATGCTCCGGGATATAGGCTAAAGGAATACCTCAGAAGCTCCTTTGTTTATCTATTTCTTCCATGTCTCCTTTCTATATATAAGGTTTCTGGTAATGTGCTATGATAAATTAGCTTTTTGTTATATGGCTCTGATGTTATTTTTATTATCTAGGCCTTTAGGAATGTGATATAACTTTTTTAGGTCTCTAATGACATGGTTAATGTCAAATAGATTATCCTTAGTACTTTTTAATTAGATGATATTGTTTCCATCGTAGAACATGTTAGTAGATATGATTAAGTAACAAGATTGTTATTGGGGCAACAATTGTTAATAGATTAATTTTTTCCTAATCTATATTATCTAAGTATAGGATCACAACTACAATGCTTAATTTTATCAATACTAACTATGTTCTCAGAGTGATTTTGTGGAATGGTTATATTCTTTAGATATCCTCCACAATGAGATAGGTATTCAAGTTATTCTATTGGAGCAAGGTAAAAATGGCATGAACATAGTATATTATTTTTACATCATTAAATCTACTTTGGATTATTAACTATATAGGATAGAAGAGTTCTATTTTTTCTCTCTTTCAGGAGGACTTTCAAATGGCGTCAAGACCAAGCTTCTATCAAAGGATCAGGATCGGGTCTTCACAGAATAACTTATCCATATGTATGAAACATAGAATGTAATCAAATAATATAATCAAAGAAATGAAGACATAAAATAGTGTTGTATCCCTTGTAACTATATAGTCCTCGACAAGGTCGAGCAGTGGGTATGCCCACTGGAAATATTGTATTTTTCTAAAAAATCTTGATATACATCAAGTCGTGGGAATGCTCCATGAAATCTATGTATCAGTATCAGGACTTATGTCCCAGGCATGGCTGGAGGTTTTCTCAACCCCGCTCTTTCCTACCAGTGCCTGCACTGAGCAGGGTCTTTTATGTACAAACTCTATTATTTAAATATAAATAAAATTTAGGGCTTCGGCCTTTTACCGATAAAAAAAATAAATATTAATTGATTTTTTTACATGTGAGTTTTAATATTTATATTTATATTTGGAAAATGAATAACATTATTTTCTTATTAAATACATGGTGTTTTGATATGCATGGAGATTTTATTTCAATACTTATTTAATAAGTATATATGCATGAGATCTTAAATGAATATTTTCTTAATAAGTCAAACTAGACTTTAATAAACCAAATTGACCATTCTTAAACAACTGAGACTTGTGTTATTGTTTGACTACTTAGTATATTCTGCTGCCTTGTTTGATGTTGTTTATTTGAGGTTCAAATTACGTTGACTTTTAGAAATCGTATACCAAAGGCTTTGAAGTGTTTTTTTGTTGATCTCTGATTTTATGTGGAGAAGATTTATAACCATTTTTGAAGTCTCAATTGGATCATATATGATTTTTTGATATTTGTGAGTGATCTCATATGCTGTTTTTTGTCTCGATCTTTATTTTATTCGACCAAAAAGGCGATGACCGTTATTATAATTAAGTCTTATTTACTTGGTCACCTTATGTTCTCTACTGTGATTGTTCCACATTCCAGATGATTATTTGTATGGGTTATGTTACTTTATGTTTGGAGATGAATGTCATTGATGCTTTGATTATCATTGGTTTTGTGATATAAGACTATGAGGTTTGTTATTATTTTATTGAGATATCCATTATGGGATGGATGATCTTTGCTAATGTCTATATTGAGATGGACTATTTGATCCTTATATAGGATGTGTTGTTCTCTACTATGCTCCATTATTTTACTTTGGTGATTATCACGATTTATGATTTATGAAAAGCTTTTGTGGTTTCAGTTTTGCCCTTTTTTAATTTTTATTGAAGCATTAGGGTAGGTTATTTGAGTGTATAGATGGGAAGTGGCTTGCTTTGGAGGCTCCCGAGCTCAGAAGTGGCTTCTTGGGTATCATTTATAAGTTACAAGTAATAAAGTGATACCTTAAATACATTGAGAGTTTAAAATGAATTAATAAGATGTTTGTGTTCCTCATCCATACCTTGAGTGCTAGTATAGGATAGGATGGTTTGTGAGAAGATGTTGACTGCCTGCATGGATTGGATGAGGCATAGTTGGTAGCCTTATCTATATGAGAGGTTACTGATCCCACATAGAGTCACCAAGGGGCCAGGGTCTAGAGAAACTATCAGGATAACTCTAGAGTTGACTCATGTGATGACACTTCCCTTTATGCATCTTAGGTTTCCTACGTGTGTTGGTTGCCTCTAGTGAGTATGTATTATCTTGTAGTTGGTGTTGTACCTCTTTGAGATAGAGAGATTTTGGGATCCCTTTCCTAGGTGTTGTATTGTGTTGGATTTTGGTTTTTGATATCCAAGTGGGATCTATTGTTATATCCTCAGCATTGCGGGAGTGGACCTTTTGTTCCACGTAGCTGGGTGGTAGTGATTCTCTTACCATTTGAGATTCTGGCATCCTTGTACTAGTGCTGGATGATATTTGTAGCAGTTGTATCTTCTTGTTTATCATTGGAGACTTACTCTTATCGCTCAATTATTATAGTGTTCTTTTTACTTAGATTATATTGACATACCTTGCAACTTGTGTAGTGGATGTGGGTTATCATGTATACCTTCTGATTTAGTTGTATTTGGGTATTCCTTTATGAGATGTTGTACTTTAGTTTCGTTATGTGGAAGATTTGAATTGTTATTGTATTGAATAGATTAATTTATATTTATGTAATTCTATGTCAAGGAACCCTTGAGATTTTTAATCTGTAAATGAGTTACACTTATGAGTATGTATTGTCTTTATGCTATATTGATTCTACTTTGTTATATTCATTATTGTTTGTAAACTCTTAAGAAAAAAATTATTCAGTAAACTTAGTAGCATGTTTAGGTTAATTTATCCTAGGTTCTCTGACAGGGCATTACAATTGGTATCTGAGCCCATGTTTCTACACTAGGAATTCTGAGAATTTGTACACTCATTAGGTGTCTTGTAGTTGAAATTTGAAATGAAACATACACACACAATTCTTTAGCATTTGAGAACCATTGTAACTTATAACCTACTTGTAACATTTTTCAAAGTTGTTTAGTTACAATTGCATTTGATGCATCTTACCGTTGTGACTGTCTATTGTGTTTGGGTATATTCTCTAACACATCTAGGATGTAGTATTCTTGGGTTTCATAAAGTGGTTGCTCCCTCGAATGTGGTTGACACTAGTCACTTTGTTATGTGAAATATTTTATGAATGATAATTTATTTTGGTTATTGATAATTCGTTCGTGTTGTGTTTGGGATAGCATTTAATTTTTGAACTTTCTTATGCTTGGACTTGTCACCTAACTCTCTTTTTGCTACCTATTTTTTGGCACTGTTCACACTTGATTTACTATTTTAAATCATCATGAAATTTTATGATTTAATGTTGAACTTGGAATTATCCCACTTGGTTTTTCCTTTTGAACTTTGTGGTGGCTATTCCAAATGCATGGTATTGTTGGTCCTATTATGTGATAAATTTGGTTTCTATCATGTTCATTTTGGACCTCTAATAGTATGTGTAAGGGAGGACATCACAAATAATTGTACTATGTTTTTATGTGAAGGTGAAATGCATTGTGTCCTATATGTTGGAATTTCATTTGCTGGGATTGCATGAACCTCTCAATTTGTTTTTTGATGTAAATAAAAATGTATACTTTATACATTTAATTTATAGATGAATTATATGATGTTGAATGAATAAAGATCTAGATCAATTTAAATCAATTAATAATGAATGATTAATCAATGTGATTTTTAGTTTATGCTTAAACTAGAAATATATTGCTCATGATGACTATATATCATGTCTTTATTTTATGGCTTATTTTGAGAGGTCATTTTGTCTTTTGTTTTAGTAGAATACTTCATGATTGAGGGATGCATATCCTTATTTTTTTGTAAGCTTCCAGGAATAAGCCTAATTCTAGGGGAGGTGGATGTAATACCCATCCCATAATTTACTTTTTTAGTTTATATGAGAAAAATATTTTAGGCCACTCTTCATGTTGATTATTTGTATACGATGATATTTATATTCACGGTTTTACTAACCCCATAATTGCATGTGTATGGTTAGAGTGTATGTTTTAATTTTCTATTTTACAAGCCTAATGTGGTTGAGGGACGAAGTTGTAGTTACTTTCTTGCAAGATCCACATGATTGACCAATCCTTGCCATTATCTGTTATATATTTATACATGTATGTACATGCTCGTCTTTTATGCAGGATTTTAGGTACTGGGCATCAACTTCCCTGAATTACCAGGATGAGCATTCCCTATCACAATATCTCAATGGTAAGAGAGGGGAGATAACAAATAGGTCCAAATCCTAACCTAAGCCATTTATTGTCCAAAAATAGTGGACAAGTATCTTAGTTATTACCCTCCAAATTCCTCTAGGTGATGTCATTTGCGAACCCTTCCTTTGAGTTGATTTAGTATTTTTGATGTAGTTAGTTTCTTCAGGTTTTCATGCCTGTAGGTTTGATGTGATTTTTTGTGTTAAAATAGATAAATGATTTAATTAAAGTTAATTTTGTGATTGATTTCTTATAAATTATAAAATATTGGAATATTATAATATAAGGTTATTTAATTAATGAGAATTAGTTAAATACCTATGTTTATTAAAAAGAATTAATTAAAAAGTCTAGCTATGGAAAGTGGAGATTTAATTAAATACTAAGTCTAAATTGGAATTTAAAAGTATAATTAAAATATAAAATAATATTAATTATTAAATTTTATATTTCAAATATGCTAAGAATTTTAATTTAATTAAAAATAATTGATATCTAAATGCAAAAAAAGAGTTAAGTAATTTTAATGTTGGGTTGCATATTTAGAAAACACTTTATTAAGAAATTAGAACTTTACCTTTTAAAATAAAAGTTGAGTAAAAGTGACTTAAGTGGATGAAAATAAAATAAAAGTAATTCTTTTTATATTTCATAGTTGACTTCGTCTTATTTTTAGAGTTGTATGTTTTGAAACTCTATCTTGGCAGGTTTTCTATATTAGAGGGTTTTGGTCATTATTAGGGACACGTTTATCAAGTTTTGGAAGATGGTTGTGGTGCTTCAAAGTAGAGAATGGTTTTCAAAGCTTAGATTTTGGAGTGTTTCAATTTGGTCTTATTTGTTGTTCAAATTAGTTTGTGGATTCCAAGTAGGGTTTGAAACCCTCGTAGATCCATTTTAAAAAAAAAAATTATTTACTCTGTGCTTGCTAGATTTTGTTGATGGTAGTTTTGTAATTCTTCTTTTGTACAAAATTTTGTTTTAAAAGATTTTTGGTTGAAGAAATCTCGTGATTATGGAATTGTGAATACCTAGTATTTTTGTTGGAAAAACATTGAGGAAAAACCTTGTATTAAATCAGTTAGGATTTGTTTGTATTTGTTGTTGAAACTCTAGAAAGTTTAAATCAAATTAAAATAGATATATAACATTTGCATATGAGCAAATCTTTAAATAGAATTAAAAGAAAGTAGTAAAGAATATATATATGGAGAAAAAGATATTAAATCATGAAATTAGAAAGCCAAAGGAAAAATAAATGTATATGTATTTGGAGTTTTGAAATCTATTATATGTATATATATTGTTGGTGTAATTAAGTATTTACTAATTATACTTTACTTAAGTTTACTTAGGATAATGCATTTGCATATTAGTTTTCATTGTGTCACCTAGGAGTTTGCATTTCATTTTAGCACATGGAACTAAGAGAATTTCCACTTTAGGTGTGATAGTTGTCATCACATACCTCTTTGTGTGTGAGATCCACCTTTAGTGCTCTTATCACATTATCATCCTCTCATTGTTGCACATACTTTGATGTATAATGGAGGATGATCCACCTTTGGTGGACATGTGATTCCATGTAGTGTGGTTGATAGATTATCATCTCCTTATCATGTAGTCTTATCACATTGCCTATATATTCAGGCATTCCTACATTGTATGTAATCAATCAATCTATCAATTTATTCTATTTGATCATTTGATCATATCATATTTGTCTCTCTTGTGCTCTCTCTTGAGATTTTAGATCTTGACACTTATTCATTGCCTTAGGAAAATTCTTACATGGTATCAGAGCCATAGGAGTCTTCAGTGCATAGCCGTTGGAGAGTCATTGTTGCTTCAATTTTTGGAATGCCATGATTTAGATCTAGGATATCAACAGTTTTTGGGAGTGTATAGAGAAAGATCTGACCTCACCATTGTGTTTGGGGAGCCATTTCCATAAATTTTGACTATAAATTTGCCTATATTAGGAAAAAGTCAAATCTGAGTCAATTTTTTTTTGCAAATTAGACTTGGTAGTCCGATCTACAAGACGGTATGAATTTTCAGATTTTTTTTTTTCAATTTTCAACATTTTTCTAAATCTGGAAAAATTCTATATTTATGGCAAAATTTTTGGGGTTGTTTTGGGGTCTCCACCCCTGTTTGTCGTTCAGATCAATTTTGCAGTCATGTCACAGGTGTCAGATCAGTACACAGTGCACAAACAACATTCAAGTCAAACCACATGAGTAGTCAAGGTTACTTTACCCCAAGAGCTATTTGTTCAATGTCGGCAGACATTTACATTTAAAGATTGGGAGTTTCTCGCATCCCATGAATGTGAGATTAATTAGCGAGGTTTTTCAAAACAATCGGGCTCATCTTTGCAACCAGCCCAAGCAGACAACAAAGATGAGCCATACCCATAGTTGATGACCCGAGTGAACATACTGAGTTCAATAACCGCACTGATACCACCTCAGGAACTAAGCCAAATAGTGCAGATCGATGACCCGACGACATCATTCCAACACAAATGAGGCCGAGCTGAGAAGAAATTGGATCGCCCAGCTGAGCCCACATCCAATAACCCGACCTGAGCTCTTTACATTTTGTAGTGGGCACCAACCTTTATAAAGGCTTTATATCACAGTAGCATGGCCAATGTGGGACTAAAGTCCCACATCTGCCACCCTTCCACCTCCTGTGCTTAGCTCCATCGACCCCTCTACTCCGACGACCCCTTCCCCCACTCTGCCGGCCACCTGGGAAGCCCGATCACCTATCAAACAGACTTGCAAAAGCAACTAGTGCCACGTAAGTCGGGTGACAGTCAATCTAACTCCGTTGCGTGGCATGGACAAATCTAGTAATTTTAATTTTTCTTTTGCATTTTTCACCTTTTTTCACTATGTTAATTTGATAGTTGTCCAATTGTCAAATTAGGCATTTTTTATTTTTCCTTGATGACTGTCTAACCATCAATTTTAAGCTCAAGGTTGCATCAACATTTCATGAGGTAAAATTTGACGGCCGTATGACCGTTAAAATTGGGCTTTTTTACACTGTCATGATGACCATTTGACCGTCAAATTTAGAACAGTAAACATCTGATGTCAACAAGCTTCAAAAAATTTCAACCCTCACCATATGCAGTTTTGATTTGATAGTCCAACTTTGGGAGGCCATAACTTGGTCATCCGAACTCCAAATTGAGTGAATTGTTTTTTGATTTTGGGTAGAATTTCCTAAAATTTTTAATGGTGTAACTATTTTCTGGTTTTGGTGCATGGATTTTTTTAGAAATTGTAGTTTTTGGTGATTGTACCTATTTGATTTTTGTTTTTGCAACTTCAGAGGCTTCGTTCGGGCTCATACAGACACATTTTTAGGTGCAATTTTTTTGAAAGTGCATGATTTTTTATCTACTTTCCAAATCTAGTATCACTTTCGAGAAATGTTGAGTGGACATAGTACTTTCAAAATATGGTCTATTTTGGCCTATTTTGGTACTTGTAATTGATTAGATCTTTGAGGGATCTTGTGTCTTATCTTCTTGAGTCTACTATAGCTTCATATTTTTTGTTGTAAACATCACAATCAGAAGTCCACTTGATCCATTTTGACAAGTGGCAATTGTACATGCACTAGCTATAAAGTACCAAAATCATCATTTTTTTTTTTTTTTTTTTTGGGGGGGGGGGGGGGGTTCTTTGATTGAGTAAATTGGGGAGGTGCCTTGTGTGTTGGTTTCTCTCTCTTTCTTGTGCTTTTTTCATTTTGCATCATGGGTTCTATTGCAAAATTAACTCCACATAACTATGCTACATGGAAAGATAATGTATGGAGCAAGTTAATGGTTAAAGGCTTAAATCTTTATGTGGATGGTACAATTAAAAAACCTGTTGATGATGATGCTGTTGCAGTAGGTAATTGGTCATGCAAAATTTTTAAAGCTTTAGGAGCCTTGAGAGAGAATGTTTCTAAAGCTGTCATGTATCACATCAAAACCATAAATGATGCTAGAGATGCTTGGGATAAACTTGTAGAATTGTTTGGTAAAGTGGATGAAGAAATGAGATTCACAATTGAGACTAATCTCCTCAAATTAGAGCCCAGGAACTTTGACATAATACAAGATTATCTCAAGAAAGTCAATGATTATAGAGCACAACTTGATGATTGTGGTAATCCCATGAAGGATGTGAAGTTGGTTAGTCACTTGTTGAAACATCTTCCTCTTGAATATGTAGCTTTTGTTTTGAGTTACAATACTCACAAGTTGACCATGGGTAGTGCCTTCATTAAGCCTTCATTCGAGTCATTTTCAGAAATGTTGGTCTTAGAACAAGAAAAATTGATGAGTATGGGGATTCTCAAGTCTTCAACTTCCAAAGCATTGGTGGCTAATCATGAGAGTCAAGGCAATCAAAGTCAAAGGAAGAAGAAGAATTGGAAGTCTAAGTCTCAACAGAAGGTGCAAAATCAACTTCCACACAACATGACACTTCTACATCACCTCAAAAGGGTGAATTTTCAAAGAAGGAGAAGTAGTTTTGTGCATATTGCAAAAAGGATGAACATGAAGAAGACTTTTGTTATAAGAAGGACATTGATGAATTGAAGAATATTCTTGTCAAGAACAACATCAATTTGCCTTCCAGGATGTCCACCTCAACTTCTTCTTCACAAAATTCAGAAAAAGATAAACGAAAGGGTCACACATTTGTCACTCAAAAAGGACAAGATTTATATGCTTCTTCAAGTCCCAATTCAGGTAGATGGCTTCTAGATTTAAAGGCTTCTCATCATATGGCTTCTTTATAGTCCATGTTTTCATCATTTGAGCCTTGCAAAGGTCCACCTATTTTGATGGGCAATTACACTTACATGAATGTGATTGGGAAAGGAAGTATTGATGTTAGGGAGGGACACTTCAATGATGTGTCATGTGTTCCACACTTGACCAATAACCTTCTTTCTATCTATCAAATAAAAAATGGTGCTACAAAGAAGACTGTGAAATTTACACTTGATTCAGTTTTCATCAAGTACTTGGAGAGTGGAGCAGTTATTTCTACTGGGATAGTGGATCACTCTTCTCAGTTGTACTCCTTTGCAGATTTTGTTCCTCTTGATGACAATGATTCTTCAACATATGATCACACTTACAATGATGATTCAGATTTTGATGAGAGTTTTGGCTACTTGAACTTGGTTATTCTCACTCATGATCAAGTTCTTGAGCCTTCCATTTCATCTCCTCTTATTGAAACTACTTCTACTCTTGCTCCTGATGATGCTTGCATTCACACAACCATGGGTTCAGGTGCTTTAGTGTAGCAAGATATTCATTGTCTTCCAGACTTGGTTCCATGGGATGACTACTTGACATACATTGCAGGTTTATTTGTGGAGTCCTACATTTTAGATTTGGGAGACTTCATTGATGATATTCATCTTCTCTTTGGTGAAGATGAACCTTCTTGAATTGTTGCGAGGGAGCATGCTGACCCTCATCTTCATTCTCTACTTGATCATTCTTTTGAGGGTGACATGATTGTGGATACTTTGATACAACAGTTGGAGGAGGTCACTTTATCTTCAGATGAGACACTTGGGTCTTTGGTACATGTTCTACATTCATCCTCAGTTGATCCTGATTTGTCTTTTTTAGTAGAGTGGCTTAGCACACATGATTTGGAGGAGACACCTTTCAAAATTGACATGGGGACTCTTGAGAAGGTTTCAAAGATACCATACATTTTGAGGTTTCTTCCTATAGATTGGGGAGGAGGCTTCATATATTCACCTTTGGTCTTGTTTCTTCCTAAGGAGAGGAATGTTTTTCTACACTCATGGAGTAGTTTCTAAATTGAGCATGGAGCATCTACCATTAGTGTTCATTCTACATTGAGGGGGGCTACTTGGTCTCTCTTCCACTTCTTCTATCTTATGGGGGGGATATTTTCCTCACATGAGGTCTTCTCTCTCATATTCTATTATTGTATTCATCTCTCTTCTTGGGGGAGGGTTTTTCACATGAGGCTTTCCCCATTTCTCCGCTTTATGAGAGATTGCATTGTTCTTGCATATTGTACATGGGTACCTCACTTGGACTAGTAGCCGAGACCCATCTTGCATTGTGAGCTTAAGTGCATTCCCCTAAGTTTCACTTAAGGGGGGGTGCTGGTGTAATTAAGTATTTACTAATTACACTTTACTTAAGTTTACTTAGGATAATACATTTGCATATTAGTTGTCATTTTGACACCTAGGAGTTTGTATTTCATTTTAGAACATGGTTAGGAGAATTTCCACTTTAGGTGTGATAGTTTTCATCACATACCTCTTTGTGTGTGAGATCCACCTTTAGTGCTCTTATCACATTATCATCCTCTCATTGTTGCACATACTTTGATGTACAATGGAGGATGATCCACCTTTGGTGGATATGTGATTCCACCTAGTGTGGTTGATAGCTTATCATCTCCTTATCATGTAGTCTTATCACATTGCCTATATATTCAGGCATTCCTACATTGTATATAATCAATCAATCTATCAATTTATTTGATTTGATTATTTGATCATAACATATTTGTGTCTCTTGTGCTATCTCTTGAGCTTCTAGATCTTGGCACTTATTCATTGCCTTAGGCAAATTCTTACATATATATATATACACATTTACAAATAAAAATAAAATTATTTAGTAAGTTTCTGATTTTAAAAAAATATTATTATTATTATTTATTAATTTTTCAGATTTATAAAATTAGTTTTTTTAAAAAATTATTATTATTATTGTTATTTATTTATTTTGAAAAAAATAATAATTAATAAATAAATATTAATTGATAGTTTTTACATACGAGTTTTAATATTAATATTTTCATATAGAAAATTAATACCATTATTTTATTATTAAATGCTTGGTGTTTTGATATGCATGAAGATTTCATTTCAATACTTATTTAAAAGGTATATATGCATGCGATTTTAAATGAACATTTTCTTAATAAGTCAAACTAGACTTTAATAAAAAAATTTGATTGTTCTTAAACAACCAAGACTTGTGTTATGGTTTGACTACTTGGTATAATCTACTATCTTGTTCGATGTTGTTTATTTGGAGAAATTACGTTGACTTTTAGAAATTGTATACTAGAGGTTTTGAAGTATTTCTCTATTGATCTCTGATTTTATGTGGAGAATCTTTATAATAATTTTTGAAGTCTCAATTGGATCATGTGCAATTTCATGACATCTGTGAGTGATCTCATATGCTGTATTGTGTCTCGATCTTTATTTCATTTGACCAAAAAGGAGACAATTGTTATTATAATTAGGTATAATTTACTTGGTCATGTTATGTTCTCTACTATGATTGTTCCACATTTTGAATGATTATTTTTATGGGTTATGTTACTTCATGTTTGGAGATGGATGTCATTGATGCTTTGATTATCAACGATTTTGTGATATAAGACTATGAGGATTGTTATTATTTTACTGAGATATCCATTATGGGATGGATGATGATTGGTAATGTCTATATTGAGATGGACTAATTGATCCTTGTATAAGATGTGTTTCTATACTATACTCCATTATTTTACTCTGGTGATTATCACAATTTATGATTTATGAGAAGGTTTTGTGGTTTCAATTTTTCTCTTTATTTTTTGATTGGAGCATTAGGGTAGGTTATTTGAGTGTATATATGGGAAGTAGCTTGTTTTGGAGGTGCTATAGCCTAGAAGTGGCTGCCTGGGTATCCTTTTCAAGTTACTTAATAAAGTGATAACTTAAATACATTAAGAGTTTACTAAGATATTTTTGTTCCTCACCCATGCCTTGAGCCCTAGTATTGGATAGGATGGATTGTGAGAAGATGCTAGTCATCTGCATGGATTGGATGAGGCATAGTTGGTATCCTTGTCTATATGAGAGGATACTGATACCACATAGAGTCACTAGGGGGTCAGAGTCCAGAGAGACTGTCATGATAACCCTAGAGTTGCCTCATGTGATGACACTTCCCTTTATGCATCTTAGATTTCCTACATGTGTTAGTTGCCTTTGGTTGGGTATGTATTATCTTGTAGTTGTTGTACTGAGCTTTGAGATAGAGATCTTTTAGGATCCCTTTCCTAGGTGTTGTATTGTGTTGGATTTTGGTGTTTGATATCTGTATGCACCCAAAAATGGTCACCTAGACTTTGGGCCCCATTTATTTTCTTTATCAATCCTGAATCAGTTTTTATCAATAATCAATATTTTCAACATTATCAATTCCTTGATCAAATCTTAGTTTCGATCATATATTGGATTTTTATCCTTGGATTAACCATTTTATCGTAAGCTTTTATTTAATTAAAAGGAATATTTCCTCCCCTTTTATTTAAATAAAAAGCCCCATCTTTTCCTCTTATCCTAAATTGCACAAATAAAGCATCATTCTTATTTTATAAAAAGGGAAAAAACACTTTTTGTCTCATATGGACACAAAAGTCAACTCTTATTTTCTCATTGGAGCATATTTGTGCACAAGGATCAAGCTTCCATTTTTCTCCACCGTTGATTAAGTCTTTTGCCTCTTAATGTCAATGGTCCATTTCACCTCATTTCTTATAAAAGGAGAGCTCTCTCTTTCATTTGCATATCCATCATCTTTATGCTATTGTTATGCTGCAGGTTTCTTAGGTCATTTGGAGCTCTTTAAAGACATTGTTGTGGCATTGCATCCTAGTTGCATATTTTCTTTCTTAGTTGCATAATCATGGCATGTTAGCTTAGTTTCTTTTATGCAATAGATTAACTCACATAGCTTAATTAGGGGATTTGTAATCCATTGCTATTTCCTTTCATAGTTGCATTGTACTCTCATTTTGATAGATTAATCTTGCATATTCATATTAGTTTGCATTGCATTTTCATACCTTGATTCCATTTGGGGATATTGGCATTGTTGCCCTTGTCTTCATTGTGAATCTCTCATTGTATGGTTGACTAACAAGGTCACAAGTTTGTAGCTCTAGCTGAGAGCAAATTCATCATAGTCCCTTGCAACTCCATGCATAGAAAGCTATGAGCCGCTTTGTGAGGCCTCATTGTTGAGTAATCTTGCATGTAATGGTTCATAGAAGTGTGGTCACTTTTGACTCATATATTTTTGGCACCCACCGTGGGGCAGAGCAGCTTAACTTTGTCCTTTATTTTCTGCATTTCCGCAAAATTTTTTGTCAATTTTTGGCTTTATTTTTCAGTCTCTGGTTTTTCAGTCTCAGAGTGTTGCGTGACATTTTTCTAGTGTCATGCTATAGTTCTTTGTATATCAGTGCGACACTTTACCAGTTAAAAGTGTCGCCCTATTTGATAGAAAGGGTCGCATTGTTTGAGGAGTTTTGTCACCTGCAGTAGGGCGAGCTGTTGCACAAGGAAATTCTATCACCCCAGTATACAGAGAAGTGGCGCACGATAGTTCTGGTGATTGTACTATCACCTGTACCTGATAGTGAGTTTTTTTAGCCCTTTTAGCCAAGTTTAGATTGATTTATTTGTTAGTTTGATTTGCTGTGGCTAAATAGATTGCATTTCTAGATTTCAGTTAGTTTACTTGCTTTCATAGGCACATCTCTTTTGGGTTAATAAAAGGACATAGATTTGCTTTTGATAGTTTGTAAATGCTCTTTGGTTTCCAATATCAAACATCTCATTTGAGTGATTGAGGGCATGGATTCATTTCTTGTTTACATAGGGAGTTAAATGCACCACTTTGTGGACTCACTCTATGTTTACTTGGAAAGTTAAATATTCCATTGTTCAACCCTTTTTCATTTGTGAGTAGTATTGATAAGCAACTTTAGATTACTTTTGATTGAGCTTGTTAGCTAAATTGGGTTTTGGACTCGCTTATTTCTAATCGCCCCTCATTATTTTCCCTTTGGGTGCAAGGTCAACATTCATACATGGGGGAGGGGTCTACTTGAAAAGAGCGTTAAGTGTTCCACAAACTTTTTCCCTTTTTATGCTTTCTTGATCTCATTAGTTTTCTTAAGTGTGGACTCACTTTGAGTTGGTGTGAAGAGTTAAATGTTCCACTTTTGGGCTCACTTTGAGTTGATGTGAGGAGTTAAATGTTCCACTTTTGGACTCACTTTGAGTTGGTATGAAGAGTTAAATATTCCACTTTTGGACTCACTTTGAGTTTGTGTGAAGGGTTAAGTGTTCCACTTTTTGGACTCACTTCACATTCTCTTGAAGGGTTAAATGTTCCACTTTTGGACTCGCTTCACATTTTCTTGAAGGGTTAAATGTTCCACTTTTGGACTCGCTTCACATTATCTTAAAGGGTTAAATGTTCCACTTTTGGACTCGCTTCGCATTCACTTGAAGGGTTAAGTGTCCCACTTTTGGACTCGCTTCACATTTACTTGAAGAGTTAAGTGTTCCACCTTTAGTGTTTTAAATACTTTTTGATAGTGGATTGCTTGGAGCTAATTGGATTTTAGGATTGTTCTAACCATTGTGGAGCTAACAATTTATGCTTGTAGGTGCTCTCATTGCTTGAAAATTTGCCAAAAAAAAAAATGCATGTCAAAGAGGGCTACTAATGGTTTTTGCAGGGCTGCCCTAAGCATAAAAACCAAACCAAGTGCTTGTTTAATTGCTTTCTTTATTGAGTGTAGCATATACTAATTGTTTCATTTCATAGGCACTTAATACCTTGTTGTAGGAATTTTGAGGTGGTAGGAGAGTATGCTCTTCACCCTTGTGGTGAAATAGAAATCTTGACCCATCTTGAGATTTTGAAAGCAAGGGGGTAATTGAGTTTGCTTGGTGTGTTTGGGAGAAGTTTTTGAGATAGGGGATTATGCTCTTCACCCTTGTGGTGAACCAAAAACCTTGAACCTCAAAAATCATCCACTCTTTGTTTAGTATAGGAATCTTTTAGTGGGCCTGCTCTTGAGCAATCAAGAGGAACAACCCAAGTGGGGACAAGCCTTTTTTCTGGCTATTCTGACTCACTATAATCTCAAGGCTATCGAGGACACAAAACCTTGGTAGACATAACACTTATCTTCGCTTGATGTGAGTAGCTCATGGGATTGTGACCATGGGGAAAGCATTGAGCAAGAATGATTAAGGTACTCTTGAGGCCATAAGGTCCTAGTCCTTTATGAGGAGCAAGAGGGGTGTTATGAACGGAAGCCCTTACTAAGAACCATAGATTAGAAGCCACCTTTATTTAGCCACTTATCTTCTTAGTGCAAGGATTGATCCAAGTGGACTAACCCAGATCACCCCAAGATACTCACCATATGTGTCCCTTTGGTTGTGTTGTTTAACACTTCCACAAAAAAGCTAATATCTCTTGTGGGAAACCACTTGGTGTGAGGTAAGGGGACATCAAGTTGTGGGCTAAGTTGGTAAGTATTGAGCCTTGTCTTGTAGGTAGATATTGCTTGAAGTGTCTTTGATTGTGTGATACCAGTGTAAACATTCTCAACATACAAACAATCGGTAGCATTCATAGGGTGCTTTTTCAATTTTGATATCACAATTGTTTGTCTTGGCAAGGTTGCTTTTTCCCTTGTTCCAAGTGCTTGAAGACACGTTTGATCCCATACTATTTGCAACCTATCAATTTGCTGCTATCATTGTGATTACATTCAAAAAATTAACCCTCAGATTGAAAATTTTGAATGAACAAGCCTTAAAACTGAGATTTTAACACTCACTGGTCATAGAGTCATACGACACTAAACAAGTGGCACGTCCTGTTGTGAGAATTGTCGCGCGCCAATTCACCCCTGCAAGTCTATCACCCTGTTTGATGAAAAGTGGCACGTTGATAGCTTGGAAACTGTCGCCTGGATTCAAGCAAAGTGTAACCTAATTATAAACTGTCGCCTTTCTTGCCTGGAAAGTGTCACCTGGGCAATTTCTGCTGGGTTTTTAGTTTCAGTCAGTTTCAGTTGCTACTACTTAAATTAAGTCTTGGAGTAGGTTTCTTGCTCTGTTGTTGGAGACCTATTTTGGCTCTAAATCTCTAGTTTTTGCCCTCTAGGAATAGCATCAATTGGTTTACAAGGCCACTTTGGAAATAGTTGTCAGGTTAGAAGGTTATTCTTGGTGAGAAAGCTTATCTCTAGAATTGTTAGCTACATTCTTGGAGAATTTTAGTGCTCTTATTGTCCAAATCACTTTCATTTAATCAATTTCAGTTATATTTTGGCCTAGTCCAACCTCTTGATTCAAAAGTGCAAGGGTAGTCACCCTTTGATTTGAGGCACCTCTTTGACAGTGTTGGTAAAACCCCTTTTTCTATCTTTTCATTCCATTTTGGACAATAGAGAATTTTGATTATCCTAGTCTGGTGTTGACATTTCAAGAGGTCATCTTATCGTTAAGAATCTCTTTCTTTCATGTCAGTTACAACAAGGTACCAAGTCAATCAAGGGAAGTGACCCCCTATTGTCTTTAGCCAGATACCACCAGTAAAGACTCGTCAACAACACAAGGGAAAAGAACCCCTTTTCGATCAATCTCCTAAAAGTGAATCTGAGGTTTGTTTTAATCCAAAAGGTAATCCTAGTGAAGTGAGCACCTCTTTAGCACCACTTTCATCAAGTATGGACATGAGTTACACTTTCACTCGACAACAAAGAGAAGCCATGAATCAAACTCTTGAGGATATTTTCCAATGACATAGGAGTACCAGAGTGTATGGTGGTTCTTCTCATGCTAGTCCACCCGGGTCACCCCCCAACAACACAAGGTATTTTGATGCTCACCAATGAGCTAAGAAACATTATAGGCAAACTCACTTAGATTCAGGGTCACAACACGAGGACTAGAACAATGAATCTAGTGACCATCACATCAATGCAACCAACGCAATAAGGCATTCAAGACAATCTTCTCCACTTAAAGATACCTCTCGATATGCAAATATGAGGTTGAAAAGCATTGAAAGGGAGAAGCAAGCCTATCTAGATGAACAAGCTGCCAAAAAGGAGAAATTCAGAAAACTAGAAGAAGAGGAACGTGCATTATTGGACATAAGAAAAAGAGTTGCCCAAGAAGAAGAAGACATGCTCTATGCACAACAACTCCAAAATCAATTTAATGGGAGGGGTACCAATAGTGGGGCCAACTTACCCCCATCCACCCCTTCACCAAGTCCTAGAAGAAGGTCAAGGACACCCTTAAGATCCCCAAGTCCTAGAGGTAGAAGGACTTCAAGATATGATCACCATAGGAGATAGTCACCTCCTAGACTTTCAAAGCAACCCTCCCAATGAGTACATCATGGCTCACAACATGGAGGAAGTTATGCCAACTTCGATCATATAGATTTTATGACTATGCAACAAGAACCATCCTTTCAAGTATATGTAGAAAGGTATGTGGAACAAAATAAGGATCAGTTCCTAGAAAGTCTCATCAACAAAGGTGCTAAGGTCCCATATAATTTTGATGTGGACAAAAAGGTAAAGAAGCAAGATCCATCAACTAATGAGGTGATCAAACAACTACAAAAGGATATAGAAAGGATGGGGGCTCCTAAGAGCACATTCAATTTGGATTCCATATGTCCCAACCCAATTGACAAGAGTGTGGTATTGGTTGAGTTTCCTAAGAAAATTGAGTTTCCAACCTATGACAAATATGATGGCGTTGGTGATCCTCATGACCATGTTAGACAGTTCTATATAATGAGCCTTACTTTTCACCATGAAGACTCCTACTTGATGAGATTATTCCCAAGGAGTCTCAAGGGTCAAGCCATGGAGTGGTTTACTAACCTTACTCCTCCAGTTAAGACATTTAGAGAGCTTGTGGAAATATTTGTTCAACATTTTGCTTACAACTTATCAAGGTCGGTCACCATGCTTGATTTGTGCAAACTCAAGCAGAATTAAGGGGAATCTTTTATTACCTTTCTACAAAGATGGAGACATTTGTGCTCAAAATATCCAAGGATAATTCCTGAGGAGGAAAGAATAGACATCATTGTGAGCAACTTGGTACCGGAATTAAGGTATGAAGTAAGGAAGATCCCATTTAATTCTTTTGATACCATGGTAGAAGTGGCGTGTCGCATAGAGGATGTCTTGAAAGAACAAGGAATTTTGGCCAAAATAACTAACAATAACAATGGCCAAAACAATAATAATAATGGTAACAAGGACAAAAAGACCTCCTATTGGAATAAGAATAAACAAGTGGTCAATGATGGAGTTGTTGACTCATCACAACCTAAGAATGAAGGAGTTCTTAATCTCTCTAATGCAGTCCAAGCCATGAAGCTGCAAACATCTTCATCACAACAAGAGAATAAACCCAAGTATCGAGGGAGACCTAAGACAGAAAAGAGACAATTTACCAAACTTGGGGACTCCTATGCAGACATTTTCAAGATGTTAATTGCTCATAATTTGGTGCACCCACAAGATCCTACAAAACACTGCATACCAGATCCTAAACCTCATTAGTGGGATGAGAAGGCTTTTTGTGTCTTTCACAATGGAATTGGCCATGATATAGAAAATTGTTTTAAACTTAAGCATCTTGTACAAGATCTTATTGAGAGTAGATGATTACAAGTTGATGGTTTAACCACTAATGTGGATCACAAAGATTTTAAAGAACCCTTGCCCAAATATGAGAAAGGAGAGAATTCTAACAACAAGAATGGCAAGGCTGCTATTAACTACACCTACACAAATGCTGAAAATGTTATTAATATGCTTGAAGTTTTTGATGACAATGTCAACATGATGAGAGGGAATGACCCTTATGGATATGATGTGGATTCAAATCCTATGCTTGATGAAGGACCCGCTGTGGTCCTAAGAGGTCCTCACTCATGAAGGATGTCTCAACCCCTCAATGTTGTCACTAGAAGCCAGTCTCAAGCTCCCATTGTTATTAGAGGTCCTAGCTCTAGTAAATCTAAGCAGCCAGTGTCAAAAGGTGTTCTTCCTAAATTTGCTGTTGGTCCTGAGTTGAATTATAATCTTGTTGACCAATTACAATGTACACCAGCACAGATATCAATCTTTGAGCTTTTGGAATTGTCCCCTAAGCATAAGTGTGTCCTTGAGGATGCCTTGCGAGCGGCTAATGTCCCTAATGATATAGATGTAGATCAATTCCAGAATATGGTCAACCACTTGGCTAGCCCTCACTACCTTACATTCTCAGAAGAGTATGACAAGTCATTAAGCCACCCACATAATTTGTCCCTTCATATAGAGGTTATGATCCACAAGAGCCATGTCAGGTGCGTATTGATAGATGGGGGTGCTAGGCTTAATATTTGTTCTTTAAGCTTATTGAAGGCCTTGGGTTATTCAGAAGAAGTCATTGATATAAGGAAGAAGATAACTATCAAGGCTTATGATGAAGTAGAACAAAGTTCTAAAGGATTGGCTGTTCTTCCTATCTGAATTGGTCCTGTAGAGAAAGATATTTTATTTCAGATTGTTGATGCTGGTCCTTTGGCTTACAATATTTTGTTGGGTAGACCTTGGATACATGAGATGCAATCAATGCCATCTACTTATCATCAGTGTGTGAAGTTCCCTTACAATGGAGTAGAAGTTTGCATACTCGGGGATAGCACATTGTCAGTCAACACACTTTCAGTAGGATCTCACATTCCTTTGAATAGGGAGGCTGACACTTTTGATACCACATTTGAACAATGCAAAGACAAATTCAAAGCCATGGATCTTGGCATGGGGGATTACAAAATTGATTCATTCAAAAAATTGCCAATTTCCCCTAGGTCTTATGGCAAACCTTCTCAAGATATGAAACCCTCATCTTCAGCCATGACATTATTCGACAAGTTTGTGGAATCCTCAGTTTTGATTCAAGAGGAAAAAGAAGAGGTTGCCTTTAGGGACTGGATTTACTGAGAAGAAAAATACCTGCATAATGAGAATTTTGCACCTTCCCCTAGAGCTTATGGGAGAGGATATACATTGGTCAAGAATATGGGTTATCCAGGACATGGTCCCCTTAGTCATCAGTTGGATGCCAAAGCTGAACCTCTTAACCATGCCCTTTTTGAACAAAGGAATAAGTCAACGGTTGGCTTAGGTTTTGCAAATAAGAAACAAAAAAGTGTCCCGGTCTTAGCTACAACAAACAGTGACAATGACTCAGACTACACACCTAATCTCTCTAATTAGCAAGACATGTCTGATGATTGGGTGCCTTCAACAAATCTCCTTTGGGGAGATTCAAAAGATTTGACAATTGACAGTCCTACTATCCCAGCTGCGACGGATAGTGACTATATGAATACTAGATTGACAATGGAAAGTGTTGCTATCCTAGCTGCGATAGATAGTAACAATGCTAGTGTTAGAGAAGGGGAAACTCTTCCCAATCTTGAGGCTTCTACATCACAAAGCCCAAATAATGATTCAGAAATAGACTCACATGAGTTCGAATGGGACTCACTTTCAGATGCAACAGTTGATTTGGACATGGATGTTGTCCATACTTATAGTACTCAACCCGATGTAACCAATGAGCCTAGTGTAGGACTAGAGGATTGGACTCCTTGAATTGCCGTAGTGGACGATGCTTTGTTTGGTAGGACAAACCCTGATTCAGGTATCTTAGAAGGAGACTTGATAAATCTCAATTGTATGATCACCAGAGATAACACCTTCCACATACACAATGTTGAACCAGTCATTGAACTACCCCTTGTTCATTTCCACCTAATTGACTAGTCTCAATGCATCAAGAGCCTAAACTCCTCACTTTTCAGAATGACTACGAAATTGCCTGCTATCTGAATGCTCTTGAACCTGTAGTCTCTTCCACTAGTGAACTGACAACAAGTATGACAAAGCTTGATATTAAGTACCTTAGTCTAAAAATAAAAGAAAATAAAAAAAAGAAAGATGGTTCTGATGGCAAAAACCACTTGGTGGCGCTGTTAGAACCCAAAATAGTAAAAAGAAAAGATGTATCCAAAGGTGAAAACCTTTTTGAGGTGCCTAAGGATGGGGTACTTAATAACTTGCCCAGTTACTTCCAGGACAGGTCATCAGTTCTCATTGAGCCCACACAACCAATGAATTTGAATACAGAAGAGGCTCCCCAAATAGTGCACCTAGCTCAGTCTCTATCAGTTGGAGAAAAAGAGGCATATACAAAGTTTTTGCAAAAGAAGAAAATCAACTTTGCTTGGACATATTATGATATGCTAGGGCTTGACACTGATCTTATTATGCATCATCTATTTATAGCTCTAGGAATAAAACCGGTTAAACAAAAGTTGAGGAAAATGCATCCTCACATAGCTCTTCTTATTAAAGCTGAATTAGAAAAGCTCTTACGCGCAGGATTCATTCGAGCTATTGACTATGCTGAGTGGATCTCCAATATTATTCCAGTTTCAAAACATGATGGGTCCATTTGCATTTGCACAAACTTCAGAGACCTCAACAAAGCATGCCCAAAGGATGAACTTCCACTCCCAAACATAGACATGATAGTGGATATGATGGCGGGTTATGAGATATATTCCTTAATGGATGGGTTTTTCGGATATAACCAGATAAAAATAGCTCCCAAAGATCAAGAGAAAACAACTTTCACATGTGCATGGGGAACCTATTGTTAGAATGTCATGCCATTTGGCCTAAAGAATGCAGGAGCAACATACCAACGAGCTATGACCACAATTTTTCATGATATGATGCATAAGAACATGGAAGATTATGTGGATGATACCTTGGCTAAATCTAGGAAACAGGATACACACCTTGATGATTTGGAAGTGATTCTAGATCGCATGGAATAGTTTCAACTTAGATTGAATCTGAAAAAGTGTGCATTTGGAGTTACCTCAGGTAAACTTCTAGGATTCATAATTTCAGCAAAAGGAATAGAGGTTGATCCCGAAAAGGTCCAAGCTATCTTGGATATGCCACCTCCAAAGAACATAAGTCAAATGAGAAGTCTTCAAGGATGACTCCAATCTATACAGAGGTTTATTTCACAACTTGCAGATAAAGTACAACCTTTCAATAAAACATTGCATAAGGGAGTCACGTGTGTGTGGAATGAGGAATGCCAAAAGAGCCTAGATCAAATTAAACAGTACTTGGCTAATCCTTCAATTTTGATGCCTCCTATTCCAGGGAAGCCTTTGATTCTATACATTTTAGCTACAGACACTTCCTTGGGGGCATTGTTGGCTTAGTTAGATGAAAATGGGAAAGAAAGGGCCATATACTACATAAATCATACTCTTGTATCCTATGAAGTCAATTATAACAATATTGAAAAGTCTTGCTTAGCTGTGGTGTTTTCTTCTCAAAAGTTGCAACATTACATGCTAGCTCATACTACACACTTGATTGCTAAAATTGATCCTCTAAAGTACTTACTTAGTAAGGCTTCTCTCACAGGTAGGCTCGCTAAGTGGATGATGGTATTATCAGAATTTGACATAGAGTACATTGAAAGAAAGGCCATAAAGGGGCAGGCTATTGCAGACCAACTTGCTGATTTTCCAGTCAAGGATAGCATGCCTATACAAGTGGAAATCCTAGATGAACATATACTGCATATCACAGCTCGCACCTAGAAGATGTTCTTCAATGGTTCCAACATGCAAAATGGATCAGGTGTGGGAGTATTGTTTGTTTCTCCTCATGGGTATAATATACCAAAATCTTACAAACTTTTATTCCCATGTACAAACAATATTGTAGAATATGAAGCATTAACCAATGGGTTGAAACTAGCTATAGAATGGAACATAACAGAGTTGCATGTCTTTGGGGATTCATAGTTAATTATCAACCAAGTCAATGAGGAGTATCAAACCAAGGATGATAAATTGGTACCTTACAAAAAGATGGTTGATTCACTGAGATGTTACTTTACCTTTGTGACATTCCAATAGATCCCTAGAGTAGAAAACAAAGCTGCAAATGCTATGGCCACATTAGCTTCACTCCTTAAGTTGGAAGAACATGAATCAAGATTTGAATTCCTGGTGGAAGAGCTACACCATCCCATATTTGACTCATCTGAAAGTCATGTCATTTGTACCCTTGTCACTCATGAGTCTTCCTGATATGGTGCTATCTATTCATATCTCTGTGATGGCATCATCCCTGAGACATTCAACCATTCTGAACATCGAAACCTCATTCATAACACCTCTCACCACACCCTTATCTCTGATGATTTATATAGGAGGGGTTTAGATGGGACACTTCTTAGGTGCTTGGAAAAGGAGGAATCCAACCAAGCGTTAGCAGACATCCATGAGGGCATTTGTGGTGGACATTCCAATGGTCTTACCATGGCCTGAAGGTTGCTTAGGGCAGGGTATTACTGGCCCACAATGCAAACTGATGCAATAGCTTTCTCTAAATCTTGTGAGAAATGTCAAAAACATGGAAACCTGATTCACGCTCCAGGGAGGGAGCTAATTCCTTCTATTTCTCATTGGCCATTTCAGCACTGGGCCTTTGACCTTGTTGGGAAAATTCACCCCAACTGATCAGGTGGACATAAGTTTATCATCATAGCTACTGATTATTTCATGAAATGGGTAGAGGCAGTCCCTCTTTCTATTGCCTCAGGCAAAATAGTTTCCCTATTTATTTTGAATCATATCATTTGCTGATTTGGAGTGCCTTCTGAGATTATTATTGATAATGGAGGTCAATTCAAGAACAAGGACCTAAAGCATTTATTCCAAAATTTTAAAATCAAGCAACATTGGTCCTCCATCTACTTCCCACAAGGAAATGGACAGGCAGAAGCCTCTAATAAAACTATTCTTAAGATTCTTCATAGGACAGTGCACAAGAATGGTAGGGATTGGCACTTGCAAATCAATCCAGCACTATGGGCTTACAGAACAAGCATTTGCACACCTACAAGAGCCATGCCTTTTGCCCTTACCTATGGCACTGAAGTGGTATTACCTTTAGAAGTAGAGATACCTTCACTTAGAGTCTCTCTCAAAGGTTTGATTACAGATGAGGATTACCATGCCATGAGGTTACAAGAACTAGAACTTCTAGATGAGAAGCGTAAGGCTTCCTTTGATCACATGAGAGTATATCAAAAGCATATGTCCAAGGCATTTAACAAGAAGGTTCACCCTAGAGAGTTTGAAATAGGTGATCTCATTTTGTGAGAGAACCCTAAGAATCAGTAGAACAGAGAACAAAAGGGCAAGTTCGAACCCAATTGGCTTGGACCATACATTATCATAGTAGCTTTTGGTACAGGTGCATATTTACTGTCAGATGAAGATGGAGAACAACTCCTTGAGCCCATCAACATTGTGCACCTCAAGAAGTTCTATCCTTGATGCCCATTTCTATCTGGGGGCATCCTTTGTACATATTTTATGATCTTGAAAAAATACCAAAAAAAAATTGATATATGATGCTGAAAAAATCCTAAAAAGCATATGAAGTCCTGAAAAAATATAAAAAAATCAAAAAATTCAAAAATTCAAAAAAGAAAAAAGAAAAAGTGCCTTGGTGAAAACCTGGAAACAGGCGCCTTGGTAGTAAAAATACAAAAAAACTAAAAAATTGAAAAATCTCCAAGTGGTGAAAACCTGGAAGCAGGCGCTACTTGAGACCTTTGCACTCCTATTTGTTAGCATGTGTCCTCGACATTGAGCCTTTCTCGATCATGTCTTGACCTTATTTGGCTTAGTCTAGAATTGGTCTTTATCTTTGTCTAGGGGGCATACCTGTTAGCATAGGTCCTTTAGGTGTGTTTGTCTCTTGGGGCATTTCACAACAGGTGTTTTTCAACACCACCCCAAACAATGTTTTTCAACACTACCCTTGCGTCGAGTGTTTCTTAACACTTATCAGATGTCTTACCTAATAGTCCAAGTATGATGTGATATTTCTCATTGGTAGATGTGATAACCAGAGTTTGACTCTATGACCAACACACACGCACTTAAACAATCAACTTGTTGAGATATGTTGACTTTATTTTTCTTTGTATGCTGTCTATGAGGATTTCTTTGATGAGTGGTCTCTCCCTAAGAAGTTTTTGATGATGCATAGCTAGAAGACTAAGGGTATGAGAACATGTTTTCTTTCTTTATCTGCTTGTGGGTATATTTCATTGATCCTAACTATCATGAGCATTTATGCTGGTCTTACTTGACACTATGGATTAACAAGGTATTATCCTTGACTGTTATGCGAGTGCATTTTTCTAGTTATGCTGACTTTCATGTGTCTTGATACAAGCATAATCTTGGCATATCAAACTTAGGTAATCTCATTGCATTAGTCATCTTGACCTCCATGTCTTTGATGCCTAGGTGAGATTTCCACATTTCTATCTGATAAAGATCATATTCACATCCACATAGTCATGCTAGTGTGCATTATATGATCTTACGACACTACAAATAACGCTCGATGATGATAATTAGATGTCTATAGGTGTTGTGACCTTGCAAGTCAACCAATTTCATAGTAGCTTGCATTTTTAGGTTCATAATAGTTTAGTTTTTGCATTTTGCATATGGAGAGAGCTCTCCTTTTTCATCTTACATGGACCTATCAGTCAACTGTGCTCACCTTTCCTTTTTCCACTCATATCTTTCACTTCTTGTCTTTCACATCATGACCTATTCCTATCATCACAAGGGGTTAATCATATCATCATATCTTTATCAAAACTATCATTTTCAAGAAACATGAGTCTACATCATACACATGAGAATCAAACAATGCGAAAGAACATACATGCACATATACATGAACATTTTGAGCAAAATGACAAGACAATACTGATACATCCATCACAAGTGAGATGTAAACACATGATATATCAAACATCCAATAATCTCATATATAAATCAATGCCATGATACAATATACAATACAATATGAGATCCCAAAATCTAGATCAAAAGTCTCATGATATGTCCAAACATCTAAACCTAAGCCTAAACCTAAGACAACTCGCTGCCACCATCCCGAGGACTTGGTGGTGGAGGAGGTGGTGCCGCATCTAGTACTACATCTAATCTACCCACCATTGCTGAGTAGGAAGGATCCCTCTGACCCACTGGTACTACCTGTATGTAGAGACCATAATAATATGCAGCTTGTGCTACCTCTCTCTGTCTCTCTGCAAGGGCAACCTATAAGGCTCTCTCTTGCCGCTCTGTGTCTACCCACTGATCAGTGAGCTACTGCTCTCTAATTGCTATAGTGATCTTGAGCTACTATATCTTTGACTCTAGAGCCTATATCTGGGCTCTCAGATCCTCTCCTCCTGTAGGTGGGTCCTACCTGGCCTCTGCCTATCGGTGAGCTGGTCTTGCTTCATCCTCCGGAGTGGCTGATCTCCATCCCCATGACCATTTTCAGCCACTTGATCTGGATCCATCCCCTCTCTCCATCTGTCTCCCTCTCCCTCTCCCTCCATCTCCTCCATCCCCTCCATCACCCCTGTCATCTCCCTCATACCCCTATGCCACTGGTGGCTTTGCATCTAGGACTGTAAATCTAGGAAATGGAGCCCTGCACGTCTCTGCCCTATCTGCTGCATCTCCACATGCATCCACCATGTCTGGTAGGTACTCTCATGGCTCCTAGCATATAGTGGCTATATCCTATACTACCTATTGGTAGTCAAGCATCGACAACCAACCCTATCCATCCTCATCTTGGAATCATGCATGTGTCATGGTCTCTATGGACACCCTTTGCTGGCGTCTGAACTGCCTCCAGACTCGCATAATCACAAATCTCTCCATAATGTCTGGGTGATGGCCTAACAGTGGCCAACTGCACAACATGTAATCTAGCTCCCACCTATCACTCCACTACTCGCATGACCTGTATGGTCTCCATGTGAATGAGGCAAGCTCATCCAGTACCTTATGATAGTAAGAAACATCCCTGCTATGTGTATGTGAGATGAACCCTACATACCTATATATATAGGGATACCTACACTCCCTAGGCTGTACTCGTGGATGCACTACTACAATATGCTTCCATGCCCATATCTGAGTGAGTATAGCCCCACACGCCCAAGTCCTACCATCTCTATAGATGATCTCATGTAGCTTGTAGTACATATCAGCTAAGATAGTTGGGCCCCATGCCATCCATCGTGGCTGTGCCACTAGGTTTGCTAGTAATCTCCCCCATCCCAAGGGGAAGCCCTTCTAACTCCTGTCAAGGATAAGGGCCTATCCAATAAATGATGCCACAATGCATGGCATTAGGAAGTCTCTGCCAAAGTCCTCCATCAACCTATCCCAGCTGATGTGCCGATTTAGGATCGTGACATCTTGGAACATCCCCTGGATAATCTGTTGACCTGCCGTCACATCCTGATCATAGTATACCTGTGTCATAAAACAATCATGTCAGTTTCTCTCATATGGAAACTTTACAACTATGCTTATCTATAAACATGATTATACTTACAGGCTCTCCATGGCATGAAACCCGTAGAATCCGATAGACATCCTCTAATGTGATAGATGCCTCTCCTATTGGTAGATGAAAAGTTTTGTGCTCACTATGCCATCTCTCAGCAAGAGCAGTCAACAATCCATGATCGACTCAGATATGAGGAAACTGCAGTAGATAGTGGAATCCCATGGCTCTGATATCAGCCTTGCCTAGATTATCCAGATCTCGAACAAACTGCAATCCAGTCACATGGGGTGCTTTGATCCGAAGCACAAAGAAGACCTCCTATATGTCATGAAACCATACTAGATGTCAGAACATATCATGAAGGATGTATCAGTACAAAACATCTTAAAATTAAACATTGTCAGGACTCATGTCATTTTGGCTCAAAAATGTTAAAACATGTCAAAATTTTATCTTAGGTGACACTATTTTGTGACTAAGTGTTGTGCGACACTTTCTCTTAAATAGTGCGACACTATTTGTTCGAGCGACACTTCACATGGTGTCATGCGACATTTCACCCTATGTCATGCGACATTGGTTTCCATGTTCGCGAGACACTATTTTTACCCACGAAGTGTCGCACGACATTTTCTTTCAAAGGGCATGACACATGTAAAGTGTCGCGTGACTTGTCACCCTAGTCTAAAAATTTGACATGTTTAAATGTATTAAATGCAATAAATGACTCAAACAACGGCTAGTTTTCAGATACATACCGGGGCACCATAATGCGGAGGCCAGTTGTGTAATTGGGAACGCTCAAATTGGTGTCTATGGATGGGAACTCCTGCTGGTTGAGCCATCGCTATCTCTCAGAGCTCTAAATTCTCAAATAGCTAAAAGTCAAATGATTTTGAAAATGACACATTTTCACCCCTTATATAACAATTTGACTTTTTGACCAATTTTCAAAACACCTCAGAATTGCGTGAAAATTGCACCCCTAGCTAATTTTGACGTCCTGGATCCATTTTCAGACTTGAAATTGAAATTCGAGGTGATCTTGATATTAAAATCGCATTTCAATTTTTTTTCCTTCTTCTGGGCAGTTGATTGACCTTTTGAGGCATAATTTTTTGATCTTTGATGGAATTTCTTCCTTTCCATGTCTCTCCATTTTCTAGTCTTTCATTCGCTCTATTTCTAGTCTTCTATTTCTATTCTTCTACTTCATCACTAGGGCATGTTTCATTGCCTAATGGTTAATCTATTGACCTTTACCTTCAATTATGATTTCCTTATGATTTGATCAACCTTATCAATTTTGCTGTTCCTCTTCATCTGATTTTGATTTCAATTTCGAGGGGGCAGTATTTATGGGATTCTCATCCCTGATTCCTTGATTTTCCTGATTCAAACATCTTTTGTGAGCTTTTGCTCAAATTTGAGATTCTTATCTCTTACTTTGAATATGATCCCGAATCGACCTCATGTTCAAAGGCCTTTGTTTATGCTTTGTCCGGATGTGATCTCGAATCGACCTCATAGCTGAGTTGTTTTGTGATCCCAAATCGATCTCACATTTCAACTTCATTCTTTGACTACATGTGTTCCCAAATCGATCACACATTAGTCAAAAAGGGGCAAATGTATGCACCCAAAAATGGTCACCTAGACTTTGGGCCCCATTTATTTGATTTATCAATCCTGAATCAGTTTTATCAATAATCAATATTTTCAACATTATCAATTCCTTGATCAAATCTTAGTTTCGATCATATATTGGATTTTTATCCTTGGATTAACCATTTTATCCTAAGCTTTTATTTAATTAAAAGGAATATTTTCTCCCCTTTTATTTAAATAAAAAGCCCCACCTTTTCCTCTTATCCTAAGTTGCACAAATAAAGCATCATTCTTATTTTATAAAAAGGGAAAAAACACTTTTTGTCTCATATGGACACAAAAGTCAACTCTTATTTTCTCATTGGAGGATATTTGTGCACAAGGATCAAGCTTCCATTTTTCTCCACCGTTGATTAAGTCTTTTGCCTCTTAATCTCAACGGTCCATTTCACCTCATTTCTTATAAAAGGAGAGCTCTCTCCTTCATTTGCATATCCATGATCATCTTTATGCTATTGTTATGCTGCAGGTTTCCTAGGTCATTTGGAGCTCTTTGAAGACATTGTTGTGGCATTGCATCCTAGTTGCATATTTTCTTTCTTAGTTGCATAATCATGGCATGTTAGCTTAGTTTCTTTTATGCTATAGATTAACTGACATAGCTTAATTAGGGGATTTGTAATCCATTGCTATTTCCTTTCATAGTTGCATTGTACTCTCATTTTGATAGATTAATCTTGCATATTCATATTAGTTTGCATTGCATTTTCATACCTTGATTCCATTTGGGGATATTGGCATTGTTGCCCTTGTCTTCATTGTGAATCTCTCATTGTATGGTTGACTAGCAAGGTCACAAGTTTGTAGCTCTAGCTAAGAGCAAATTCATCATAGTCCCTTGCAACTCCATGCATAGAGAGTTATGAGCCGCTTTGTGAGGCCTCATTGTTGAGTAACCTTGCATGTAATGGTTCATAGAAGTGTGGTCACTTTTGACTCATACAATATCTGATTGGGGTTTGTTTTTATCTCCTCAGCATGGTGGGAGTGGAACTTTGGTTCCACGTGGTCAGGTGGTAATGATTCTTTTACCATTTGAGATTCTGACGTCTTTGTACCAGTGCTAGATGATCCTTGTAGCAATTGTATCTTCTTGTTTATCATTGGATACTTACTCTTATCTTTCATTTATTATAGTGTACTTTATACTTAGATTATATTTACATACCCTATGAATTGTGTAGTGGATGTGGGTTATCATGTATGCCTTTTGGTTCAGTTGTATTTGGATCTTCCTTTATGAGATGATGTACTTTAGTTTCATTATGTGGACGATTTGAATGGTTATTGCACTTAATAAATTAATTTATATTTACATAATTCTACATCAAGGAACCCTTGAGATTTGTAATCTATAAATGAGTTACACTTATTAGTATGTATTGTCTTTATGCTATATTGCTTCCTCTTTGTTATTTATTATTATTTGTAAACTCTTAAGAAAAAAAAGTTATTCTATAAACTTAGTAGCATGTTTAGGTTAATTTCTCATGGGTTCCTTTGTAGAGCATTACACCCAGCCTAAGAAGATGAGAGGTAGGCTCAATAAGTCTGATGATATGAATGTTGATGAGAAAGAGACCAAAGAAGGGGGTGATTTTGGAAAAAGGAAGATGGGAGACCTCCATGACCTTCTAACCCCAAGATCCTTAGTAGGAAACCTAAGCAACAACTTCCAAAATACTAAAAGAGCTTTAAAGCTCCTATGGACACAAACCCCACTACTAATGTATCATGATGGAAATGAAATGTGTATCATGGAATGTTAGGGGGTTAGAACCCCCTGATAAAAAAATATGTCATTAAAAGATGCCTATTGATGAAAAAACATATAGACGTTATTTTTTTTTACAAGAAGTGAAGGCAATAGGATAATATCTAGAAACCTCCCTCAGATGTATTTGGAAAGATGCCAGGAATTTTCACACTAATCATCCAAGGGGTAAAGGGGGAGCAACTATTTTGATTAGCTCTAACTGGAGCAACATGGTCTCTAGTTTGGGTTGCTCCCCTTGAAACAGAGCCGTATGGATTATCTTCAGTGTAGATGGGAAGGAGGTGGGAGTATATAACATATATTCCCCAAATAAATTTAGAGAATGAATTAACCTATGGAAGTGGCTTTCCATCTCAAGAATATTGTCCCTTGGATATTGGGAGGTGACTTTAATATGGAAGGTGCAGTGGATAAAATAGGAGGTTTGAGGGTTGAATGGAAGGGAGATGAAAAGTTATTTTTGGTTTGAAATACTTAATAAAATTAATTTTTTGACCCCCTTGTTGAAAATAAGATTACACATAGTGGAATCTGACATACATGGTCCAACTTTCAGAAGGTGGGCGGAGAATCTACTCTAGATTGGAAAGGTTCTATGCAAACAAGGAGTTCTTTGAATTTGTCAAAAATGCTAGTACCCCCAATGTTGCTATCACCGCTACACTCTTTTTGATCATCATCCCATTATGTCCACCATATTTTCTTTGGGAGATGGGAAAAATAGGCTTACTAGGGCTGGGGGCTTTTCCCTCAATACCAATTTATTAGCATATGAGGATATAGCCCGTTCTGTCAGAATTATTAGGCTGTCTAATTTGGGATAGAAAATGCACTCCAATGCCATTAGGAGGTGGGTCCAATATGTAAGAAGCACCTCGAGAAAAATCTTTCAGACCATTGGAAGAAAGAGAGCTAAAGATTGTAGGAAGAAGGAGGCCTTATTACATGAGAATATTGTGGTGGTAGAGTAGCATATTTAGGACAACCCTAGCAATCTGGCTACTCTAGAAGAGTTCAATCTAGCTAGGAATGAACTGAGGAAGATCCAAAATTCTAGAATCCAAGGTGCTAAGACTAGGGAAAGAATTCAGTGGGTTAAGCATGGTGACAAAGGTTCCAAGTATTTTTTCAAATTCTTAAACAAAAGGAAGCCAGGGAGAGAATAGATTCCCTTTGTGAAGATGGAAATATCATTCAATATCAGTAAGAGATTCTTCAGGCTTTTGTGAAATTCTACTCTAATTTATTCCAATCAGAAGATAGGGGAGTGGATATGAAGAATGCCAAGGATAGAATTTGTTCCATCATTCCAAAGAAATTAATCTCTAAGCAGGAAACTATGCTAAACAAACCCATCTCTGAACAAGAAATTGTGAATTCCACCAGTAAATTGCACAATGAAAAGTTCCCTGGACATGATGATATTCCTATTGAATTCTACAAGGAAAAATTGTATTGGATTACTAGAGATTTATTACAGCTCTGCTTGGAGGCCTTGGATAAGGATTCCCTGGGGGTAGATATCAATTCAGGAATGATCAAAATTATCCCTAAGGAGGGTGACATGTAATACCCCTCCAACCCTAACAAGTCTTGGTTATGCTCACTAGAAATTAGGAAGAACTATATGTGAGAATGATCCTTCTTGAGATGGTTGCTTAAACCGAACCTCTTCCCACTCACCATAACTTCATATTTTAATTTGGGAAATAATAAAACTGTATAGGTACGTTATTTTATATATCTTCCTATGAGTTAGTGATATTTTAGGGATCACCTGATAGACCTATATACTTCTTTGCAAGATGCTCATTATTAATATTTATGTGTACCTTAGGTTAATTGATTATAATCACTTAAGGGTTAGATGTGTTACCTTCGCTAATAACATTACTTGAGATTAGACATGATTAATGCATTTAGGGTTATATGATTTGTTTATCTTGATTTGATAATGGGACATTTTGAGTACATGCCTGATGGTTAAACAAGATTGTGAAAGTTAATAGATGATTTACATTCACATGTGTAGACTAGGATTTGAGAGTGCACCTAAACCTGTTTTGAAGGCCAAAGACAAACAAATGTCATAGCATATAATCAAATCAAATTCAAAGGTAAACAAACTAAAATCAAAGCCACCTCAGTTTAAGCTTAAAACGGATGCGCCCATGCACCGTTTGATATGCTTAGATATAGAGGGATGTGGGTGTGCAAACTCAAGCACTTGGAGCATGCAAGATAAATGATTTGAGGATCAAGAAGACCCAAAATGACACAAAATAGGTATGAGGAACCTATTTTGCCTCAAAGGCCTCAAGAAAACACAAATATGCAAAGCTAAATGAAAGAACTAAGATTAAAACAAGAAATGAATCTATGTTAATCCCATTAAGCTAATTTAGATGTGATTTAAGCTTGAAAATGATCTAAAAAAGATGAGTTAATGCTTATGCTAGAATGAAAATGGCATTATAACTTTGCTATTGAGTTTGAGAGTTGAAAGATGATTTGCCTTAGGAAGTGAGGGTATTTATAAGATTTCTAAGGCTTGGGGTAGGAGAAATGAATGGCCAGGATTGAAATCCTTAAGAGAGGCCAAGATTCACTCAAAGGGAAGCACATGGATTGTGCTAGTTCTCAGCCAATCAGGAGGTGACACATGTCACAAGGTGAGTGGATGAAGGGAAGGGCAAAGAGGAGTCAACAAAGGGGGCTCCAAGCTCATAACTCTCCAAATAAATGCTTGTAAGAGCAATGAATGGGCTTTAAGAGGCTTTGAAGACTTTGGGGAAGCAATAAATACTTTGTGGTTGAGATATTTGGAAGGAAAGACTTTGCTTTGGTTTAGGAAAGTCTTAAGCTTGGTTAGGATTGCACAAAGGTTTAAGGGTAGGATTAGGATTAGATTAGGACAAAGACAAGGATTAGGATGGGTGAAGAGGGTGGATTTGAGAAGATTCTAGAAGAGTCTAGATTTCTCCTTAGTTTCATGGAATAAAAGTTATTCATTCCAAAAAGCTTAAGTTTTAGGAATATTTATTAAAATATTTTCAATAAATATGAAAATTAAATATTTAACCTTAATTAAATATTTAACCTTGGGATTAGGGTTAGAAAAGATGGGATTAGCCTTTTAATCGAAATTAAGAAGGGATTAGAAGATTTTGGAAGAGGTTAGTGGTTTTAAGGAAATTGGCCAAGTTTGGGATAAAAAATAAATTAAAAATAAATTAATTTATTTTTGAGGTTTTTGGTCAATTTATTAATTAAATAATTAATAAATTAGGGATAATGTCCAAATGACATTTTTAGGCTAGATTCCTTAATTAAAGATTTTTAATTAAGAGAGAGGGATTTAATGCCATAAAAATAAATTAATTAATTAAATAATTAATTAATTAATAAATGATGATGTCATTAAGGATTTTCAGAAAACAAAAATAATTTATTTTCTGAAGGATTTTTCGGTGTCTACATTTTTGCCCATCTTTGATGCGATGCCGCAAGTGGCATGGCGTCAAAGACAAGAAAACAAGATGCCGAGGCTAGAATCATAAGAAGAGGGTATGACGCCTGGGTGGACTAGAAGAAAGAGGAACATGCCCCGGTGGGACAAAATCATGGAAGATGCGCCCAGTGGGACAAGGAGAAAGAGGGATTACGCCCTGGGACAGAGTGTGCCCTGCGGGATGAGGAAGGAAGGGTCTAGGAAGAAAGGGGAGATAAATAACCTCACTTCTAACAACAAGTATGGATGATATGCAAGATGAGATGGAAATGCAAGATGCAAGATTAATCTATATGATAAATGCAAGGGACCAGATAGCTCCAAGTGCAAACGGGAGTGCACAACCTAGATTTAATATAGCAATGCTAGAGACCTGCCAAGGATACTGGGATCACGAGGCCTTGTCACCAGTGTTGCATAGGACTGACGAGGACTGACGCTAAACAAACACACAGGGTTGCCCCAACATCACACATGAAGCGCAGAGGCGACATGGTGGAACCGATGATGAAGGAACCACAAACACACAACTGACTCACAGGCAGAAGCGAAAGATCAAAAGACCTTGCCCCAGATTATCCGCACACGCAGCACACCGTGATATAAAGAATCGTGGTGACCCTGGTGGGATAAAGAGAAGCCAAAAAGATTAACAAGACCCAAAGGAAAAAAATCCAAGATCAAAATGATAACTCCAAAAGGACATCCTTTGCCAAGGAGAGAGACTAGGTTTGATTGATGGTGGGAAGATTGGTCGGACAGGAGGAATGATATATCCTCAAGGACCAGGATGGAAGATTAGGTCAGACAGGAGGAACGATATATCCTCAAGGACCCATGGTTTGGTGAGAGAATAAGTGTAGTTGTTCGCTGGCAAAAGCTGAAGTTCAAGGAATAATCAGGATGAGCAAGGATAAGTCGACAATTGATGTTGCTGAAGCACAAGGCCCGAGTGGGACTACAAAGTTTTCTGAGGCTGGGGACGGGACAAGATATTTGATCAAATGCTGCTGCAGGACGGACAAAGGCTATGTACAACAAGGAGGAACGATATGCACAAGGGATATGTACAGAAGCTCAGGATTGGGGATAGGAAAATCACACTCAGCGGGACTGTCACTAGGACGGAGATAAGAAAGATAAATACAGAAAGGATTGCGCTGTACAGGAAAGGGATAAGGATATGGTACAAGATATGGTACAAAAGCTTTGGAATAGGATATGGATTGCAGATGGGTTGGAGGAAGATGGAAGCCGAATGCTTGGAGGATAGGGGAGATGGAACTGCTGGGAGATCTGTTATGGATGGAGGAAGAGGACGGTAGCTGAAAGGACAACTAAATAGATAAATAGCCCAGTTTACTATGTTGGCACCTGTTTACCAAGTTTTCACCAACATACTTGTCCAAGGCACTTGAATTGCCAAGTTTTCACCGTTTGGACGATTATTTTCTCTTTCTCTTTTCTTTTTTGCTTTTTTTTGCTTTTTCTGCTTTTTTTGCTTTTTTGAATGTTTTTGGATTTTCTGATATATGCAGGATCAGGTTCAGGCATAGAACCTCTTCAGATGGATGATGTTGATAGGATCATTCAAGGGCTCACCCTCTGGTGTTGATAGCTGATAGGCTCCCGAGCCGAAGGATGCGGTGACAACATAGGGGCCCAACCAAGTAGGCTCAAACTTGCCTTTCTTTTCTCTATTTGCTAGGACCTTCTGATTTTCTTTAAGGACCATGTCACCGACCTGGAATTGTCTAGGATGGACCTTTTTGTTAGAACTCCTTTTGAGTTGATTTTGGTATGCAACCAAGTGATTGTAGGCTTGCTGTCTCTTTTCATCTAGCAGATCTAGCTGTGTGAGCCGGGCCACACGATAGTCTTCATCAGTTGTATAGTTCTTCATGGAGACTCGCAAGGATGGAAGCTCGACCTCGATCGGTAGAACGGCTTCAGCACCATATACAAGGGAGTATGGGGTGGTGCCTGTGGGAGTGTGATAAGAAGTGCGATAGGCCCAAAGGGCAGGATTAATTTGGAGGTGCCAATCACGACCAGAATCATTGACAACCTTCTTGAGGATTTTCAAGATAGTTTTGTTAGTTGCCTCAGCTTGGCCATTTCCTTGAGGGAAATATGGACTGGAGAAATGGTGATGGATGTGGAGTCTGACACATAGATCATCCACATGCTGATTTTCAAAAGGTGTGCCATGGTCTGTGAAAATGGTAGATGGTATGCCGAAGCGGCAAATGATATGGTAGAGGATGAACTTAGATATTTGGATGCCAGTAGTTAGGGTGAGCGGAATCGCTTCAACCCATTTGGTAAAGTACTTTGTGGCTGTTATGATATACTTGTGTCCATCTGAAGAGAGGGGGGTGATCAAGCCAACGAGGTCAAGGCCCCAACATGAAAAAGGCCACGGTGGTGCAATAGGCTGTAGATCTTGTGCTGGTGCATGTATCAAATTGGCATGTTGTTGACATGGGAGACATTTCTTGACAAATTCACACGCATCATGTTCCATTGTTGGCCAATAATATCCAACTCTAAGCAGCTGCTTTGCTAGAACCATGCCACTCGTGTGGGCACCGCAAATTCCAGCGTGAACTTCTTGTAAGGCCAGGACGGCCTCGTTTGAATCTAAACATCTAGATAGGACATTGTGATACCCGCGATGATATAGGGTGTTGGCTACAAGAGTGTAGCGAGAAGCTCTGCGAATAAGGTTTTGGCATTGGTCATTGGTGAGATGGGGAGATATGATACCATTTTTTATATATGCATGGATGTCGTGGTACCATGGGGATTGGGGACCAACCAAGACACACACCATGTTCGCATCGGCGTTCTCATAAGTTGGTGAATGTAGCTGCTCGACTAGAAATTCATACTGTGATGCATCTCGTGGTATTTCCAATAAGGATCCGATGGTTGCCATTGCATCTGCTGCTTTGTTCTGAAGCCTTGGGATCTGATTGAATTGTAGATGTAGGAAATGCTCTTTCAGTTTATCCACCAGTTGCTTGTAGGGTAACAATTTGTCATCCTTTGTCTGATACTCATCAAGGACTTGCTTGATAATGAGCTGTGAATCTCCAAAGACTTGTAGTTCTGTGATGTTCCATTGGATAGCTGTTCTGAGACCTGAGATGAGTGCCTCATATTCTGCAATATTGTTGGTACAGGGGAATCCCAACTTGAATGATTTTGGAATATAGTCACCTTGAGGTGTGACGAATAGGATTCCTGCCCCAGAGCTATGGGATGTGTTGGAACCATCAAAGTATAGTTTCCACATAGGCTGCTCTTCAATCATGCATAAATGTTCATCGGGGAATTCCATGATTAGTGGATAGGCATCCACTAGTGGTGCTTCTGCTAGTTGATTGGCAATGACTTGCCCTTTGATTGCTTTGCGATCTACATACTGAATGTCAAATTCACTGAGTAACATGACCCATTTTGCCATACGGCCTATGAGTGTTGTCTTTGATAATAGATACTTAAGTGGGTCCACCTTTGATATGAGCTTGATTGTGTGGCTAAGCATGTAATGTCTAAGTTTTTGAGTGGCAAAGACCACTGCTAAGCATGCTTTCTCCATGGGTGAATAGTTAAGCTCATAGCCCACAAGAGTGCGACTGATGTAGTAGATAGCTCGTTCTCTATTTTCATCATCATGCTGTGCTAGGAGTGCCCCTAGTGCTGTAGCTGTTGTTGAGATGTAAAGGATGAGTGGGCATCCTGGAACTGGTGGTACAAGGATCAGAGCGTTAGCTAGATACTCTTTGAGCTTATCAAAGCTTCTTTGACATATGGGATCCCACTTGAAGTTGGTGTCTTTGCATAAGAGATGTGAGAAGGGTTGGCACTTATCTGCTAGTTGCGAGATGAACCGCCGTACTGATTGAAGCTTGCCCTGTAGGCTTCTGAGCTATTTGAGATTTCTTGGTGGAGGCATCTCTGTTATTGCTTTTACCTTTTTAGGATCGATCTCTATGCCTCGTCTAGAGACGATGAAGCCTAGAAGCTTGCCAGATGTAACACCAAAGACACATTTCTTAGGATTAAGCTTTAAGCCATAATGATTCAGATGATCAAACACACGTTCTAGGATGTTGAGGTGTTCATCCCTTGTTTTGGATTTTGCAAGGATATCGTCCACATAGTCCTCAAGGATCTTGTGGATCATGTCATGGAAGATCACTGTCATTGCTCGCTGATATGTTGCTCCTGCATTCTTTAGCCCAAATGGCATCATGTTGTAGCAGAAGGTACCCCATGGGGTTGTGAATGCGGTTTTATGTTGATCTGCTTCCGCTATATGAATTTGGTTGTAGCCTGAAAAGCCATCCATGAGTGATAGCATTTCGTGACCCGCTGTGAGGTCTACAAGCATGTCTATGTTTGGCAATGGGAAGTCATCCTTAGGGCATGCCTTGTTCAAGTCTCTGAAATCAGTACAGATTCTGATGTCGCCAGAAGGCTTTGTGACTGGCACCATGTTAGAGATCCACTCTGAGTAGTCGATTGCTCTGATAATCTTAGCTTGGAGGAGCTTCTCAAGCTCTACTTTGACGAGCAATGCTACCTTTGGATGCATTTTCCTTAGCTTCTGCTTCACTGGCTTGACGTTTGGATCTACTGATAGATGATGAACAACAAGGTTTGGATCAAGCCCAGGCATGTGGGCGTATGACCATGCAAAGTTGATGATGGATTCCTTGAGCAAGGCACTGAGAGCCATTTCTTCTCCTTCTGTTAGGTTGACTGCAATGTAGGTGATCCTTGGACATTCTTCTATTCCCAAGTTGATTGGCTTGGTCTCCTCTATGATGATCGGTGACTGCTCTGGTCTATAATCTTGGATAGGGGGAAGAGGCAAGGCTTCATCTTCTAGCGCCTGAATTTCCAGGTTTTCGCTAGAAGATACGCCCTTTGTTTTTACTATTTTGGAATCAGAATGTGCCCCAAGGGGGGTTTCACATAAAGACTCATGATGTTCTTTTTCTATTTCTTTTTTGCGACTAAAGCTTGCCTCTTCCCCAAAATATCCTTCTGGGTGAAGCTGATAGACAGAGGTTGATGTTAGATCCTGGTTGACTGCTGGATCTGATGCCCCCATGAATTATAGGAGTGCTTGTGCGCTTTGGAACTCGTTGATGTGTGCGATGCTTGGTTGGTCCCAATCTATGAGGTCGGGGTTTGTGAGGGGAAGATCTATGAGGTTAATGGAGAGTTGTTGGAGAACAAAAGTCCCCAGGAGGGTGTCGTCGGCAAAGATATCATCGTAGGATCGGATGTCTTTCTCTTCGGGGATGTCTTCGATTTCCACGAGGTCATCCTGGCTATTCGAAAAGTTCACGTTGGTCATGTTAGTGTCTGCAGTTGTGGTATTAGGCTCTTGTTCAAGCAGGCGAGGGGTATTAAAGCCAAGTCCTTACTGTTCTGGATTCTGGGATGGTATGACAGGAAACAAATTTCCATCCTCTTGTGGTCCTAGACCACCACCTTGATAGTTATAATGTTCTGTGACATTTTTGTAGGGGATTGGATATTTCTCTTTGAAGTACTCAAGAAGTTGGGTGTCACGTGATGGGGGATCTTTGTATAACCATTTGTTAATATCTGGATCCATTTCTTTGCTGTTGATGTTGCCATGAGACTCAAAAGTCATGTTTCCGATTTGCTTGAGCTTATAATGTTCTTCAACAGGCTTGTTTTGACAACTTGGGCGCCCTTGAGTATGTGGATCACGTGGAAGAGCCCCTATAGCAAATGCATCACTGAGGCTATATTCACCACAACCCTGGTTGTTGATCTTGACAGATGATAAGGTGGAAGAGAGGATGGTCTCTGGATCGCGATGGGATCGGGATGAGCTAGCAATAGAAGTACCAATATCGGTTCCAGGACAATGAGTAGAATGAGGGAAAGATGCTTCCATCGCAAGGCAGTATGCGAAGGGGTTAGGGTCAGCGTGGATGGTAACCTCAGTGCCTTGATGTGGAAACTTGATGCACTGATGGTAAGTAGATGGTACGACCTTAATGGAATGGATCCATGGACGACCGAGGAGGATATTGAATGGTAGGTCAAGATCAACAACGTGGTAGAGAGTGTCTTGCGTTGCTGGGCCTAGCTGGATAGGCAAAGTCATAGTACCTTCAGAGGTACGCTCCAAGTTATCATATGCTTTGATAGTGATTTGCTCATGTTGTATGTCGGCCTCCGTGAACCCGATCTTCTTGATAAATTTTAATGTGCACAAGTTGAGGGCTGAGCCATTATCCACTAGAACTCGTTTGATGGCGAAATCTCTGACCATGACGGCAATGCAGAGAGGAAGAATATGGTCAGGAGCGACATCTGGTATATCAGATTCTTTGAAGGACAAGGCACATGCTGCTGATAGGTGTCCCACAAGAGTTTCAAACTGAGTTGTGTTAATGTCCGTGGGGACATGGCCTTCTTTTAGAGCTTTGTCCAGGATCTCCTGATGGATGGGTGATGTGCGGAGCAAATCCAAGATAGATATTTGGGCTGGCATGTTCCCAAGATGCTCTATGATATTGTATTGTGCTCTTGGTGCATTATGCTATGTTGTGCGTGCATTTGATGCTGGCCTGGTGTTAGACTGTGCTATGGATGCAGTAGATGTTGGCCTTGGAGGAGCAGCTGATCTCGGAGGAGCACCAGCAACAGTTATCCTACCACTGCGGGTAGTTGCAGCACATTGTCGATTCGGCCCTCTGACGTGGATGGTATTGATGGTGGGCTCATCCTGGATGGGCTCAACTTGAGTTATGCATCCGACATACTTGTCATAGTTGATGTAGGACGCTGTGTGATCTTCTTGCTTACCTTTGCCACGATTTTGGGGCTGATTGGCATTGGCTTGATTCTTCCTGGTATCGTGTTGAGGAAACACATTTTGATATATTTGCAAACTGGCATTGGGTGAGGCTTGAGCTGGTGCATCGACCTGGATTTCCTTGTGATCGATGAGATCTTGGATGTAGTGCTTAAGCCGCATGCACTTCAATGTTGTGTGCCCCTTCACACGATGGTAATCACAGTATTCATGTTCTTTATACCAATCAAACTTTGGTGCGTTGTCATCCTTCTGTGGGATGGGCGGATATGTGATCATATTTGCTTTGGCTAGCCGATAAAAGATCTGATCCAGAGGCTCACCCAAAGGTGTGAAAGTCCTCTTTGGATTGTTCTGATTGTTGGGCTTGTTCTGCCTTGGGGCAACGTTAACTGTGTTAACAGGATTGCCTTGACGTGCTGGCTATTGCTGTTGGTATTGCTGCTGATACTGTTGCACAGGTGGTTGATGAGCTTGAGGAGGCTGCTGATAAATAGGTGCTTGATATGCGGGAGCTGGTGGTTGCTGATAGATGGGCGCTTGTGGCGGTTGGTATGTCTGAGCTGGTGTAGGACTAGCCACAACGAATTGTACATTCTTAGTGTCAGTGGCTCCATCTGTAACAACATTCGTGTTACGATTCCAGTAACGGGATTTATCATTGTTGGGTTTGTTTTTGGAATCATCCTTGAAGTGACGAATAGTGCCTTCGTCTAGGAGAGATTTCTCGATGCCTATGCCTTTGCTCTTGATGTCTTGGTATGTCTGGAGACAGTTCATTCGCATGTGATGGGATAGCTTTGGATGCAGGTTATCAATGAAGATCTTTGTTAGATGCTTCTCTGGCGGCTGATATGATAATCTGGTTGTAAGATTCTGCCATCTTTGCAAGTATTCTGCAAGGCTTTCTCCGTCTTTCTGCTTTGAGTTGCATAGGTCTAGCAAGGACAACTCATTCTCCACATTATGGGCATAGTGTGTGATGAACTTCTCAGAGAGTTCAGCAAAGGTTTTTATTGTTCCATTTGGTATTTTGTAAAACCACTCAACAGTAGTTCCTCCCAAGTTTTTGGGAAACAGGCGCAGGAGATAGTTATCACTGTAAGCTACTTCTTGGCACGCCATGTAGAACTCTTTGATATGATTTACTGGATCTCCTTTCCCCCGATACTTGTCAAACTTGGGCATCTCAAAATGCTTGGGGAAAGGGATAGTTGCTATGGACCGATCGAAGGGATATGAGCACACCTCTTCGAACTTATATGTTTTATTCTCTGTTCCACTTTGTAGCTCTTTTAGAGCATTTTTCATTGCTTCCCACTCAGCATTGAGTGGCGAGGGAACTGGAACTTCTGCTTGTGATGGAAGCTATGGAACTAGATATGGTGCTTGCTGTGGATAAATGGGTTGGAACTAATTTTGGGGCAATGGTTGTTGGGGATATTGCTGGTGTGGCATAGGGGGATATTGTGGTAAATGATATGAAATCACTTGATGTTGTTGGACTGCTTGCTGTTGTTGAACTGGTGGTTGTTGTGGGACTGCTTGTTGATATTGGACATTTGGGACTTGCTGTTGTAATTGATGGGTGGGAACTTGTTATTGCTGGGGGATGATAGGGATTTGTTGCTGAGGCTGACAGCAAGGGACTTGCTGTTGTTGAGGAATGATGGGTGTTTGCTGAAAGGGGACATGTGGTTGCTGTGGGGGAGGCTGTTGGAATGATGCTGCTTGCGGGTATGATGGTGATAGTTGTTGAGGTTGGCTTTGGTTTTGGCTGATATAAGCTGGGTGCATGCCTGCATTACTTAGGGGTGGAACAGATGTGGGAAAGATAGAAGCAAAGGGTGATGGGGTAAGATAGCTGGAGAAAGTTGGCTGTTGAGGTGGTGGAACTTGCTGAAAGGTATTTGGGATTTGGGATGAATAGCTTGAAGCCGGCGGTGTTTGGGGTAGTTGCTGCTGTGCTGCTTGGACGAAGGTGGTTTGTTGACTTGCAACCATAGATGTAGGGGATTGAGATGGGATCCCCCATGCCTTCATTTCTTCTTGTGTAAGGCCCCACTGAGAGCTTGTGTTAGGGTGCACTACAGCGGATGATGGAATGGTAGGAGCAATGGGAGCTTGGGATATGAATGATGGTTGAGAGAAAGGAGCTTGTTGAGGTTGTGGTTGAGCGGATGCTTGTGAAGAGGAAAATGAAGGAAACACCCAAGAGAAAGATGAGGTTGGAATGGGGAGCGATTGCGCTAACCCCAAAGAAGAAGGTACGGGTGCTTGGGGGGTGAAGGGTGACGGTGCTCCTTTGATGGTGAAAGGCATTGCTTGACTTGCGGATGGTGGCGAAGCTTTTGGTGTAAAAGCTTGCGTGAGAGGTGGAAGCTGACTTTGGTTTGAGTGTTGGTTTTGGGCTTGGGCAGCCATAGCAGATGATGAAGCAAAAGGGGTATGAGATGCAGTGGATGGTGCTGCAACTTGTGTTGCGGGACTGGCGAGGCTTCCTTGCAAGAAAAGGGGAATGGTGGAAAGCTCTTGGGGTGTTTGCATGATAGGATCGGGAAATGATTGGACAAACGGAGAATACGCTTGTGCTGGAACTTGGATAGTTTTGATGGGGATGCGTGGATAGAGAGATGGTGGGATGGAGGTACTTTCTGGCAGATAGTGGGCAAATGTGCTTTGCTGATGTTGCGGTACAAGGGCATTGGTCGCTGGTGGGCTTTCTGGAGGATTTACAAATGCTTGGTTTGCCAAGGGGGATGAAGGGATGTTTGGATCTTCACATGGGTTACTGGCTTGGATGTGGGGATTGTAGGTCATCATGACGTTGGTGAAAAGGTTGGGATCGGATGAGGTTGTTGGTGGATAAGGAGTCATGCTTCTTCTTTTCCGAGATCTGGTCTCAACAGGCATGGAGATGCAAGTGCTAAATGTATGCAAGATGTTTGGCTAAAAGATGTTGATGGATGCAAAGTTGATGAACTTCTAAAGATGATGACTTCCAAGATGCAAATGCAAAGATAGGGATCAAGATGGCGATGATGGAAGCTGGATGGAACTGATATGGATCAAGATGGTGGAGGAAAGATAGGTTGCTGGTGGAAAGCTGGTGAAAGATTACTGAGTGGTCAACAAATAAGCTGCTGTTTTTCCCAAATGCAGGATCAGAGATATGATGGGGTCAACCTAGGATAGACTGATGATCTTCGGTCAACAAGTTTCTTATCAATACACTCCAATCTCTTGCTCGAGATGATGGCTATGCAAGGACAAGGTTTGATTTCTTTATGACAACACGTTGTGCCAAAAAAGAGGATGATGGTCTCTGATCTTGGATATGGGATAGGAACAACTCAAAAGGTAGAACACTAAGTGTTGGTGGATCTCTGGATTTGGAACAAAGGATGATGGATCTGCCGGAAAGATATGGAAAGCTAATGGGGGGATGCTGGTGGAAAAGGTATTGAAGGGTGAAGGGACAAATGCTCTATCTAAAGGGACAATGCAGATGACAAGGATTGATTCTAAAATGCTGGTAGGAAGATGAATGCATATGCAACTTTTATGATGTTCTTGAGATGCAACTAAGGATTTTGATGCTGATGCAAAGGGTGAAACTAGGATGAAACTAAGATGCAAGGCTGTTTGAGACAAGATTTCAAGATCCGAAGATGGAACAAGACATGAACAAGGATATGGCTAATCTTCTGGCTCAAGGTTGACAAAGTGATGGTTAACTCGAAAACGGAAGGTGAACTGTTTGATGCGGGCGTTATGGGCAATGTTCTCAAGTCTAGTTTGGGACTTCTCCTCTGCTTGGGTTGCTTGGATAATGGATTGATAGGTCTTGGTGTTCTTCTTAATAACTTTTCATTCTTGATAGGCTTGGGATTTGGGCAACTTTGCTTTAGGATGTTTGTTCTTGCTGGGCATCACTTGAAAAAGAGGCTTCTGATTTTGAGGCAAAGGTTTCCAATGGAAAAGGTTTAAAGTCAAAGCAATCCCCGCAAGGGACAAAGCAACCCTGCGGGATACAAACAAAGACAACTGACTCTGACAAAGCTTTGAAAGTGTATGTTTCAACAAGTGTTTTCACGGAGTCTTTGACTGTCAAGCACTTCAAACAGATCTACCTAAGGAAGGTGAGTATCAAAATCGCTTGCCCACAGCTTGGTATCCCCCAGAAGGGAATACAAATGGTGAGTAATCTTGAGGCGACCCGGTAAACCCCTTGGAATCGGTCCTTGCACAAGGATTTTGATACTTTCGGATGTAGATAGGGTAGCCTCTATTTTATCAGGTTGCTAATGATTCCGTGGTGTCTCCATACCCGGTTATGCTGATCATCCGTGACTCACTTAAGAGCCTTGCCAATTATATTGGGGGAGAGGAATGTTTACCATCCCCAGACATGTGTTTGGCACGAACGCCCGGCGATTAGGAGATGTAAGTGATTCTTTTGGTATTCACTTATTTGTATACCGGCCGGGGGGGATACCGGTTTGAGGTCGTTCTCCGAGGAGGAAGCGCTTCTCCTTGGACAGGCCTCACTAAAAGTAGACCAGGTGAACTTGTCCAAGTTCAAATGTTCCACGTTGCTTACTCTAACAAGGATTATGCAAGAATTGAAAAACTCCTACATGCACATCAAGCAGATTTTGTTCATTTTCCCAAATTTGATTAAGTGATGTTTGAACTTTGAAATGAAGACACTCGTGGTTAGCTTTTGATTTGTTCCTTTCCTCAAAATGTAAATGAATTGAACGTTTGTAAGTTCTTTCCTTTTGTGCATTCAAGATTTGATTAGCGAGTTGTTTTAAGAACTTTGAAAAAGCTTTGTTTTGTCCCTTAGATCACTCAAGATTTAATTTGTTTTGCTTGCTTTGAAATCTGAAATAGATGAGGGAATAGAGTTGTTTGTTTCCTTTAGTGCATTCAAGATTTGGTTTGATTTTCAAATTGACAATGACACTTAGGACCTAAGTTCATTTCTTTAAGTTTCATTCAAGATTGAGTTTGACCTTTGCTGTAATAAAAGAAATGAAAAAACCAGTCTTTAAGCAACTCAAGACAAAAATCAAAAGCGACACTGTCCAGCTTATAAGCGATGCGGGAAAGTGCAGAGGCGACATTTAATTCCTACAGGCGACATTCTGTACCTCAAAAGGCGACAGATAAAAAACCAGAGGTGTGATTTCTTTTGTTACAGGCGTGATTTAATTAAAAGAAGGCGACAGAAGAGAATTCTGGAACGTAACAGAAGTTGCCGACAACAGGAAAATCTCAGTTATGCAGGCGTGAAAACAGAGTTCACAGGCGTCATTTCTTTCCTCAAAGGTGTGATTTAATTGCATGAAGGCGTGACTGAATTCCTTGTAGGCGACATTTCTTTTGTTGAAGGCGACATTTCTTTGTTTGAAGGTGACATTTAATTTCTGTAGGCGTCATTTCTTTTCATGAAGGTGACATTTCTTTATTTCCTGCAAAAAAAAAACATATAAAGTGTCATTTCATCAAAATGATTGTGGTTTGTGTCCCACCGGGCGTGCCAGAATGTAGACTAGGATTTGAGAGTGCACCTAAACCTATTTTGAAGGCCAAAGACAAACAAATGTCATAGCATATAATCAAATCAAATTCAAAGGTAAACAAACTAAAATCAAAGCCACCTCAGTTTAAGCTTAAAACGGATGCGCCCATGCACCGTTTGATATGCTTAGATATAGAGGGATGTGGGTGTGCAAACTCAAGCACTTGGAGCATGCAAGATAAATGATTTGAGGATCAAGAAGACCCAAAATGACACAAAATAGGTATGAGGAACCTATTTTTCCTCAAAGGCCTCAAGAACACACAAATATGCAAAGCTAAATGAAAGAACTAAGATTAAAACAAGAAATGAATCTATGTTAATCCCATTAAGCTAATTTAGATGTGATTTAAGCTTGAAAATGATCTAAAAAAGATGAGTTAATGCTTATGCTAGAATGAAAATGGCATTATAACTTTGCTATTGAGTTTGAGAGTTGAAAGATGATTTGCCTTAGGAAGTGAGGGTATTTATAGGATTTCTAAGGCTTGGGGTAGGAGAAATGAATGGCCAGGATTGAAATCCTTAAGAGAGGCCAAGATTCACTCAAAGGGAAGCACATGGATTGTGCTAGTTCTCAGCCAATCAGGAGGTGACACATGTCACAAGGTGAGTGGATGAAGGGAAGGGCAAAGAGGAGTCAACAAAGGGGGCTCCAAGCTCATAACTCTCCAAATAAATGCTTGTAAGAGCAATGAATGGGCTTTAAGAGGCTTTGAAGACTTTGGGGAAGCAATAAATGCTTTGTGGTTGAGATATTTGGAAGGAAAGACTTTGCTTTGGTTTAGGAAAGTCTTAAGCTTGGTTAGGATTTCACAAAGGTTTAAGGGTAGGATTAGGATTAGATTAGGACAAAGACAAGGATTAGGATGGGTGAAGAGGGCGGATTTGAGAAGATTCTAGAAGAGTCTAGATTTCTCCTTAGTTTCATGGAATAAAAGTTATTCATTCTAAAAAGCTTAAGTTTTAGGAATATTTATTAAAATATTTTCAATAAATATGAAAATTAAATATTTAACCTTAATTAAATATTTAACCTTGGGATTAGGGTTAGAAAAGATGGGATTAGCCTTTTAATCGAAATATTTAATTTTCATATTTAACTCTAAGCAGCTGCTTTGCTAGAACCATGCCACTCGTGTGGGCACCGCAAATTCCAGCGTGAACTTCTTGTAAGGCCAGGACGGCCTCGTTTGAATCTAAACATCTAGATAGGACATTGTGATACCCGCGATGATATAGGGTGTTGGCTACAAGAGTGTAGCGAGAAGCTCTGCGAATAAGGTTTTGGCATTGGTCATTGGTGAGATGGGGAGATATGATACCATTTTTTAGATATGCATGGATGTCGTGGTACCATGGGGATTGGGGACCAACCAAGACACACACCATGTTCGCATCGGCGTTCTCATAAGTTGGTGAATGTAGCTGCTCGACTAGAAATTCATACTGTGATGCATCTCGTGGTATTTCCAATAAGGATCCGATGGTTGCCATTGCATCTGCTGCTTTGTTCTGAAGCCTTGGGATCTGATTGAATTGTAGATGTAGGAAATGCTCTTTTAGTTTATCCACCAGTTGCTTGTAGGGTAACAATTTGTCATCCTTTGTCTGATACTCATCAAGGACTTGCTTGATAATGAGCTGTGAATCTCCAAAGACTTGTAGTTCTGTGATGTTCCATTGGATAGCTGTTCTGAGACCTGAGATGAGTGCCTCATATTCTGCAATATTGTTGGTACAGGGGAATCCCAACTTGAATGATTTTGGAATATAGTCACCTTGAGGTGTGACGAATAGGATTCCTGCCCCAGAGCTATGGGATGTGTTGGAACCATCAAAGTATAGTTTCCACATAGGCTGCTCTTCAATCATGCATAAATGTTCATCGGGGAATTCCATGATTAGTGGATAGGCATCCACTAGTGGTGCTTCTGCTAGTTGATTGGCAATGACTTGCCCTTTGATTGCTTTGCGATCTACATACTGAATGTCAAATTCACTGAGTAACATGACCCATTTTGCCATACGGCCTATGAGTGTTGTCTTTGATAATAGATACTTAAGTGGGTCCACCTTTGATATGAGCTTGATTGTGTGGCTAAGCATGTAATGTCTAAGTTTTTGAGTGGCAAAGACCACTGCTAAGCATGCTTTCTCCATGGGTGAATAGTTAAGCTCATAGCCCACAAGAGTGCGACTGATGTAGTAGATAGCTCGTTCTCTATTTTCATCATCATGCTGTGCTAGGAGTGCCCCTAGTGCTGTAGCTGTTGTTGAGATGTAAAGGATGAGTGGGCATCCTGGAACTGGTGGTACAAGGATCAGAGCGTTAGCTAGATACTCTTTGAGCTTATCAAAGCTTCTTTGACATATGGGATCCCACTTGAAGTTGGTGTCTTTGCATAAGAGATGTGAGAAGGGTTGGCACTTATCTGCTAGTTGCGAGATGAACCGCCGTACTGATTGAAGCTTGCCCTGTAGGCTTCTGAGCTATTTGAGATTTCTTGGTGGAGGCATCTCTGTTATTGCTTTTACCTTTTTAGGATCGATCTCTATGCCTCGTCTAGAGACGATGAAGCCTAGAAGCTTGCCAGATGTAACACCAAAGACACATTTCTTAGGATTAAGCTTTAAGCCATAATGATTCAGATGATCAAACACACGTTCTAGGATGTTGAGGTGTTCATCCCTTGTTTTGGATTTTGCAAGGATATCGTCCACATAGTCCTCAAGGATCTTGTGGATCATGTCATGGAAGATCACTGTCATTGCTCGCTGATATGTTGCTCCTGCATTCTTTAGCCCAAATGGCATCATGTTGTAGCAGAAGGTACCCCATGGGGTTGTGAATGCGGTTTTATGTTGATCTGCTTCCGCTATATGAATTTGGTTGTAGCCTGAAAAGCCATCCATGAGTGATAGCATTTCGTGACCCGCTGTGAGGTCTACAAGCATGTCTATGTTTGGCAATGGGAAGTCATCCTTAGGGCATGCCTTGTTCAAGTCTCTGAAATCAGTACAGATTCTGATGTCGCCAGAAGGCTTTGTGACTGGCACCATGTTAGAGATCCACTCTGAGTAGTCGATTGCTCTGATAATCTTAGCTTGGAGGAGCTTCTCAAGCTCTACTTTGACGAGCAATGCTACCTTTGGATGCATTTTCCTTAGCTTCTGCTTCACTGGCTTGACGTTTGGATCTACTGATAGATGATGAACAACAAGGTTTGGATCAAGCCCAGGCATGTGGGCGTATGACCATGCAAAGTTGATGATGGATTCCTTGAGCAAGGCACTGAGAGCCATTTCTTCTCCTTCTGTTAGGTTGACTGCAATGTAGGTGATCCTTGGACATTCTTCTATTCCCAAGTTGATTGGCTTGGTCTCCTCTATGATGATCGGCGACTGCTCTGGTCTATAATCTTGGATAGGGGGAAGAGGCAAGGCTTCATCTTCTAGCGCCTGAATTTCCAGGTTTTCGCTAGAAGATACGCCCTTTGTTTTTACTATTTTGGAATCAGAATGTGCCCCAAGGGGGGTTTCACATAAAGACTCATGATGTTCTTTTTCTATTTCTTTTTTGCGACTAAAGCTTGCCTCTTCCCCAAAATATCCTTCTGGGTGAAGCTGATAGACAGAGGTTGATGTTAGATCCTGGTTGACTGCTGGATCTGATGCCCCCATGAATTATAGGAGTGCTTGTGCGCTTTGGAACTCGTTGATGTGTGCGATGCTTGGTTGGTCCCAATCTATGAGGTCGGGGTTTGTGAGGGGAAGATCTATGAGGTTAATGGAGAGTTGTTGGAGAACAAAAGTCCCCAGGAGGGTGTCGTCGGCAAAGATATCATCGTAGGATCGGATGTCTTTCTCTTCGGGGATGTCTTCGATTTCCACGAGGTCATCCTGGCTATTCGAAAAGTTCACGTTGGTCATGTTAGTGTCTGCAGTTGTGGTATTAGGCTCTTGTTCAAGCAGGCGAGGGGTATTAAAGCCAAGTCCTTACTGTTCTGGATTCTGGGATGGTATGACAGGAAACAAATTTCCATCCTCTTGTGGTCCTAGACCACCACCTTGATAGTTATAATGTTCTGTGACATTTTTGTAGGGGATTGGATATTTCTCTTTGAAGTACTCAAGAAGTTGGGTGTCACGTGATGGGGGATCTTTGTATAACCATTTGTTAATATCTGGATCCATTTCTTTGCTGTTGATGTTGCCATGAGACTCAAAAGTCATGTTTCCGATTTGCTTGAGCTTATAATGTTCTTCAACAGGCTTGTTTTGACAACTTGGGCGCCCTTGAGTATGTGGATCACGTGGAAGAGCCCCTATAGCAAATGCATCACTGAGGCTATATTCACCACAACCCTGGTTGTTGATCTTGACAGATGATAAGGTGGAAGAGAGGATGGTCTCTGGATCGCGATGGGATCGGGATGAGCTAGCAATAGAAGTACCAATATCGGTTCCAGGACAATGAGTAGAATGAGGGAAAGATGCTTCCATCGCAAGGCAGTATGCGAAGGGGTTAGGGTCAGCGTGGATGGTAACCTCAGTGCCTTGATGTGGAAACTTGATGCACTGATGGTAAGTAGATGGTACGACCTTAATGGAATGGATCCATGGACGACCGAGGAGGATATTGAATGGTAGGTCAAGATCAACAACGTGGTAGAGAGTGTCTTGCGTTGCTGGGCCTAGCTGGATAGGCAAAGTCATAGTACCTTCAGAGGTACGCTCCAAGTTATCATATGCTTTGATAGTGATTTGCTCATGTTGTATGTCGGCCTCCGTGAACCCGATCTTCTTGATAAATTTTAATGTGCACAAGTTGAGGGCTGAGCCATTATCCACTAGAACTCGTTTGATGGCGAAATCTCTGACCATGACGGCAATGCAGAGAGGAAGAATATGGTCAGGAGCGACATCTGGTATATCAGATTCTTTGAAGGACAAGGCACATGCTGCTGATAGGTGTCCCACAAGAGTTTCAAACTGAGTTGTGTTAATGTCCGTGGGGACATGGCCTTCTTTTAGAGCTTTGTCCAGGATCTCCTGATGGATGGGTGATGTGCGGAGCAAATCCAAGATAGATATTTGGGCTGGCATGTTCCCAAGATGCTCTATGATATTGTATTGTGCTCTTGGTGCATTATGCTATGTTGTGCGTGCATTTGATGCTGGCCTGGTGTTAGACTGTGCTATGGATGCAGTAGATGTTGGCCTTGGAGGAGCAGCTGATCTCGGAGGAGCACCAGCAACAGTTATCCTACCACTGCGGGTAGTTGCAGCACATTGTCGATTCGGCCCTCTGACGTGGATGGTATTGATGGTGGGCTCATCCTGGATGGGCTCAACTTGAGTTATGCATCCGACATACTTGTCATAGTTGATGTAGGACGCTGTGTGATCTTCTTGCTTACCTTTGCCACGATTTTGGGGCTGATTGGCATTGGCTTGATTCTTCCTGGTATCGTGTTGAGGAAACACATTTTGATATATTTGCAAACTGGCATTGGGTGAGGCTTGAGCTGGTGCATCGACCTGGATTTCCTTGTGATCGATGAGATCTTGGATGTAGTGCTTAAGCCGCATGCACTTCAATGTTGTGTGCCCCTTCACACGATGGTAATCACAGTATTCATGTTCTTTATACCAATCAAACTTTGGTGCGTTGTCATCCTTCTGTGGGATGGGCGGATATGTGATCATATTTGCTTTGGCTAGCCGATAAAAGATCTGATCCAGAGGCTCACCCAAAGGTGTGAAAGTCCTCTTTGGATTGTTCTGATTGTTGGGCTTGTTCTGCCTTGGGGCAACGTTAACTGTGTTAACAGGATTGCCTTGACGTGCTGGCTATTGCTGTTGGTATTGCTGCTGATACTGTTGCACAGGTGGTTGATGAGCTTGAGGAGGCTGCTGATAAATAGGTGCTTGATATGCGGGAGCTGGTGGTTGCTGATAGATGGGCGCTTGTGGCGGTTGGTATGTCTGAGCTGGTGTAGGACTAGCCACAACGAATTGTACATTCTTAGTGTCAGTGGCTCCATCTGTAACAACATTCGTGTTACGATTCCAGTAACGGGATTTATCATTGTTGGGTTTGTTTTTGGAATCATCCTTGAAGTGACGAATAGTGCCTTCGTCTAGGAGAGCTTTCTCGATGCCTATGCCTTTGCTCTTGATGTCTTGGTATGTCTGGAGACAGTTCATTCGCATGTGATGGGATAGCTTTGGATGCAGGTTATCAATGAAGATCTTTGTTAGATGCTTCTCTGGCGGCTGATATGATAATCTGGTTGTAAGATTCTGCCATCTTTGCAAGTATTCTGCAAGGCTTTCTCCGTCTTTCTGCTTTGAGTTGCATAGGTCTAGCAAGGACAACTCATTCTCCACATTATGGGCATAGTGTGTGATGAACTTCTCAGAGAGTTCAGCAAAGGTTTTTATTGTTCCATTTGGTATTTTGTAAAACCACTCAACAGTAGTTCCTCCCAAGTTTTTGGGAAACAGGCGCAGGAGATAGTTATCACTGTAAGCTACTTCTTGGCACGCCATGTAGAACTCTTTGATATGATTTACTGGATCTCCTTTCCCCCGATACTTGTCAAACTTGGGCATCTCAAAATGCTTGGGGAAAGGGATAGTTGCTATGGACCGATCGAAGGGATATGAGCACACCTCTTCGAACTTATATGTTTTATTCTCTGTTCCACTTTGTAGCTCTTTTAGAGCATTTTTCATTGCTTCCCACTCAGCATTGAGTGGCGAGGGAACTAGAACTTCTGCTTGTGATGGAAGCTATGGAACTAGATATGGTGCTTGCTGTGGATAAATGGGTTGGAACTAATTTTGGGGCAATGGTTGTTGGGGATATTGCTGGTGTGGCATAGGGGGATATTGTGGTAAATGATATGAAATCACTTGATGTTGTTGGACTGCTTGCTGTTGTTGAACTGGTGGTTGTTGTGGGACTGCTTGTTGATATTGGACATTTGGGACTTGCTGTTGTAATTGATGGGTGGGAACTTGTTATTGCTGGGGGATGATAGGGATTTGTTGCTGAGGCTGACAACAAGGGACTTGCTGTTGTTGAGGAATGATGGGTGTTTGCTGAAAGGGGACATGTGGTTGCTGTGGGGGAGGCTGTTGGAATGATGCTGCTTGCGGGTATGATGGTGATAGTTGTTGAGGTTGGCTTTGGTTTTGGCTGATATAAGCTGGGTGCATGCCTGCATTACTTAGGGGTGGAACAGATGTGGGAAAGATAGAAGCAAAGGGTGATGGGGTAAGATAGCTGGAGAAAGTTGGCTGTTGAGGTGGTGGAACTTGCTGAAAGGTATTTGGGATTTGGGATGAATAGCTTGAAGCCGGCGGTGTTTGGGGTAGTTGCTGCTGTGCTGCTTGGACGAAGGTGGTTTGTTGACTTGCAACCATAGATGTAGGGGATTGAGATGGGATCCCCCATGCCTTCATTTCTTCTTGTGTAAGGCCCCACTGAGAGCTTGTGTTAGGGTGCACTACAGCGGATGATGGAATGGTAGGAGCAATGGGAGCTTGGGATATGAATGATGGTTGAGAGAAAGGAGCTTGTTGAGGTTGTGGTTGAGCGGATGCTTGTGAAGAGGAAAATGAAGGAAACACCCAAGAGAAAGATGAGGTTGGAATGGGGAGCGATTGCGCTAACCCCAAAGAAGAAGGTACGGGTGCTTGGGGGGTGAAGGGTGACGGTGCTCCTTTGATGGTGAAAGGCATTGCTTGACTTGCGGATGGTGGCGAAGCTTTTGGTGTAAAAGCTTGCGTGAGAGGTGGAAGCTGACTTTGGTTTGAGTGTTGGTTTTGGGCTTGGGCAGCCATAGCAGATGATGAAGCAAAAGGGGTATGAGATGCAGTGGATGGTGCTGCAACTTGTGTTGCGGGACTGGCGAGGCTTCCTTGCAAGAAAAGGGGAATGGTGGAAAGCTCTTGGGGTGTTTGCATGATAGGATCGGGAAATGATTGGACAAACGGAGAATACGCTTGTGCTGGAACTTGGATAGTTTTGATGGGGATGCGTGGATAGAGAGATGGTGGGATGGAGGTACTTTCTGGCAGATAGTGGGCAAATGTGCTTTGCTGATGTTGCGGTACAAGGGCATTGGTCGCTGGTGGGCTTTCTGGAGGATTTACAAATGCTTGGTTTGCCAAGGGGGATGAAGGGATGTTTGGATCTTCACATGGGTTACTGGCTTGGATGTGGGGATTGTAGGTCATCATGACGTTGGTGAAAAGGTTGGGATCGGATGAGGTTGTTGGTGGATAAGGAGTCATGCTTCTTCTTTTCCGAGATCTGGTCTCAACAGGCATGGAGATGCAAGTGCTAAATGTATGCAAGATGTTTGGCTAAAAGATGTTGATGGATGCAAAGTTGATGAACTTCTAAAGATGATGACTTCCAAGATGCAAATGCAAAGATAGGGATCAAGATGGCGATGATGGAAGCTGGATGGAACTGATATGGATCAAGATGGTGGAGGAAAGATAGGTTGCTGGTGGAAAGCTGGTGAAAGATTACTGAGTGGTCAACAAATAAGCTGCTGTTTTTCCCAAATGCAGGATCAGAGATATGATGGGGTCAACCTAGGATAGACTGATGATCTTCGGTCAACAAGTTTCTTATCAATACACTCCAATCTCTTGCTCGAGATGATGGCTATGCAAGGACAAGGTTTGATTTCTTTATGACAACACGTTGTGCCAAAAAAGAGGATGATGGTCTCTGATCTTGGATATGGGATAGGAACAACTCAAAAGGTAGAACACTAAGTGTTGGTGGATCTCTGGATTTGGAACAAAGGATGATGGATCTGCCGGAAAGATATGGAAAGCTAATGGGGGGATGCTGGTGGAAAAGGTATTGAAGGGTGAAGGGACAAATGCTCTATCTAAAGGGACAATGCAGATGACAAGGATTGATTCTAAAATGCTGGTAGGAAGATGAATGCATATGCAACTTTTATGATGTTCTTGAGATGCAACTAAGGATTTTGATGCTGATGCAAAGGGTGAAACTAGGATGAAACTAAGATGCAAGGCTGTTTGAGACAAGATTTCAAGATCCGAAGATGGAACAAGACATGAACAAGGATATGGCTAATCTTCTGGCTCAAGGTTGACAAAGTGATGGTTAACTCGAAAACGGAAGGTGAACTGTTTGATGCGGGCGTTATGGGCAATGTTCTCAAGTCTAGTTTGGGACTTCTCCTCTGCTTGGGTTGCTTGGATAATGGATTGATAGGTCTTGGTGTTCTTCTTAATAACTTTTCATTCTTGATAGGCTTGGGATTTGGGCAACTTTGCTTTAGGATGTTTGTTCTTGCTGGGCATCACTTGAAAAAGAGGCTTCTGATTTTGAGGCAAAGGTTTCCAATGGAAAAGGTTTAAAGTCAAAGCAATCCCCGCAAGGGACAAAGCAACCCTGCGGGATACAAACAAAGACAACTGACTCTGACAAAGCTTTGAAAGTGTATGTTTCAACAAGTGTTTTCACGGAGTCTTTGACTGTCAAGCACTTCAAACAGATCTACCTAAGGAAGGTGAGTATCAAAATCGCTTGCCCACAGCTTGGTATCCCCCAGAAGGGAATACAAATGGTGAGTAATCTTGAGGCGACCCGGTAAACCCCTTGGAATCGGTCCTTGCACAAGGATTTTGATACTTTCGGATGTAGATAGGGTAGCCTCTATTTTATCAGGTTGCTAATGATTCCGTGGTGTCTCCATACCCGGTTATGCTGATCATCCGTGACTCACTTAAGAGCCTTGCCAATTATATTGGGGGAGAGGAATGTTTACCATCCCCAGACATGTGTTTGGCACGAACGCCCGGCGATTAGGAGATGTAAGTGATTCTTTTGGTATTCACTTATTTGTATACCGGCCGGGGGGGATACCGGTTTGAGGTCGTTCTCCGAGGAGGAAGCGCTTCTCCTTGGACAGGCCTCACTAAAAGTAGACCAGGTGAACTTGTCCAAGTTCAAATGTTCCACGTTGCTTACTCTAACAAGGATTATGCAAGAATTGAAAAACTCCTACATGCACATCAAGCAGATTTTGTTCATTTTCCCAAATTTGATTAAGTGATGTTTGAACTTTGAAATGAAGACACTCGTGGTTAGCTTTTGATTTGTTCCTTTCCTCAAAATGTAAATGAATTGAACGTTTGTAAGTTCTTTCCTTTTGTGCATTCAAGATTTGATTAGCGAGTTGTTTTAAGAACTTTGAAAAAGCTTTGTTTTGTCCCTTAGATCACTCAAGATTTAATTTGTTTTGCTTGCTTTGAAATCTGAAATAGATGAGGGAATAGAGTTGTTTGTTTCCTTTAGTGCATTCAAGATTTGGTTTGATTTTCAAATTGACAATGACACTTAGGACCTAAGTTCATTTCTTTAAGTTTCATTCAAGATTGAGTTTGACCTTTGCTGTAATAAAAGAAATGAAAAAACCAGTCTTTAAGCAACTCAAGACAAAAATCAAAAGCGACACTGTCCAGCTTATAAGCGATGCGGGAAAGTGCAGAGGCGACATTTAATTCCTACAGGCGACATTCTGTACCTCAAAAGGCGACAGATAAAAAACCAGAGGTGTGATTTCTTTTGTTACAGGCGTGATTTAATTAAAAGAAGGCGACAGAAGAGAATTCTGGAACGTAACAGAAGTTGCCGACAACAGGAAAATCTCAGTTATGCAGGCGTGAAAACAGAGTTCACAGGCGTCATTTCTTTCCTCAAAGGTGTGATTTAATTGCATGAAGGCGTGACTGAATTCCTTGTAGGCGACATTTCTTTTGTTGAAGGCGACATTTCTTTGTTTGAAGGTGACATTTAATTTCTGTAGGCGTCATTTCTTTTCATGAAGGTGACATTTCTTTATTTCCTGCAAAAAAAAAGCATATAAAGTGTCATTTCATCAAAATGATTGTGGTTTGTGTCCCACCGGGCGTGCCAGAATGTAGACTAGGATTTGAGAGTGCACCTAAACCTATTTTGAAGGCCAAAGACAAACAAATGTCATAGCATATAATCAAATCAAATTCAAAGGTAAACAAACTAAAATCAAAGCCACCTCAGTTTAAGCTTAAAACGGATGCGCCCATGCACCGTTTGATATGCTTAGATATAGAGGGATGTGGGTGTGCAAACTCAAGCACTTGGAGCATGCAAGATAAATGATTTGAGGATCAAGAAGACCCAAAATGACACAAAATAGGTATGAGGAACCTATTTTTCCTCAAAGGCCTCAAGAACACACAAATATGCAAAGCTAAATGAAAGAACTAAGATTAAAACAAGAAATGAATCTATGTTAATCCCATTAAGCTAATTTAGATGTGATTTAAGCTTGAAAATGATCTAAAAAAGATGAGTTAATGCTTATGCTAGAATGAAAATGGCATTATAACTTTGCTATTGAGTTTGAGAGTTGAAAGATGATTTGCCTTAGGAAGTGAGGGTATTTATAGGATTTCTAAGGCTTGGGGTAGGAGAAATGAATGGCCAGGATTGAAATCCTTAAGAGAGGCCAAGATTCACTCAAAGGGAAGCACATGGATTGTGCTAGTTCTCAGCCAATCAGGAGGTGACACATGTCACAAGGTGAGTGGATGAAGGGAAGGGCAAAGAGGAGTCAACAAAGGGGGCTCCAAGCTCATAACTCTCCAAATAAATGCTTGTAAGAGCAATGAATGGGCTTTAAGAGGCTTTGAAGACTTTGGGGAAGCAATAAATGCTTTGTGGTTGAGATATTTGGAAGGAAAGACTTTGCTTTGGTTTAGGAAAGTCTTAAGCTTGGTTAGGATTTCACAAAGGTTTAAGGGTAGGATTAGGATTAGATTAGGACAAAGACAAGGATTAGGATGGGTGAAGAGGGCGGATTTGAGAAGATTCTAGAAGAGTCTAGATTTCTCCTTAGTTTCATGGAATAAAAGTTATTCATTCTAAAAAGCTTAAGTTTTAGGAATATTTATTAAAATATTTTCAATAAATATGAAAATTAAATATTTAACCTTAATTAAATATTTAACCTTGGGATTAGGGTTAGAAAAGATGGGATTAGCCTTTTAATCGAAATTAAGAAGGGATTAGAAGATTTTGGAAGAGGTTAGTGGTTTTAAGGAAATTGGCCAAGTTTGGGATAAAAAATAAATTAAAAATAAATTAATTTATTTTTGAGGTTTTTGGTCAATTTATTAATTAAATAATTAATAAATTAGGGATAATGTCCAAATGACATTTTTAGGCTAGATTCCTTAATTAAAGATTTTTAATTAAGAGAGAGGGATTTAATGCCATAAAAATAAATTAATTAATTAAATAATTAATTAATTAATAAATGATGATGTCATCAAGGATTTTCAGAAAACAAAAATAATTTATTTTCTGAAGGATTTTTCGGTGTCTACAACATGATTATGTTATGATGCATTCTTGTTATACAATATGGAAAAGAGATTATTCTAGTACTAACCACACTAATCCAATTATGCTTTATTGATGTCACTATCTGATGTGAGTGTAGGATGAGGGGAGGTAGTCGTAGTTACTCTTACATGAGGTCCACACGATATCACACTCTCCCTCATTTTTTATTATTTGTACATATGTGTGTGTGTGTGTGTGTGTGTGTATATATATATATATATATATATATATATATATATATATATATATATATATATATATATATATATATATATATATTGGTGTTGCAGGATGCAGGTACTAGGCATCGACTCCACCTAGCTACACAGGTTTGAGCGTGCCTTAAAAAATCCTCAAATAGTTGTTGTGTGGAGATATTGCCAATATTATTCTCAAGGTTACCTATGGATTTAGAATTATGTTTAGGAAGTTACCCTAGTTGGGAAATTAGAATGCAGTTTATGTTGTGGTCTTGTGATTCAATGTTGTTATGAGATTATACTAGGAGTTAGAATTAATCTTGTTTATATGTATAATATTTATGTTATAATTGATTGTATGTTATATAGGTATGTGTATATGTGGGTGCACACACATATACCCATGCTTATATAAATAATAATATTTGTATGTTTAATTGAATGTGTAAATGGTATGTTCTTTATAATAATTAAATAAAGTGAATTAAATAAAGTGTATTTAATGAAATGTATTAAATAAAATTAAAAATAATAGTAATACAAGGAAAATGTTCTTTGTAGTAAAACTAGCTATCTAGGAGGGAGTTGAACTCAACACCTCCTAGAAGTTAGGCTAGCTGGTTTCCGTATGTGCTATGTGTTTTCCTTGAAGGTTATTTGTTTGACTTTATTGTTATAGTTTTCTTTCAAAGCTATTTTTATTAAATTAATTAAAACTTTGTTAAGTCTTTTATGAGAATTATTTGTTTGGTCCTCCAACCAACTATGGAAGTTGGAGAAGTTTCTTCCCATAAAGCAACTCCTCCAACCACATAGTTGGGGGATAAATAATTGAAGTTTTTGGTTTGAGGATGATAATTTTTGGAAAATTTTTGGGAGTTGTCTGCAATTGTTTTTCCAGAAATTTATTTGAAGTTTCTGTGAGTTTGAGAGTCTTTGATTTTTTGAAGACAAGAGTGTGTGGATTTATTTGAGTTGGATTTCTAGAGGAATCTCTCCATGAGGCTATCTACTCAAGGTTTGAAGATTTGCAGAGAGTCTCTAGCCAAGGGAAGGGAATTCTTCGAAGGACCCCAGGTAGGGTCTTAACTGGAAAGAATTCTCCAATTATCCTGTATGTGTGTTTGTGTATATAAATTATAAATTATTGGATTTATATGTTCTAGGTTACTATGAATTAAAAAGGAAACTTAAATGTTTTATCTTCTATGTATTTCTATTGTGTTTCCGGGAAGTATTTGTGTGTTTATATGGTTTTTGTAGTATGAAATCTTCCTGGGAAGTTAGGAATTCTTGTGATCATGTAGGAAGGTGTATTTCATTTTTATTGTATGGATTAGGTAAGTTTAGGAAAAAATAGGAAGGGTTACGAAGGTTTAGGAATGAGATGCAGTCCTTTTTCCTACTCTATTTCTCTTGTAGGCTTCTCTGTGGATTATTGTTTTTCAATTGATTATTCTTATTTGAGGCTTAGGTAATTTTGAGGATGTGCCATGGATGTGGCACTAAGCTCTCTACATTAGGTTGACCTTAGGGAACCTTTCCCAGGCACTGTCCATGCCTTAAAAAGCCATTTTTTGGCCTTTTTGGGTAATTTTGAATTAAGTTTTGAAAAAGTGTCTCGCAGTGTTGTACGACATTATACACTTACCCAAAAAAAAATTGGTAAAGTGTTGTATGACCATCACTGGAATGTATTATGGGTAGTTATGTATTGTCGTATGGGGTTTTTTAGGGTTTCAGGGGCTCAAATTTTTTAGAATTTGGGTTTAGAACCTCTATAACTCATTCCTTATGATTGGGATGCAAGTTGTATCACCTATGTATTTACTTAACTTGTTTTTTTGATGTAATTATGTGTTACTTATGATGTTTGAGATAGGTTCCAGCTTCATAGGAGTTAAGATGCAGATTCTAGATTTTGGGGATTTTTGAAAAATTCTAGACTTAGCCAAATTTTAGGCACAGGAGGGTTCCATAGACCTAGAAATAAGCCATGGAATGTTGTGTTAATAAATGTGGAAATTTTTATCACCTATGTATGTTTGTTAATTTTTTTTAAAGGTTATATGGTGTACTTATGATGTTTTTGCACTTGGCATATACTTGAGCTTAGTTTATGAGGCTAGGACTTGTCTCGATGGCCTGTGTGCACGAGAGGGTTCCCTAGACCTATAAATAAGCCATTGAAAGTTGTATTTATGCATGTGGAAATTTATATGATATAATTTAATATTTCTTGTGATAGAAATTCTTCCTATGGTTCCTGTTATGTATATGGCAAAGGTTAGGACTCACTTTGAGGGCCTGAGTGCGCAAGGGAGTTTCCTAGAAACCTATGGATCAAGAATTGAAAATGTTATCTTGTATCTTTGGCTTGTGATGAGGTAAGGGAATAGGGACCCTAATTGAGTGGCTCACCATAGGTTTTGGAACCCTAAAGTGGTTTCTAGATGATCCTATGGGTGGGTTGGTAAAAAGTGATAACCTTAAAAATTAACCTGGGAAGGGGGGATTCAAAAGATAATGAAAGAAAATATAATAAAGGCCACACATACCTGATTGGAGTACCAAGACCAGGGATAACTTCAAAGATTTATCCCTATTCATAAGGGGACCGAGGTTACATGGTTTCTAGGAAGGATCCCAATATACAGGTTGTGTGATGACACTCACTTAGGTGGTATCCTAGAACCTTGACCTTGGTGTTATAGTATGATGATATTTTATGTGCTTTATTATTGTTCTTTTGAGTCTTGGATTTATTGGTATTTGAGACTTACATTTCCTTAGGTCTTGAGAGTACCTTGGTTCTATCTCCTAGCATGGGAGGTGGAACTTTACCAGTTTCACATGGCTGGGTGGAAAGTATTTTTTGAGGTATTGTTCATGGTTCGTGTTATGGCTTGAATTCTAAGTTGTTCATTAATGAAGTTTTCCTTTCTCGGATCATGTATCTCTATCCTTTGAAATCATGATGTGAATATGTATTGTAAGCCCTTGGGAAACTTGTAATTATCTTTTTGTGTGCCTTCGGGCCAAGTGCAATAACTGTAATTATGTTTGTAAATGGATATTGTAAGAAAGAAAGTTATGTATATGGGAAGGGTATTTTTAAGAGTTTCAAAAATGGGATTGAATATTAGTAAATCAATTAAGAGTTATATTTAAGTAATTCCTACCCTATCTCTCTTATGCATTTTAAAATGAAATTGAAAGCAATGATTCTATGCAAACCTTGTAATGCAAAGTACTTATGGATGTATACTTCTTAAAGGAAACTAGTTTTGGTATATGGAATAGTAAAAATATATGCTAAGGGTTGTCGAGTATTTCTAGGTTAAAATAATAAGGGAAAGGAAACATGTATGTTATTGAAAGTAGTAATGAGATGTGATTTCTCAAATGTATAGTTCAATGTGAGTGATGTGTGTTTATTCAAACTAGGTTTTAATATTAATTCTTAAACTGGATATATATAATGACATAGATGAGAATTTGTGGTAGTTAGATTTGTGACAAAGATGATTCAGTAAATGGGTTATATTGGTTAGCAATAGTTGGTTAAGTACTATACTCTTTTTCTATTCGGATCCTTGAAATCAAAATGGAAAGTAAGGACTTTTAATAGAAAGTTTATGTGATGATAGCACATGGATAAGGTTAAGGAGAAAACAAATAAAAGAAGAAAGGATAAATGTATTTAGTGTATTAGATAAATGATGTGCTTCTGATTCATTTCTAAAAGTGAATATTTATGCAAATTAGGTAAAGAAAACAAATTCAATTAGCTCATTAATGTAATTGGTTTTGATGTGGAATGAAATCATCATCTCAATGTAAATTGAAGTTGTAATGGAAATAGAATTCATTAGATTAAGTAATAAAATGAAATTCTTGATAATGGTAAATGAATTCATTAAGGGAACCTTAAGGAATGTACTTGTGAATGGTAATGATGATATGTTAGAATGTTAAGAAAAAAATAAATTTAGTTGTAATTTTGGGTCAAATACCCGATTCTTTATTGGTTCCCTAGCGGGGACATTAGATTTGGTATTAGAGCGCTAGGTTGCTACACTGGGACCTCGATGGTCTATTTGCATTTAACTTAGTATCTTCTTCTTCTTATTAATTTGTGTCAACTCTATACCTATACTTAGGTTGTAACACTCTTCCAAGATGCTTTCCAACATCATAAAGGATCTTAGGAGTGAGCTCAAGATTCTCCCTCATCATCTTAACAAAGAAATTTTCCATGGGAATATGTAGGAGAACAAAATCTGAGTAATGAATCGAAGGGGTCTCAAATGATACAACTATGATAACTAATTTTGCTAAAGCTAGAACCCATTGGAAGAAAATTCAGCCCTAAGGAGGAAACTTATTCTGACCATTATGATAGGGATAGAAACGTAAGCCCTAGGTTGTTCTTCTAAGAACCTTGGGACTCATACTTGGCCTACTCACCATACATGATTCTATTGTGTTCCTTCATCTGATGTTTTCTTTTAGCCAAACAAACTTGGATATATGGTGTGTCTTCTTTTTTTTGATATTTTCCTTATGTTAACAAACTTGAGTACTAGACATAAAAGGTATATTTTCTATTTTTACACTATTATATCTTGCAAGAAAGGATTGTTTGAATGGATTATTTATGTTTTTCATTATAAGGTTCATGTGGTTCAAATAGATAGTTAAGAATTCCTGATACTTGAGTGTTGTATTCTTATCCTTGTTCTAAGAAAATATTAAAGAATTGTAAGGAAAGTTGTTGATCTTATTTCCTGATCTTATGATGATTACCATGAATGATTTCCAAAATAGTTTGAAAAGTTATATACTCTACTTCCCTATATATGCTAGATAACACCATGATTGTTATGTCTGATTATTTAAAGCTAGATAGATTTGAATCATGTTGTACTTATGGTGGGAAACAAGGTATGATTATATGGATACTCATTTTCCTAGGATGGAAAGGATTGTAATATTGGATGGTTTTAAAACATGTCTAGTAAATGTATCTTTTATACTTCCTTGAGAACTTAGGGATTTATGAACTTATATTTTCTTGAAAATTGAGATAACATGTTGAACTTAGGTAATATCTGATATTTCAAAATATGGCAAGATTAAGAAGTATCTCTCTTTTATATACCCTCTCAAGTAAGAAATTAAATCTATTGTTGAAATAAAATGTGTCTCTCCCTTCTTCTTAAGATATATGGTTAAAAGACTAAATTTTCATAGGAGGAAAAATCAATGCGCCATTAGGGAGAATGTGCTTAGCTAGAGGAAACTGTTGGGTAAAAGACCTAAGTCCCCAAGGTTTTGTAATTAATAGGATCATAAGTACACAATTGTTGAAAGGAGAAATGTTTGATTATATGGTAGGAATTCTGAATTATATATGATCCTCGTAAGTGGTGCCAATTGAACCAATGAAAAATCATCAACTATAGGGAAAGAATATGATATTAAACAAAATTGTGTAGTAATTAATTACTTTGTTGGCATTTTGTGTGTGAAATGGAAGTTGAAGCTAACAACATTGCTAGTATATAGGAATGATGAGTTATTATGAAAGGAATGATGATATGTCTATTAGAATAAGATTTAAGTCAAACTTTCTAACTATCCTAAAATGGAAATATTAGAAAAATGTGAATTTGTAGGTAATGGTATAGATGACATATTAAAGATGCGTATAAGGATAAAAATACTTGTAGTTACTCTTCAAATGTGCTTTTATTGAAATGTGTGTACAAAAGGTTAGTGGGTTGAACATATTAATTTGATTGAATAAGAGGGTAGCCGTAGGACTCAAGTATTTCTCTCCCTCTGTTAAAGAATATATGACTTTTATTTTGGAAAATGGTAAAATTCAAACAAACTTGTTAATGTTGGGAAAAGATATAATCGTAAGAAGCTTATTATGAATTTTTGGGATATGGAATTGGTTAAATAAGCTAGTTAATAAGTAATGTTGATGAAACTCTAGCTTAATGAATCATGTTAAAATTTCTTAGGAATATCTTTATGTGTATTGTTGTAATACAACACTAATAAATTATTATAATAGAATCATAAAAGGTATCTTAGGTTGCATTCTTTGAAAAGGATGTGTATTCTAGCTTGTGTGTAAGTTTGATATTAGTGATTCTCCTATAAGTTTACCATAGGCCTTATGAGAAAAAGTAACTAGTTGCCTAAAGAGAATTGTTTTTGTCTTATCTCATAAAATTGTGTGCTATTATATGTGGCAATTCAATATTTGAATGATTTTTTAGTTTGAAAATGTTTATCGAGGAAGTAGTATGATAGTAGTATCTTATGTATACGTATTGAGAAGAAATAACCCCTGTATCAATATGTATCTAGTTTAGAGGATGAAATTTGAATTCTTAATTGCATTTTAGAATCCTAAAATATGTTTTGCTATTAAAAGAACTCCTAAATCCCAAGGTGAAAATTCTACCTAATATGTTAATGTTAGACTAGAGTAGAAACGTTTGTAATATTGTTATTTTATGTTTGATCATTGGCTAGAAACTTCTAACTTCCAGGAGTAAGTCGAATCTTAGGGAGGGATGATGTAATGCCCCTCCAACCCTAACAAGTCAGGTGGTTATGCTCACTAGAAATTAGGAAGAGCTATATGTGAGAATGATCCTTCTTGAGATGGTTGCTTGGACCGAACCTCTTCCAACTCACCATAACTTCATATTTTAATTTGGGAAATAATAACATTGCATAGGTATGTTCTTTTGTATATCTTCCTATGAGTTAGTGATATTTTAGGGATCACCTGATACACCTATATGCTTCTTTGCGAGATGCTCATTATTAATATTTATGTGCACCTTAGGTTAATTGATTATAATCCATTAAGGGTTAGATGTGTTACCTTATCTAATAATGTTACTTGAGATTAGACATGATTAATGCATTAGGGTTATATGATTTGTTTATCTTGATTTGATAATTGGAAATTTTGCGTACATGCCTGATGGTTAAATAGGTTTGTGAAAGTTAATAGATGATTTACATTCACATGATTATGTTATGATGCATTCTTGTTATACAATATGGAAAAGCGATTATTCTGGTATTAACCACACTAATCCAATTATGCTTTGTTGATGTCACTATCTGATGTGAGTGTAGGATGAGGGGAGGTAGTCATAGTTATTCCTACAGGAGGTCCACATGATGTCGTACTCTCCCTCCTTGTTTACCATTGTTTGTAAATATGTATATATATATGTTCATGTACTCGGTTGGTGTTGCAGGATGCAGGTACCAGACATTGAATCCACCTGGCTACACATGCTTGAGCGTGCCTTAAAAAATCCTTGAACTGTTGTTGTGTGGAGATATTACCAAGATTATTCTCAAGGTTACCCATGGACTTAGAATTATGTTTAGGAAGTAACCCTAGTTGGGAAATTAGAATGCAGTTGATGTTGTGGTCTTGTGACTCAATGTTATTCTGAGATTATGTTAGGAGTTAGAATTAACCTTGTTTATATGTATAATATTTATGTTATAATTGATTGTATATTATATAGGTATGTGTATATGTGGGTGCACACACATATACCCATGCTTATATAAATAATAATATTTCTATGTTTTATTGAATGTGTAAATGGTATGTTCTTTATAATAATTAAATAAAGTGTATTTAATGAAATGTATTAAATAAAAGTAAAAATAATAGTAATACAAGGAAAATTATCTTTGTAGTAAAACTAGCTATCTAGGAGGGAGTTGAACTCAAGACCTCCTAGAAGTTAGGCTCATTGGTTTCCGTGTGTGCTATGTGTTTTCCTTGAAAGCTATTTGTTTAAATTTCTTGTTATGGTTATCTTTTAAAGCTATTTTTAATAAATTAATTAAAACTTTGTTAAGTCTTTTACGAGAATTATTAGTTTGCTCCTCCAACCAATTATGGAAGTTGGAGAAGTTGCTTCCTATAAAGCAACTCCTCCAACCACATAGTTGGAGGATAAATAATTGAAGTTTTTGTGTGGTTTGAGGATGATAATTTTTGGAAGATTTTTGGGAGTTGTCTACAATTGTTTTTCCAAAAATTTATTTGAAGTTTCTGTGAATTTGAGAGTCTTTTATTTTGTGAAGACAAGAGTGTGTGGATTTCTTGGAGGTGGATTACCAGTGGAATCTCTCCTGGAGGCCATCTACTCAAGGCTTGAAGATTTGTAGAGAGTCCCCAGCCAAGGGAAGATAATTCTTTGCAAGACCCTAGGTAGGGTCTTAACTCGGATGAATTCTCCAATTATACTGTATGTGTGTTTTTGTATATAAATTATACATTAATGGATTGATATGTGCTATTTTACTATGAATTAAAAGGGAAACTTAAATGTTTTATCTTTTGTGTATTTTTATTGTGTTTCCGGGAAGTATTTATGTGTGTTTATATGGTTTTTGTGTTATGAAATCTTCCTGGGAAGTTAGGAATTATTGTGATCATGTAGGAAGGTGTATTGCACTATTATTTTATGGATTAGGGAAGTTTAGGAAGAAGTAGGAAGGGTTAGGAAGGTTTAGGAATGAGATGCAATCATTTTTCCTACTCTATTTCTCTTGCAGGCTTCTTTGTGGATTATTGTTTTTCAATTGATTATTATTTTATGAGGCTTAGGTAATGTTTAAGATGTTCCATGGATGTGGTACTGAGGTCCATGCATCAGGTTGACCTTAGGGAGGCTTTCCCAGGCACTCTCCATGCCTTGAAAAGCTAGTTTTTGGCCTTTTCGGGCAATTTTAAATTAAGTTTTGAAAAAGTGTCCTTCAGTGTCATATGACATTATACACTTACCCATATGAAACTTGGTCAATTGGTATATGAACACCATTGGAATGTCGTATGGGTAGTTATATATTATTGTATGGGGTTTTTTAGGGTTTTAGGGGCTCAAAATTTGCAGAGTTTGGGTTTAGAACCTCTATAACTCATTCCTAATGATTGGGCTGCAAGTTTTATAGCCTATGTATGTCCTTAATTTTTTTTTGATGTTATTATGTTTTACTTATGATGTTTCAGTACTTGGCATGTACTTAAGTTCATTTTATGAGGCTAGAACCCATTCTGGTGGCATGATTTAAACAAATATAACATTTAAGTTTATAGTATGATATATTTAATTTATTTTACTTTAAGTTATATTTGTATAAATACCTTTTAGGATGTTTGAGATTGGTTCCAGGTTCATAGGAGTTAAGATGCAGATTCTAGATTTTGGGGATTTTTGAAAAATTCCAAAGTTAGCCAAATTTCAGGCACATGAGGGTTCCCTAGACGTAGAAATAAGCCATGGAATGTTGTGTTAATACATGTGGAAATTTTTATCACCTATGGATGTTAATTACTTTTTTTTTGAGGTTATATGGTTTACTTATGATTTTTTTGCACTTGGCATATACTTGAGCTTAGTTTATGAGGCTAGGACTCATCTCGGTGTCCTGTGTGCACGAGAGGGTTCCCTAGACCTATAAATAAGCTGTGGAAAATTGTATTTATGCATGTGGAAAGTTCTATGCTATAATTTAAGATCTCTTGTGATAGAAATTATTCCTATGGCTCCTATTATGTGTATGGTTAAGGTTAGGACTCACTCTAAGGGCCTGAGTGTGCAGGGGAGTTTCCTAAACCTATGGATCAAGACTTGAAAATGTTATCTTGTATCTTTGGCTTGTGATGGGGTAAGATAATAGGGACCCTATGTGAGTGGCTCACCATAGGTTTTTGAAACCTAAAGTGGTTTCCAAATGATCCTATGGGTGGGTTGGTAAAAAGTGATAACCTTAAAAATTAGCTTGGGAAGGGGGGATTCAAAATATAATGAAAAAAAATATAATAAAGGCCACACAGACCTAATTGGAGTGCCGGGACCAGGAATAAATACCAGGATGGATACCTATTCATAGAGGGGGGACCGAGGTTACATGGTTTCTAGGAAGGATCCCAATATATAGGTTGTGTGATGACACTCACTTAGGTGGTATCTTAGAACCTTGACCTCGGTGTTATAGTATGATGATGTATTTTATGTGCTTTATTCTTGTTCTTTTGAGTCTTGGATTTATTGGTATTTGAGACTTAGATATCCTTAGGTCTTGAGAGTACCTTGGTTCTATCTCCTAGCATGGGGGGTGGAACTTTACCAGTTTCACATGGTTGGGTGGAAAATCTTTTTTGAGGTATTGATTGTGGTTCGTGTCGTGGCTTGGATTTTGAGTTGTTCAGTAATGAAGTTTTTCTTTCTTGGATCATGTATCTCTATCCTTTTAAATCAAGACGTGAAGATGTATTGTAAGCCCTTGGGCAATTTGTTTTAATTGTCTTTCTATATGCCTTTGAGCCAGGTGCAGTAACTGTAATTATGTTTGTAAATGGATATTGTAAGAAAGAAAGTTATGTATATGGGAAGGGTAGTTTTAAGAGTTTCAAAAAGGGGATTGAATATTAGTAAATTAATTAAGAGTTATATTTAAGTAATTCCTACCTTATCTCTCTTATGCGATTTAAAATGAAATTGAAAGAAATGATTCTATGCAAACCTTGTAATGCAAAGTACTTATGGATGTATACTTCTTAAAGGAAACTAGTTTTGGTATATGGAATAGTAAAAAGATATGCTAAGGGTTGCCGGGTATTTCCAGGTGAAAATAATAAGGGAAATGAAATATGTATGTTATTGAAATTAGTAATTAGATGTGATTTCTCAAATGTATAGTTCAATGTGAGTGTTGTGTGGCTACTCAAACTAGGTTTTAATCTTAATTCTTAAACTGGATATATACAATGACATAGATGATAATTTGTGGTAGTTAGATTTGTGACAAAGATGATTCAGTAAATGGGTTATATTGGTTAGAAATAGTTGGTTAAGTACTATACTCTTTCTCTATTCGAATCCTTGAAATGAAAATGGAAAGTAAGGACTTTTAATAGAAAGTTTATGTGATGATAGCACATGGATAAGGTTAAGGAGAAAACAAATGAAAGAAGAAAGGATAAATGTATTTAGTGTATTAGATAAATGATGTGCTTCTGATTCATTTCTAAAAGTGAATATTTATGCAAATTAGGTAAAGAAAATGAATTCAATTAGCTCATTAATGTAATTGGTTTTGATGTGGGATGAAATCAATGTCTCGATGTAAATTGAAGCTGAAACATAAATAGAATTTGTTAGATTAAGTAATAAAATGAAATTATTGATAATGGTAAATGAATTCATTAAGGGAACCTTAAGGAATGTACTTGTGAATGGTAATGATGATATGTTAGAATGTTAAGAAAACAAATTTGTTAGTTGTAATTTTGGGTCAAAGACCTGATTCCTTATGGGTTCCCTGGCGGGGACATTACATGACAAGTCCTTGATTAAAAATTGGAGGCCAATCACTCTATTAAATGTGTCCTATAAAATATTGGCCAAAGTGGCTGCACTCAAATTGGAAGAGGTCCTTCCAAACATTATCAACCCTACTCAAACAAGACTTGTAAAGGGAAGATATATATTGGAAAATCTGATTACTTTCTGGGAAACACTTCATTGGGGTCATAAGTTAGGGCAAGATATATGTATGCTATTGCTTGATTATGAAAAATCCTATGATAGGATTGAGTGGAACTTCATCCCCATGATGATTTAGAGGCTGGGATTCCCAACCTTCTTCTACCAATTTGTATTCACCCTAATGAATGGGGCCCTAGTTGGTGTGGAAGTAAATGGCATTAGCTTTCCCCTCTTTGAAATTTCAAGATTGATCATACAAGGATGTCCCCTAGCTCTAACCCCGTTTGTGATAGAAACAAATGCCCTCTTTTATCTATTAAGAGATGACACCATTTTAACTAAGGTCCATGGAACAATCCTAACTAATGGTGATGAGTTACCCAATGTGTAGTTTGCTAATAATACTGCCATCATCATCAAATTAGAGGAAAACAAAATTGAACACCTCATGAAGAAATTGGACCCTTTTTGTACAACTTCTGGAAGCAAAGTATCTCTTTCCAAATCTATTATGTTCCAGGATGGGCTAAAGCTTAGCCTCAGTGGTGTATTAGGTTCTCCATATCTTGGGGAGGACCAAAAAATCTTGTGAGATAATTGGAGATTCCTTTATCTTTTGAACCCAACCTAAAGGAGATGTGGCAATGGATCAGAAACAAAATTCATAAAAAACTAGATAAATGGAATAACCAGTATCTATCACTGGCAGACAAATTTCAGGTCTATAAAAAAGTCCTATCATCTTACACTATTTACTATGCTTCATCTTGGCTATTTAGTCAAGCCAATTTGAACTACATACAAAAGAAGATCAAAGATTTTCTATGGTCAGATGGAAAGGGCTCCAAGAAATATCATGTAGTCAATTGGAATTGGTGCTCTATGAGTAGAGAACAGGGGGTTTGGGACTTAAAGACTTAAGGACTCAAGGCATTTCTATGGAGCTGTCAAGTAAATTGCTAAAGCCTCAGAGGGGGAGGAACGATGGAAAGTGCTTGTTAAAAATAACATTATGGGGGCCACATCATTGACTACCCCATCTTGGAAGAACCTCCATTGGAATGATTTGATTTTTGGCAAGTTGGATTTGAGAGTGGAGGGATCTAATGTGTTTAAAGCCATTTGGAAGTGTTGGAGCAGAGTTAGGATGCTGACTAGGAACAATGATCTAGTGGATGAGCAGAATATATTTGCGGAGAGAAATCCATTTGGTGGAATTTGCTTCTTGGGGATAGGTCATTGGATCTCATACAAGGTTGTTTTGCAAGAAAATGGGCTAGTATGGGTATTCATTACTTTTGTGATATTTTCTCTCATGGTTCTCTTATTGTATGCACCCAAAAATGGTTGCCTAGACTTTGGGCCCCATTTATTTGATTTATCAACCCTGAATCATTTTGATCAATAATCAATATTTTCACCATTATTAATTTCTTAATCAAATCTTAATTTCGATCGTATATTGGATTTTTATCCTATGGGCTAACCATTTTATCCTAAGTTTTTATTTATTTAAAAGGAATAGTTCCTCTCCTTTTATTAAATAAAAAGTCCCCACTTTTCCTCTTATCCTAAGTTGCACAAATAAAGCATCATTCTTATTTTATGAAAAGGGAAAAAGTACTTTTTATCTCATATGGACACAAAAGTCAACTCCTATTTTCTCATTGGAGGATATTTGTGCACATGGATTGCTCCTCTTTGATGCTCCACCGTTGATTAAGTCTTTTGCCTCTTAATCTCCATGGTCCATTTCTCCTTACTTCTTATAAAAGGAGAGCTCTCTCCTTCATTTGCATCCATCTCTTTTATGCTAATGTTATGCTGCAGGTTTTCTAGGTTATTTGGAGCTTATTGAAGACATTCTACATCAAGTTTTGAAGAGTTTCTTTTCATTGTTGCATCTCATTTAGTTGCATATTTCCTTTGTTTAGTTTGCATATCATGGCATTTTAGAGTAATTTTCCTTTTAAGCAATAGATTTAGTTCACATAGCTTAATTAGGGGAATTGTAATCCATTGCTATTTCCTTTCATAGTTGCATTGTACTTTCATTTTCATAGAGTAATTTGCATTCTCATATAGTTTGCATTACATTTGCATACTTTGATTCAATTTGGGGATATTGACATTGTTGCCCTTGTCTTCATTGTGAATCTCTCATTGTATGGTTGACTAGCAAGGTCACTAGTTTGTAGCTCTAGCTGAGAGCAAATTTATCAAAGTCCCTTGCAACTCCATGCATAGAGAGCTATGAGTCGCTTTGTGAGGCCTCATTGTTGAGCAACCTTGCATGTAATGGTTCATAGAAGTGTGGTCACTTTTACACCATACACTTATTAGTTGGTAGGAGCTCAGGGATAAATTTGATATCCCTCCTTCACAATGGAGAACATACTCCATGATCAAAGATGCTTGCTCTAGACTTAATTTGCCTTGCTAGATATCTGTATGCAGTAATAAAGTAGGTTCTATGAAATGGATTGATAGTACAGGCTTCCCATAGATCATATCCAAATTGACATACTGATTTCTTATTGATGACCCTGTTATTTTTGAGCATACCAATTCTGCCTAGAGCTTAAGCCTTGATCTCCTAGTTTGGTCCAAAACCTTTATCCACCTTTGGCATACACCCATGGAACCTAAATTTCATTTCTTCAAGTGGCTATTTATCTTGTAGAGGTTACCCATCAAGAAGCCTAATAGGGAGTTGAATACTTGTTCCATCTGTAGGTGTGATGAGTTCATCCAACATGTATTTTTTGACTATTTTTTTGCCAAAGAGATATGGTTTTTGTTTGGCCTTGTACAAAATGTGAATTTGACCATTCTTGATGTCTTAACTAGTAGTTTCTTGAGCTTCAATAAATGCAGTAGTCTTTTATTACATGTACTTTCTCTCTTCATATTCTATGGTTTCTATGGAAAGAGCATAATAATGATGTTTTAAGTGATAAGAGGAGATTCCTTAACAAGTCTCTCAAAAGACTCATCTTTTGCTCTATTGTGTCATGCCACCCTTGTATTGAAGATCTCTGAAGAAAATTTTCTTGAGTTTCTAAATGCTGGATCAGTTAAGTGACTAGAGACAATGTGGCTTATCGATACATCTCAGAAGCTGAGAGAGATGTAAGCAACATGTCATTGGATGAATTACTTTCCCAAATCAACAGTATTGTTCATGCAGATGCTCCTATAAAGCCATATGTTGTTGCTAATCCCCTTCCAGAGATAGAAGAGATGGCTGATCCTAATGTTGTGTTCACATACAATGACAAAGTGCTTAAGTGGGTTGCAGGCCCACATGGATGGACTACCTAGGTCCCAAATTATAGTATGCTTATAAAAAGATAATGTATATTTTTTGATGTAAAATTGTATTTGAGGCATGTGATATCAGATAGTTGTCTTTATAGTTTTTTTTTAATGCTTGCTTTTAAGCTGTAAGTTGTAAGTGTTGTAATGGCTTTCCTTATAATTAATAGAAAAAAAAGTATTAGACACTTTACCCTTGAATCCTTAATACATATCAATTCAAATTCAATGACACATATCTTTCCTGTATTATCACTTTCACCATGCATACATTTTTAGGATATGTTTTAAAATAGTGGTACAATCGAATTGATATTTATATAGTATTTCAAATTAAAAATACTATAATACAATATTTTTTGATTTTTAAGGTGAAGTTACATTCTAAGTTTTGACTTGTTTAGGTGATTCACAAAAACTTATAGTAGTTATTTCAATAGGATTCATCTATTAGTATGATTTGAGATGAGTCATCTAGACAAGTCAAAACTTAGAATATGTTGTTGAATCAAACCAAATTTTAATGTATTCATTAGTTAACAAAAATAGATAAACAAAACTGGCACTAAGCTATTTGATTTCATCAGACATATTAGTTGCTCTTTCAAACCATCTATAAAGAATAAAGCAAAATACTTAAAAATATATGAATTATAATTTCTACATAAAAAATATAATCATAAATACATTAAGAACTTAACTAATACCATGCCATAATTTTATACAAATGCTTATATAAATCAATAGTATAATTCTATAAGAACTATAAATAGCTATTTCCTAACAAATAAAAATAAATATTATACATATAAATGATCATGCATGATAAAAACATAAATATACTTTGATTATTTCTAACAAATAATCATACCAACCCTACACACTTCTTTGTTTTCTAACAAATAATCATACCAAGCCTACACACTTCTTTGTTCTCTAACAAATAATCATACCAAGTCTACACACTTCTTTGTTTTCTTGCATCCTGACTGCTTGCTTTTTCTTGTACCAATTCGACCAGATATCTACAAGACCTATGGATGACCATTTCCTCACAAATGGGTTATGGGTATTATAGGTATTCCCGAGCACAAACGTACTTGAATATATCTAACAGATAGTCATATTTATGAACATATTCATGTCAATCCTACACACGCTCCTTGTCCTCCTGGATCCCAGCTACTTGCTTTTTCTTGTACCAATTTGACCAGAAGAGATAGTTGAGAAAGTTGAGGAAGCTAAGGACAGCAAGCAACCAGTAGAACAAATTAAGATGGTTGCGGTTCAGATTGTTACCCCTTAGCCAACCATGGCTCTTTGTGATGTTTTTAGTTGCAGCATTCACAATATTAACCAAAACACTGCTAAGAAAGAAGCCGATAGACAAAGATGTGTAAGAAAATGCAGTGGCCATGGACCTCATTCTCACTGGAGCTTCACTGTAGAAGAACTCCATCAACCCCACCACAGTGAAAAGATCTGCAACTCCAAACACAAAATCTTGAAACCCTAACCAGAACACACTAATTGGAAGAGGTTTCATGTACAATGGTATTGCATCCAGCATTCCATGTTCTTTTGCCACATTCTTTCTCTTCACCTCCACCAAGGCACCAATAGCCATTGATATTGTAGACAATACTAATCCCACTCCAATTCTTTGCAAGTGTGTAATTCCGGATTCATGTCCAGTGAATCTTCTTGCAAGGGGAACGAAGAATCTTTCATAGATTGGAGTGAGAATGACCAGGAATGCAAGAGGAATGATTGCTAAAGAGGCTGCTGGGATTTGAAAATGTTTGCCCATGCTTCTATCCATGGTCAGACCTTGAGACACTGAAAATGTCTGCAGTTGTGCTAAGTTTGTGCTTATCAGGATTGTGCATGCAAATATGGGTAACATTCTGATTAGAATTTTGGTTTCTTCTACTTGGGTTACAGTGCATAAACGCCACCCATTTGGCTCCATGTTTTTCTCAGGTTGAAAGGAAGATTCTGTTGATATTGCTGCTTTGTCCAGGAATCTGTTCATGTTTTCAAACAAATAGTTGCAATTAGTGGTTTTGATCTGTTTTAGTATTTGCATAATGTGCTTTTGATAGAGAATGCAATGATTAATTCATAAAGATTACATACCTGAACTGATTTGTATGGAGGAGCTTCTCGGCATTCATATTGACTTCCTTGCCATGTAGCTCGTATAGATCACTAGGATTCTCTGGTGTGATGAGCTTTATGTTGCGGAATGCAGCTACAAACACCTGACATAATGCAGAAGCACGTTTCATATGCTAGATCTTGATCTATCTTACATTACAAGAGCAAGTCATAGTTCAAAATATAATTCAAAGTTTAATGTTTTTGTTTAAAATTTATACCTTTTAAAAGTTATTTTTCAATTGTAATTCAAAGTTTAATTTTGTTTTTAATAAGAGTTTTGATCTTATAATGGGGTGTGACTGGATGGGTAATATTATAGTACAAATTAATATTTTAAGATTTGATTTATTTAGGTGATTCATCTGAAACCACAATCTCCTCTCCATAGAATCTATCTATTAGTGTGATCAAGCTGAATTTCTTAAGTGAAAGCTTAGAGTGTAGTGCGATCTGAGATAAACCACTTCAACTAGTTAAAGCTTAGAGGGTGTTGTTTAAGCTGAAATGTAATGTATAATGAGATTTCTCAATTTTGACACACACACACACACACATCTATATCTATATCTATACATAAGATAGGTAAACAATTATATTCAATGAAAATAAAATCTCCACTTCAAGAACAATAAAATGTAACATGAGATCTCCCCTGTCTCACCACTCCATCAAGTTCCATGGTTTTTTTGGATCTTTTTCTAAGATGAGCTTGAAAACCATACATAAATCTATAAGCAATAACCCCTGATTTGGTGTAAAGGGTGTTGATTGTATAATGGAGCGTGGTTGGATGGGTAATATCATAGTACAAAACAACACACTAAGTTTTGATTTGGTTAGATGACTCATTTGAAATCATACTTTTGTCTTAGGTAGGGTCCACCTATTAGCGTGATTCGAGCTGAGCTGCCTAAGCAAGTGAAAGCTTAGAGTGTAATATGATTTCAAATTGAGCCAACTAAACAAGTCAAAGCTTAGAGCATATTTCCGATAGGGTAAACAGGGTATTGAAAGAGCCCAGGGCCTTGAAAAAAGAGATAGAACATGAAGCACATTAAAACATCAAGAAAACAGCAATGAGACAACAAAAAATTCAAAGTGTGTTGTTTAAACAAGAATGTAGTGTACAATAAGATTTTCCAATTTTGACAAATAATTATGAGATGAGTATTTTTTATGATTTATATATATAAAAATAGAATCTCTACTTAAATGAAAACGCTATCCAACCCTTAGAATACACCAAAACACAAATTATGATATATAAAATTAACTTATACATCAGTACATCTAGAAGTTGGAGAGCCATTTCCTATTCGAACAAACATAAAATACAAAATGAACTCTCCATTGTTTCACTGCTCCATCAAATTCACTATTTAAAATAAATAAATTTCTGAGATGAAATTGCAAAACCAAACATAAATCTATAAGCAAGAATTCCAAATCATACCTGTAGAATGCGAATAATAGGCCCCCCTTCAGGAATTCTGATGCGATAAGTTTTCCTTCCAACCAGAATGCTAATGATGGCAAGGGAAACTGCTGCTACACAGAAGCCAAAACCTGCATCCCAACCACTGTTGTTCATAACCCATACCACAACTGTGACTCCAATAGATGATCCCACAGTGAGACTCAAGAAAAGCATGTTGAAGTAAGTGGGTATATTTTTCCTCTCTTTTGGGTCTTTCTCATCGAATTGGTCTGCTCCGAATGCTGGCAGAGCACCCTTCACACCCCCATTTCCAATGGCTGTCAGATACAGCCCTATGAATAACATTGCAGTTTTCGCTCCACTCACTTTCTCACATACAGAAGTTGCATCCAGTAAATTGCAGGGAGGAGGCCTTAAAGACCCAAAGTGAGCTTGTACTAACAATATTATGTATCCCTGCAAATCAGTGTTTACAAGAATTTAGTAACAAATACAAGGTTAGATCCTTTTTTTAAAGAAATCAAAGTCAATCAATCAGATGACAACTTGGTAATGGCAGACAAAGGAACATATTTGTTGAGGAGTTACTATATATATAGCAAATCACATTAAGATATTTCTACTAGGATTCAACAATATAATTTTTGACTCAAATTCATTGATCTATGTTTTATGAATAGTGGTTCACAAAAATCCATATCTCATAAGAATGAATGGTACACTTAGCACTCTTGTATCTAGTGAAGCATTGGGCTTTTTAGGTAGGTCACCCATCCTAGTATCACTCCAATTCAAACACACTTAACCATGTAGTTTCCTCCAAGGTTAAGTCCACTTATCTTGTTTCCCTATTTGCAAAACCTTCAACAAGTATTGTGCCTTATGAACCATTTATTATAGAGCCTTTTCTCTAATTTTTTTTTTTTCAATTTTATATAGTGCATTAAAAATAATATTATGAAGAGTACATATTTAAATTAGAAGTTATATCAATGATTTTGATGAGGTCACTTTTATGTAAATTTGATGGAATAGACATGAGTCATTAGCTCTAATTTTCTTAAATAGAAGGATCCAATCTACTAAAGAATTTAATTAATATCACCTTTGTATAATTTAAATCATTTATATGACACAATCAAAACACATATCATCACCCAAATTTTTGCCCATAAAAAAATGCTATGAAAAATATTCTAGCCACTAAACAAACTATTCTAGTACAAGACAAAATCATCTCAAATTAAAAAGTACAAAAACATTAAACACAATGATCATTGATTTGTCATAAGTAAGATCAACCTAATAATTCCTAGCTTCTATTTAGGGGAGAATGTAATAGTGTGTCTTGTTTAGAATAACATAAAAATATTATTATTTTTTAATGAACAAATAGATAAAATTTAAGATAAATAATTATATTTTTTAATGATCAAATAGATAAAAATTTAAGATTAAATTAAATTAATGATTTGTTACTAATTTTTAAAATTTATTTAAATTATAATTAGTTAATTTTCGATTATATATTTAATTTTTTTTTCTTTTGATTGTATTTATTTTTGTATAATATATAAATTTATAACATTAATGTCTAATACATATTTTAATTAGGTCAATTTCTATTTTTAAGATGATTTACCAATAGTTGTCTATTTGTAGGCCCAATACTTATTGTACACAAGTATTGACAAATTTTGAGGTGGTTGCACTTCATAATTACAACCCCCTCAAAAATGTTGAAATATGATGCACCATTTAAGATTTGCAGGTGTACAAAGTTAAGATATTAAAAAATAGCAATAATCAATCAATAAATAATAAAAAAGAATATAATTGTAAAGAATGTGAAAAAATAATTTCTTTTAAAGAAATTTGACTAGATAACTACCAAGCCTATTATTCAAAGGGAAGAGGTTAAACAACCAACATATCTATTATTCAAGAGAAAGTACTAAAACAATCAACATGCTTAATATTTAGGTGGGATATGATTCTACTTGAAATAACAACATGCCAGCAATTTACTTTTAGCTATTTCAAAATGAATGAATAAGGATAAATTGTAAAATTTATACATATTTACAATTTTTTTTTGAATTTCTTTTATCTTGTTTTATCTTAAAAAAATACACTTAATTATATCATTCTTTCTTTAAAAAATTAAATTTATCAACACATTGTGATATTGCTATCAGGATTCAAGTGTGTAGTTTTTTGAGTCAAACTCATTGACCCAAAGTCACCCATCCCAGTACTACTCCAGCTTGAGCGCGTTTAACTACAGAGTTAACCACTACTCATGAAACATAGGTCAATAAGTTTGACTCAAAAACTACACAGTTAAATCCTAATAGCATCCTACTTATCAACACATGTTTATAATTTTTTAATTTATTTCTATTATCTTGTTCTATCTTTAAAAAAACTCACTTAATTATGCCACTCTTTCTTTTAAAAATTATTATTATTTTTCTAGTTTGCTAAATAGAAAACATTTTTTTGTTTGTTTGTATTAAGGCACTTACAGAAAGTTCTATGAAAGCGGAAGCGAGCGTTGTCCTCAATCTGTCAACATAGGAGTCAGAAATGATTCCTCCCAGCAAAGACAAGAGCAGTCCTGTCCCCACGAAATTGGTAAGTGTGGTAGCGGATTCAGAAATGTCCATGTGCATTACCCCATTGAAATATGTCACAAGGTTTACATTAATGGCCATAAAGGCTAGCATGTCGAACAACTGCATCACTGCAAATTTACCAAAAACACACTCAACATTAAAACCATACCATACTTTTCTAATCTTCATCACTGTTAAAGAAAACAAAAACACAGTCAAATTAAAACTATATCATACTTTATCATCATCTTTGTTAAGAAAACAGAGCAGAAACAGAGCAATACAAATTATAGAAGACTGGACAGTGAACACAAAGTCTTGAATTGGGTGTTCACTAAATTTGACTACATCCACTCAAAAAGTAGATATTATTTTTCTTAAATACTTGTTAAAATTGAGTTACAAAAACATGCACAACCGAAAAATCATGATTATAGATCTAGAAATATTAGTTTTTTTTACAAGATGGAATCAACAAACCATAAATAAAGAAGGTGGCGTGAACTCCTCCATGGAGATCCTTGCGAGCAGGTTTTCCTTCACAGGTCACAAACCTCTCTAACTCATTCGGATCTGGTTTCTTAAATTCAGCCTGCAAATTCCTAAACTGTATTAATATAAAATCTAAAACACACAATCATATCCAAAAACAACAATACCATTATAAACTGTAAAAAACTGATATCTCTTTCTCTAACTGTTGAGCTATTAAGTCCAACAATTTGAAAGAAATTTACCATCTTGGTTTGCAGAAGCAACTGCAAATTTGTTGCTCTCCACAGAAGAGTCTATGGAATTGTTGTTGCGTGGAGGTTTTATAGACAACTGTAGTGTAATAATGTTCACAGTTAGTGAGTACCTACAATTTTTTAACTAAGTCAAATCGTAAGATTATCATTTTCACTTGAGTTTTGCAGGAACCCTTCCCAAGAATGTGAAGATTCACCCAAAAGTTCAAGCAACACGTTACACTCTGCCTTCACCTACTTAGATGAGGTACTTAATGATCTTAGGTGAAGACGGAACTCCTACAACTTTTCAGCCTATATCACATTTATGGTAAGGTTACATCAAATTTAGAGAGCGTTGTGATCTGGTTGGAGGGAGCATTAAATGATGTTCGGTTCAAAAGTGCAAGTTTCTAATCTTTGGAGGTAGTACACATGATTTGTAATAAAAGTAATTAAATATCTAATCAGTTTAGATGGGACGCGGCTATTCTCCCGAAGGATTGCACCACTGTACATATTAAAAAAATCCGAAAACACTATGGAATTTCCTGAAAATTTCAGGATCTGTTCTTCATCATAAGCATGTTCTAGATCGAAAACAACCCAAAAAAACACTGCGTGTTTGCAGATTTGAAAAAAAAAAAAATCAATATAAAGTGCGTTCTATCGGGAGGATAGCCGCCGCCGTTTAGATGTATGTGTTTGGTTTGGAAAATAGAATTGAAATAAATTTAATCATAGATGTTTAATTTTAACTTAAATGATATAGAGATATGTTATGAGATGTCATAAGTGTGGTTGGGTTTATTTATATGAAGATTTCATATTTAATAAATTATGTGGGTTTTTCTTTGGGTCATTCATGTATGTGTAATCTTGTTTTTTATAGGTGTGGTTATGAATTGATGTATAAACATGAATTGCATCTCATAAATTTGAATTGACAACACCTAGATTGCTATAATTTGGTTGGCTTGATTTATAATATCTACGTCGTTGTAAGTATCAGTATTGTTTAGAAATATCTTTCAAAATACATTGAATTACAAACCTCATATTCTACTCAGTTAGACCCATAATAGGGATAATTGTATGGCTCTAAGTGATTGTTTTGAAGACAATAAGAAAGACTGCAAAGGAGCTAGCAGATATTAAAAGTAGACAATGCAAAATATAGTCTGTTTTAAGCTCTTTGATTGAGATGCCCTCTTTCATATTCAAACTTGATTTCAAAATGATGAATCCATGCTCTTAAATATAACACCCAACCACAAATCAATACATAAATATGCTACATCAATTCACAATGGCTAGTAGATAAATGTCTAGGGTTTAAATTCACTGAGTGTCAAATAGATTTGTGTCTGCATCGACAAATTTAATATAGAATGATAAGAAGGCAAATCTAGGAATAAGACATGAAAATTTCAGTTATAAGCTTATTATCTTGGTTATGACACTCTAATCAAAGTAGGCCATAAGAATAAGGGTAGGTATAAAGTGATTTGGGATATAAAACAGTTAAAAGTATATTTTTTAATTTTATTTTATAAATACAGTTTGTTATAGTTGTGATAAAGATTTGATGTACTTCTAAGTAGAATATTAACATAGTGTGCAATTATGAAATTAAAAATTTGTTGCAATTATGAAATAATTTTTTTTTGTATTTTTCAAACATGTAATTCACTCTAATATTCACATGATAAAAGTAGTTAAGTATAAGATGTTTGAAAGTGACATTTTGAAAAATGTATGTTGAAGGCCAATATATGCACATGTACAACCCACATATGAAGTAGTAAATAATTTTTTAATTTGAATTATTTTTTTAATAAACATGAACTACATCCCATAAATTTGAATTGAAAACACCTAGATTGCTATAATTTTCTTGGCTTGATTTATAATATCTATGTTGTTGTAAGTATCAGTATTGTTTAGAAATATCTTTCAAAATACATTGAAATACAAACCTCACATTCTACTTAGTTAGACCCGTAGTAGGGATAATTGTATGGCTCTAAGTGATTGTTTTGAAGACAACAAGCAAGACTGCAAAGGAGCTAGCAGATATTGAAAGTAGACAATGCTGAATATAGTCTATTTTAAGCTCT